>JBBPDB010000128.1:21768375-21780479 GCA_037974465.1 Brachypetersius altus | reverse complement strand
ATGGAATGCTATCTTGATCTAGTATTAAATGCTTCCTTCAAATTGGCAAAAAAGAATGAACACTAGTGAAGCATATATTTCAGAAAAGAGAAAAGCAGTGTCTGTCATCTTAAACAACAGTAATTTGTAGTCATGTGCAACAGCCTATACGAGATTGTGAAAAAGGTTAAATGTTAATCAGGATTGAGAGAAATGGCAGCATTAGTGCAGCAATTTGCCAGTGAAAATCTTGGACACTGCTAATCAGCTTTGCGTGATCAAGCCTGTGCTTTTGCATGATGATGACCCCATTATTCACACAGCTGCTAATCAACCCAAAAGTGGAATTCATTCTTTTGAATTCCTCCCATCTATTCCCCCTGGTTAGCTGGTCTCCCCCTATTCTCATACATGCCGACCCGCCCATACAGTTATTTTGTGATTGTTAAGTCATCTAATATGGCCTGCGATAATGAGAAAAAATACATTCATGTTTGGGTGAGAATGTAGATGGAATTCTCTGTTAACCACAGGTTTGACCATTGTTTGTTGCTGATTTGCTTAGACCTTGTTAAGACCCTTGCTAGGACCATTGATACATTGTTCACATGTGAGAAGTGTTTAAAAAAAACCAAAAACATTTAGCATAAGTTTTGGAGCTGATTTAAATAGTTTGAAATCCAGTGATGGAAAAAATACACAGTTAACTCATTGTTGAGGTAAATGAGCATTATTATTACAGATGTCAAAAATAACCAACATTTTAAAAGTAAAATGTGCTGTAATTACAGATGAACAAAACACGATGCATAATCTTAAAGAAAAGAAATAATCTTAAAGAAAAGCAAGAGAAATACATGAGCAACACTTATTTTCAGGGAAATGGAGATTCTTTTCATTTATTTCTTGTGTTTTGTGCATATGTTTCTATATCTGGTGCTGTGGGAGCAGACTGCTGTGTGCACTGCATCCTGGCCTGCCTGTTCTGTGAGTTCCTCACCCTGTGCAACATGGTGGTAGCTCAGGCGTCCTGTGGCACCTGCACTTCGGAGGCCTGCTGCTGCTGCTGCTGTGCAGACGACCTGGGAGACGACTGCAACTGCCCCTGTGATATGGACTGTGGCATCATGGATGCCTGCTGCGAGTCTTCTGACTGCTTGGAGATCTGTATGGAGTGCTGCGGTATCTGTTTCCCCACATAAGGCCCTGGCCACCTGAAGCCAGAGAGGACATGACGAGAGAAAGAAAGAAGAGCCTGAATGTGTGTGTGGGTCTTTATCTAAATACACGTACCTGTATAAGTGTGTGTGTATGTGTGTCTATATTCTCTAGTGAAAAACATTTCTCTGGCCCCAGTTGGTCGAAGCAGATGTGTCCTTAACTAAAAAGGACAAAAACGTTACATTTTGATGCAGATCAAAATGTAAAAGAAGGTTTTTGATTTGCGTTTCCATAACTGTCAAATATGCTATTAACTTCCTCACTTTGAAAAGTGTTATTCCTTGAACTATCAGTGTTATTCACATTCTTTCAATAATTTCATCTTTTTCAGAGGTCTTTATTCTTTACTCAATCCAGGTTAATACAGTTGGATTTTCGGATTGCAGATGTCTTAAATATATGAGGGCAGGCTTCAAATGGCTTTCATCTGCCTAGAGCAACACTGTAATTTCCACAGAGACATGACTCTTTCACACTGTCAGAGGTCAATTCTTTGTGGGTGTTATATGGGAGTTTTATTTTGGACTTACTAAAACAGACTTCACTGATGGCCTATTTGGTAAGGCTTTCTTTAAGCATTGTCTACTGTAGCTTGTTTTATTTCGGGTCCATGAAGTAATAACATGAGTTTTCCATCACATTTAGGATAGAATAATGGAAAGTTATAGCAAGCAATTGTGAAAGGAGAAAAGAAATAATAAAAAAAATTAGTGCAGTCCCTTTGTTTAAGTTTAAAGTAGACCTACTCCCATCAACATTCCATTCATCTCTTTGAAACATTACATTTTACTGTGTTTGTTATTTTTAGACCTTTGATTTACAGACCCTTGATTTATACACTGTTTTCATTTTCATTTGTATGAGCTTGCTTGTTTGATCTCTGCTGTTGCACCTTCTTGTCTAAAATGCATACTGGACTTGGTATTAGTGTAAAAAACACCTTCCTGATCGAGCATTGGAGGTTAGTTTTACACATTGGCGTTTAGATCAAATGACAAATTAATTGTGTAATGCCGATAACATATTTTTATTTCTTAGTGTTATATTCATATTTTGGTACGGCATTTATGTTTGTGAAATGATCTAACTCATCTCTGCCATCATCTTTTATTTCGATACTTGCTAAACTGCACTCCTGGCAATATGATTGGAATTAGAACATTAGACAAGAATGGCTGTGGTAAGCAGCTTTATTTGACCTCAAGCTTCTCAGAGCGCAAATATAACCCAGCTGAACTGTCTCAGCTCTGAGCCATTGCAGGGTAAAACTCAGTGTTTGTTTGGTCCAGATGCCAATTTTGTGATAATTTTGTGTTCTCTGAACACTTTTTGTAATCTTGTACTTGTTTTATTATACATTTCTGATTTACTATATGATTTGTAACCCTGAATCATTCACAGTTTATTATGCACTTGAAAAGATACAGCACCTCTGCAACAGAGATTCTGCTAGTGTTTTCTTGAAGATGTTTATTCTGAGGAATTCAACTGATCTTTAAACTTTTTGCATATTTACATCATTGAAATATACATAAAGTACAACTGGGATCATTTACTGATTTATTGATACATGTATGTTTTTTTTTTGTTTTTTTTGTTCTGTTTTGTGGGGTTTTTTTTTCCTTTGCTTTTTGTAAGACTGATCGTTCTGAGCTCAAATGATCTGAATGAGTGATCTGAAACTCCAGTCCAGGCTTTGTTTTGTTTTCATACAGCAGTGGGTCACTCTGAGTTACTGAGGCAGACAAAATAGGAAAAAAACTCTCAAAGATTTTGTTAATGTTAGTTCAGTGTTAAGATCTTTTCACACTGACAGATTTTACAAACGACAAATACCATTTTTAACACACTGAAGCTTTGATGGATTCTAGTAAACACTTGTGCACAAAAGCTGAGGAGAAAGGGAATGTGGTTTATTGAGTAATAACAATAACAAATGTATAATTTTTCAAATCCAAGAGACACTGCTAAAAAAAGGAGAACACAGCCTAGTGACTCACAGCTGAAGCTGTGTGTTTAGGAGTTGGTCACTCTACTTCCCCTTGGAGCTCCAAGTGTAAAATGGAACAAATATGAGTGGTTTGATGCCAAATAGTTCATTGTAAAGAAACTTTGACCATATGATTTCTATCAATGGTGGTGTCTTCAATGCAAATATACCCATCCAAAATGACCAGTCTGAATTTTACAAACACCAAAGTAATTGTAAAACTGTAGTAAAATAGTGTTAAAGCAGAATGAAATTAAATATGAAATATTTTGGTACTATATTACCTTACTGCATCCTACAGACAAAGTATTCAAAAGCATTTCATGTGATCGCTTTCTCTGAGGTGTTTTTTAGAGGCATTATATTCTGCATTTCTGATTCCTTTAACAATCCTTGTGGGGAAAAAAAATTCTATGAAATGGCATGTTTCGCATTAAACCACTTTTGAGTTTCACAGCTTAACAATTTATTTATGCAGATATTTTTGAAAAAAAAAGAAATCTTATGAACAAAAATGACTTAAACTGGATTCAAGTGCCATAAAAACAAGACTAACTGCAAGAAATGTGAATAATTCTTTTCTCAGCTTTTGCATATTTATCCTTTGGCATTTTGTACTCTCTTTTTAGTGTTAAAAAGATTTTCATTACTGGAGCGTATTAAAGCAAGTGTTTAAGGTGATACTTGATGCATCATTTGGGAGTAATCTGTTATAATGCTTTTTGGGAACACCCTGGCCTCCTAACCTTTTGTTAATCTGTTCAACTTAAGTAGGATATTTCACTATATCAAACTTTGCTTACTGTTGGATCAGAAACACTACATTTTCTGTCCAGAATAAAACTGTTTGTGAAATAAATCCCGTTCTACTTGATTTTGAAAAACAAAGCAAGTATTTATTTATTGTTTTTTTTTTTTATTATTATTTCTAATGGCCGGGTGCAATTGAAATGCCCTTTGGGGTGAGCTGTCGCCATACCTGTGAGAAAACTTAGGGAATGGACATGGAGTTTGTTGAGAGAAATGTCATTGGAAAGGTGTAGGGAGGAGGGACTTGATTGACCCTATTACTTTTTTACCAGACTCAAAGTTTGGGTGCTTTTACTACTACTAGGTTCATTTTAAAGTGAATTTGTGATACATGTGCTTGAATATGGGTTTAAGCTGCTCTACCCATTTCCTCATGCAGGCTGTATATCAACGTGGAGGGCAGCAATGCACTGGTGGAGAGACCACTGCCTCCAAAAAGGATGGTGGCCGTTTTTGACCTTTTGCCAGACATCCTCCTTTGCAAACCTCTCAGCTGACGTAAACACTGCCCCACCTGCACTGCCTTTTGTTCACAGTTGGCAGTCATCTTCTTTCTTATTACCATTTTCGGCATTCATAGGAAATTACCATCTTATTTCACTAATGGAATCACTGAAAATACTGACAGTCTCTAACTCACCAAAGTTTTTTTCCCCCTTTTTTGGTCCAGAAAGGGAGAGAGGTGGAGTGAAAAGTCCAGGTAAGTGTGCAGTGACCTTTTCACAAAGTCATCCACCTCTCTTCCTTTTAATCAGTCCCCCTCTGTTCTTCTCTGTGCCGCCGCTTGTAATGTCACAATTAAGGTGGTTCTATTGTTTCTCTCTCTTTTTTCCTTTTTTCCTTTTTTTTTTCCTTGGCTGGAGAGAAGGCCTTGCTCCTTTGACCTTGGGTCATTTCCTTTACACTATTAAATAGGTCATTAGAGGGCTGTGGCCACCCCCCACCCTGTGCTCATCTCTCCTTCTTTTTGCTCACTAGGAAATGAATGTCAGTCACTGCCCTCAGCCACCAACATATATTACAGCTTTTTTCCCTCTCTATGCCATATTCAAGGGCCTTGGTTTCACCACGCTTGCATCACAGGCAGAAATTTGCATGACTGTGTTGTAGACTTCAGTTAACATTTTGTCCCCAGTTGTATAATGTGGCAATTAACTACTGATACAGTGTTGTACAGTGAACAAGAGCTGGGAAATAATGACCTTACTTTACCCCTTTGCTACGTATCAAGGTTGAGACACCGTTCATATTGTTTGTGTGAAAAGATAATCTGCTGTGATGCTTCTTTTCACAAGGTCGTTTTCAGGGCTGCAAACATCAGGCTGTGGCTAATAGTGCTTTTACATACATAGTGCTTTAAATGCGGTAAGTCCTGAGCATCAATTCCTCATTCATTCTTTCTAAATCTAGACTTAACTCCACAAAGGAAGGAAGTCCTCAGCCAACATCTGATGCATAATGTATCATTTCGTCCGCTCATACTTGTCAAAGTTTGAAGGACTTCCGAAGCACGGGCTTGTAGTGTCGTATTAAAATAGTAGGGCTAGATCCATCAGAAGGGTGAGGAAAACACAGACAAGAAGGACAAGGAAGGAGGGGAAAAAATAGAGTTCAAGTAATGTCACTCTCAATTAATCTCCCCAGGTCCTGTCCCCGTTAATGCTTGCACGCCTGGGGACGCTTTACAATGCAAATGGGGTCATTACCTGGGGAGCTTAATTGACTGTGACACAGGCCATGGGTGTTTTTTACTTCATATTTATTTTCTTGTAATTCATCTCCAAAATCCAAATTGGAGTCTTTAACCATAAACCTCCAATTTGCTGAACAAAATGAGCGTACAGCGAAATGTCACCGGCGACACTGTTTATTTCCTCATTGTTTGAATTCACAAAGTCAGCATGAATCCTGCAGTTTCATCCAGAAATGAGTGAACTACCTCCTCTCGCAAAAGGGTTTCAGGAGAGCCTTCTCTGAGATCCTGACATATGGTGTTTTTATTATGATTATTGTTCTGTTATAAATGGTTGTCACAGGTTTTGTAATTACATTTGCTTCAAGAAATGATTCAAGAAATGCATAAATAATTACATTAACAGCAAATTGCATTAAAAAGTGAAACCACGGATACTAATTTCGCAAGCCTGTACAGTCGCCTACTGGCCCTGTTTAAACCATAGTAGGTTCTTTTTTAGTGTTTTTTTTTTTTTTTTTTTACCATGTTATAAAAATGTCTTTTTTTAAACAACTTTTTTTTCAACCCTTATGGATGAGGAAGTGATCAAAATTTTGAAGCTGCTTTATACCGGAGCCAAACTTTTATTCCCGCCATCTAATACCTGGTAAAAAGCTAGTACACATGACGTTATAAACAAAAGTTGGTCTTGCATCATATGAGTGTTACACATGTAAGGTATTTGAATGGAAGCCCTAGTAGTGCTTATTTTATAATCTACTTCATAGGGCCAAGGAAAAGCCACACTGTACACACTTTCTTGTTTCACAATCAAAAATACATGATACAAAATGCAAAGTAGGAGTCAAATGGTTGCCCAGAGACAATTTACAAATATCGAATTTAACAATATTTCTAGCAACAGAAAGTAAAAGGCATTTAGTAGTTCTTAATAACACAATATAACTATTGCAGTTCCATAAAAGTGTTATGATACATCATGACATTGTGATATCACGGTGCAGAAATGTGACTACGAATTTTCAAGAACAGTCACGGAGTTGTTGTGAAGCCACTCCTTTGTTATTTTTGCTGTGTGCTTAGGGTCATTGTCTTGTTGGAAGGTAAACTTTCGGCCCAGTCTGAGGTCCTGAGCACTCTGGAGAAGGTTTTCGTCCAGGATATCCCTGTACTTGGCCGCATTCATCTTTCCCTCGATTGCAACCAGTCGTCCTGTCCCTGCAGCTGCAAAACACCCCCACAGTATGATGCTGCCACCACCATGCTTTACTGTTGAGACTGTATTGGGCAGGTGATGAGCAGTGCCTGGTTTTATCCACACATACCACTTAGATTTAAGGCCAAAAAGTTCTTCAGGTGTCTTTTAGCAAACTCCATGCAGGCTTTCATGTGTCTTGCACAGTCTGGCCACTCTGCCATAAAGCCCCGACTGGTGGAGGGCTGTAGTAATGGTTGACTTCCTTCAACTTTCTCCCATCTCCCGACTCCATCTCTGGAGCTCAGTCACAGTGATCTTTGGGTTCTTCTTTACCTCTCACCAAGACTCTTCTCCCCCGAGAGCTCAGTTTGGCCAGTCGGACAGCTCTAGGAAGGGTTCTGGTCATCCCTAAAGTCTACCATTTAAGGATAATGGAGCCCACTGTGCTCTTAGGAATCTTAAGTGCAGCAGATATTTTTTTGTAACCATGGCTAGATCTGTGCTTTGCCACAATTCTGTCTCTGAGCTCTTCAGGCAGTTCCTTTGACCTCATGATCCTCATTTGCTCTGACATGCACTGTGAGCTGTAAGGTCTTTTATAGACAGGTGTGTGGCTTTCCTAACCAAGTCCAATCAGTATAATCAAACACAGCTGGACTCATCTCAAGGATGATCAGAAGAAATGGACAGCACCTGAGTTAAACATTTGAGTGCCACAGCAAAGGGTCTGAATACTTAGGCCCATGTGATAATTCCATTTTTTGTTTTTAATACATCTGCACAAATGTCTCATTAATGTGCTGTATGTACATTAATGAGGAAAAAAATGAACTTTTAAAAAAAATGATTTTAGCAAATGGCTGCAATATAACAAAGAGTCAAAAATGTATATAACATTTATATAAATTCATAATTTGTATAATTTATATTATGGAAAACCAAACAGGAAATATACTTGATATATATTGAATGAACTGGGATATATGTTGAATGAAACCTGATATATATGGAATGAAATCGGATCTTTCACTGTGTAATCCTGGTAAATGGGTAAAATCCCGCCTTGATGAATAGAGTGTATGTATGTCTGCCTTCAAAGAAAGAAAACATAAATTAAATAGTTTTTGGCTTTTACTGTGTGAACAATTTCTATTTTACACCATTTGTCTGTATAAAATATATTTTGCAGAACTATTTCGTGTACACAAGGTACTGAAACTATATTGAATGAAAAAACACACAATAAACGTGAAATTATGGGCTGGCACTGCTTTGGTCACCCTCACTGGGTTTCCTCATGTTCTGCTTGGAGCTGTACAAACCAGTTTACGCTACAAACCAGATCCCAGAGGATTACATTTCATACGTAAGGTTGAACAATTGTTTTGATTATATTTGCCTATGATAAAATCCCGTTTTATAAATCTTAACCTTAACTACGACAGGCTAATTTAACAAAAGCTATGGGTTCCTGTGTTCAAGTGAGCCTCCAAAAAACATTTTGGCTCAACATAAGCACTAGCAGCTTAGATTGCTGTTATGTCTTTAGTTAACTTTTCACAGACATTGGACGTTTCCTAAAAAATCCACCTCCGTTTATACATTTTAACCTTAGGTAAGCCAGGCTAAGCTAGCAAAGATTTGCATCTCTGAGTCATTTTGGCTAAATGTAAGCATTATAAAACAGGATTTTATAATGGTCAAATATCAAAACAATTTTTTCAGCCTTACCAGGGTTTGTTGTTCAACAGATTTTGAGAAAGCTGCCCTGTGATGTGTGCCGTCCTAGTTTGCTAACAGATGCTGAACCGGCATCATATTATCAAAGCTACCACTAGTTCACTTTAAAAAAAATATCAATATCAATGTGTCAATTGGGGCAGGGGGCAATGTGTCTTTGATCCATAAGTTTGTCCTTAGTTGTGTCTGTCTTCCACAAACTAAGGCTGCACCACACTGCAAGACTGGACACTCTTGTATTACAGAGTGGTAACTCACGGAAAAATCTGACAGTTCTGTTCCAAGGATTTTAGTTCCAGTCCTGTATATATTTGATACCTAGCCGCAATAGTGATAATACAGTAACCACATGGTGTGTGTGTGTGTGTGTGTGTGTGTGAGGGAGAGAGAGAGAGGGAGAGAGAGAGATGAATGAGTGAAATGTTTTCAGAAATTATTAAGTTCATGTGTAAACAATATAATTGTATTTAAAACAAACCACCAAAATCCTTTTAAAAGTTATTGTTTTTCAATCAGAAAACCCAAATTCCACATCTAGCTGTATCATTTTACATGCCACTTTTGCCACTCGCAATGGCTGACACGCTGATGTATCGTATCAACTGGGAACACAATGAATGTGGAGTCTACTTATATATGTCTATGCAATTATGAAGGTCAAACCAGTAAAGCGAGGGAAATGAAGTTCGTAATTGAAATTTCGTGCCAGCCCGTAATTTCACATTCATTGTACATTTTTTAATTTAATATCATTTCAGTACTTTGCTTACATGCAATAGTTCTACAAAATATATTTTATACAGACAATTGGGATAGAATTCACACAATAAAAGCCAAAGATGTTATTTTTTCTTTCTTTGAAGGTAGACATCATACACTCTATTCATCAAGACGGGATTTTACCCATTTACCAGGATTACACAGTGAAATATCCGATTTCATTCCATATATATCAGCTTTCATTCAATATGTATTGAGTTTCATTCAATATATATCCCTGTTCATTCCCTATATATCAGGTTTCATTCCATATGTATCTGCTTTCATTGCATATATATCTGCTTTCATTTCATATATATCAGGTTTCATTCCATATGCCCGTTATTCGTGGGGGTTATGTTCCAAGAGCAGCATTGTATAATGAAAAAACTTAAATGCCGTTTTGGTACAACAATGGGCCTCAGGATCTCATCACGGTATCACTGTGCATTCAAAATGTCATCAATAAAATTTACCTGTGTTCGTTGTCCATAACATACACCAGCCCATACCATAACCCGACCGCCACCATGGGCCACTCCATCCACAACGCTGACATCAGCAAACCCACACAATGCCACACACATTGTCTGCCATCTGCCCTGAACAGTGAAAACTGGGACTCATCCATGAACAAAACGCCTCTCCAACGCACCAGTCGCTATCAAATGTGAGCATTTGCCCACTCAAGTTGGTTACGACGATGAACTGCAGTCAGGTCCAGACCCCGATGAGGACGACGAGCATGCAGATAAGCTTCACTGTTCATTCATTCATGTGCCAAACTTAACTGAAATGTTTACAGTAAAATATGTGTAATTCATTTAGATGAATTAATATAAGAGCTTGTAATTAATTAGATTTTTTCTGTGCATAAAATATTTATTGAACACATATTGAAGTAAATATATGTCTATAGGTGCTATTAACATGAAATTCTCTCCAGACATCAGTAACAACCCATAAAATTCACACATTCAAAGAAATCAAACCATAGATGTTTATAGATTAAGTTATGTGATAAAGTGGAAAGACACAGGAGAACACATGACGAAAGGAAGGTTTGGAAAGTCATGACACCGGCTGAAATTTATCAGTAAGTTGAAAGCAATTCTGCCTCTTAGTGCAAATTAATGTCAGCTGGTTCAGTCCCAACTGATGGCATATAAAAAGGTGTTTCATTACCAAGGTGTCACACAAGAAACATCTCATGATGGGTGTCACGGAGTGAGACATGATACTTATGCAGCACACATAGACAGCTATTTGCTTGCAATTTTAACATCACAGCTGACCTGTCACTAGTGATATCTTATTGATAATACAGTTTGCTCTAACTTATTATAGGTTACCCAACTCTGTTGGGAAAGGCATACCAGCATGTCTACATGACATTGTGCAGACAAACACATCAGCTGTTAAAAATATTTGTTTATTTGTTTAAACTGTAATTACATCCATGTTTACTCTACTACTGTACCACTATTCAAACTGTGTAGCTTCCTGGGTCTTGTGGGGAATATGAGTGACTGTACCACTTGGGTTTAAATAGAGATGTTGGATGGGTTAAACCATTTTGATGGTGGTGTTTTAATTCTTGCACCTAAAACTGTGATTTGTCTACATTTAAGGCCTTTGGGTGAAAGAGAGTGATGATTTTGTGTTGTTGTTTGCTTTGTATTGTTTATTTAATTTCTTGTTTTTGTAAACCAATGTTGTTATTCAGTTAATTGATTATTTTGATAGTGGGGTTGTCTAATGGGCAGGGCTGCAACTAGTTTGGGGCTGCAGGGTCTGTAGAGATGTAGCCTGGCTACCTTACCTTCCTTTACCTTACCTTTATTTTTGGACAGTGTTTGTTTGGTATTTTGTACACTATTTTTAGATGTAAAGATATTTGAAGGGAACTTTTTAAGGGAAAAAAGAGAACAAGGAAAATAAAAAGAGCTTGTGGACCACTTTTGCCTACTCCTCCTGCCAACCATTCAGTCACTATAGGAAAAACCTAAGAGCTTTCTCAAGACCTTCACAACAAAGTATGTTGCAAAACATACTGATGGCATTGGTTACAGAAGAGTTTCTAAACTACAGAAGGTTCCAATTAGCACTGTGGTGACCATAATCCAGAAGTGGAAAGAACATAATTTCACCATATACCGGCCACTGGCATGCTTCATACACCTGAAGGAAGTATGAATGGAAAATGTACCGAGACATTCTTGATCAAATTCTGCAGCCATCTACAAGGATGATGAAGATGAAACGAAGGTGGTCGTTTCAGCAAGACAATGATCCCACACACAAAGCCAGGGAATCTCTCAATTGGTTTCAGAGAAAGAAAATGAAGCTGCTACAATGACTCAGCCAATCACCAGACCTGAATCTTGTTGAAAATCTATGGAAAGAACTAAAGCTCGTAGAAGGGCCCCAATGAACCCTCAGGATTTGAGGACTGTGTGGAAGAATAGGCCGAAATAACATGTGTGGGTTGTTACCAGAGATTTTCATGTTGGCAACATTTAGAAATATATTTGCTTTCTGGTGGCGCTCGCCCCATGATCAGGAAGTCATGGGTTCGATTCCCAAAACTGCTCAGCACCTCTGAGGTATCCAGAGCAAACTACTGTCTCCACGCACTGCTCCCCGGGCGCTGTGTTCCTGGCTGCCCACTGCTTCACTTGGTGAATGGGTTAAATGCAGAGGAAGAATTT
>JBBPDB010000128.1:21756726-21768275 GCA_037974465.1 Brachypetersius altus | reverse complement strand
TTGAGAAATAAGTAAACAGTAGAAAGAGACATAGTTAGTTGCCAAAGTGCTCCTTGAAGAGGTGGGTCTTCAGGCGATGTTTGAAGACCATGAAGGACTCTGCCGATCGGACCAGAAGAATTAAGGCCAACAAGTTCTATCTTGGTCTCATCAGACCAGAGAATCTTATTTCTCACCATCTTGGAGTCCTTCAGTTGTATTTTAGCCAACTCCATGCAGACTTTCATGTGTCTTGCACTGAGGAGAGGCTTCCGTCTGGCCACTCTGCCATAAAGCCCCGACTGGGTGGTTGACTTTCTACAACTTTCTCCCATTCTGTCTCTGAGCTCTTCAGGCAGTTCCTTTCAGTTCCTGTGAGCTGTAAGGTCTTTTATAGACAGATGTGTGTCTTTCCTAATCAAGTCCAACCAGTATAATCAAACACGGGTGGACTCAAATGAAGGTGTAGAACTATATCAATGTGTCTGTTTTCTGTTCTGTTTGTTCACGTTTAGGGTCTTTTATTTTGACGTCTCTGTTTGTTTTGTTCTATGGTCACGTGTCTTGGTGTCATATGGTTTGGGTTCATGTATCATGTGTCTCTTTAGTTCCAGCCGTCTCGTGTTTAGTCCTGATTATGTTTGATATTTAAGTTCTGTTTGAGTCACACTCGTCATGAGTCCATCACCTCTGTTAGGCGTCGTGTTTCCTGTTTCTGGTTCGTGTATCCTGGTGGCCCTAGTGCCCGTTTCTGTTATCCTTGTTTTTCGTTTTGAAAATAAAGCAGTATCTAGCATGGATCCCTGGCTCCTGATCTGCTCCGTGCCGAGAGGTAGCCCCCCGGACGTGACACAAGGATGATCAGAAGAAATGGACAGCACCTGAGTTAAATATATGTCACAGCAAAGGGTCTGAATATTTAGGACCATGTGATATTTCGGTTTTTCTTTTTTAATCCGCACAAATATCAACAATTCTGTTTTTTTTCTGTCAATATGGGGTGTTGTGTGTACATTAATGAGGAAAAAATAAACTTAAATGATTTTAACAAATGGCTTCAATATAACAAAGAGTGAAACATTTAAGTGGGTCTGAATACTTTCCATACCCACTGTATATCACTGCAGTCATCATTTTTCTTCCATTTTTTTCAGGATAAATTGAGAATATGAAAACATGACCCCATTATTGTAAACTGAATCATGAGCTGAATGTATGGTTACGCCACCAATATTATTGCTATACCAGGGCAGCTGGTAGCCTGGTAGTTCGGGAGTTACCTCTATGATCTGAAGATTGTGGGTTTGAATCCCATGACAAACGGTGGCATCACTGGGGTATGCTTAAGCAAGGTACTGTCCCCACATACTGCTGTCATGTGAATGGGTTGAATGCAGAGAATTTCAAACTATTCACACTGTGTGCTGTGCTGTTTTCACACATAACAAAATGGCCACTTTATGCTTCAAGCTTATTTTATGTACTTCCCATTTGTGGGAACACATACAGAAAGTGGATAGTATGGATGTGAGTGTGTGGGTGTTTGTGTGTGTGTGTGAATGTTTGTATGGGGTGAGGTAAAGTTGTCTGCTGTTAGTAAAACATTGGATCACAGTTTTTGCACCTTCAAATCTTCTTCTTCTTCTTCTACTCATTGGACCATGGCGGAGGCAAATTGAAAAGGACGTGTAGAGCGGAAGTGCCTGTTTATTTGCTTGTACACGGTCCTTGAGCTATAAATTAGATGTCACCTTCACTCCTTGTCATGCTCTGATATGGATGTGTTGTGGATACCAAAGCAGCGGTTTGATTGTTTGCTTTTAACATCACTTAAATGAAGGACTTGGATGGCCTGGAGTCATTCTGAGAGGATTGACAGTTAGTTTTGTGCGCAGTGTAGACTGAGGCTGTGTACAAATCACTGACATACTCCAAAGCTTTGGACAGCAGCTATTAAAAAATTGATGGAAGGCATTTGATGTTGTAAAGAATGTAGTTTTGAACTCTGAACGCACTTCTGTGATGAGTTAGTTTGTTTCCAGAGGGATTTACAGGGATTTAAACCCTCGCTGTATTTTGGCAGTTTACCGCAATTGATTCTGCTGGAAATCACTTTGATGGAAGCAAATATTGTGGAAATTAGATCATAGCAGAACATTTTCTGGACAATAGAGATATGAAATCTAGGTGTATTGGTTATAACAGAAATAACACATAAATAAAAAGGACAATAGTGGTTTATCTGTTAAATATGATGAATATGAATATCTGATGAAGCTGTCAGGTATAATGCTGACAGACCGATGGAGAAGACAGTCAGCTCAGCAACCAGCAACTTTTGATGTTTAGCAGTATAGATGGGTGTGGATGTACTGGCAAGAAACAGGTCGCTACACTATTACTAATAATTTTATGATTTTTATGAATATCTAAGGCAAGACTGAACAAACCAGCCCACCATTACCTTTTAAATTAATTTCATGTTAAATTGTAACTTTAACAAAATTCAACCGTTTTTCCAGAGTTTGGTTAGTTCACATTCAACAAAATGTAGCAAGTTTTATGACCTTTAGCTCTGCCCACACTCAGCACAATATGTCATGCCACATGATACTGAAACACATCTGTACAATCTAAATATACTGTTCAAATATTTAATCTGGAATGTCTCTTCAAAATGAACAAAATTTAACTCTAACTTCATGCAAAGGCTATGTTTTTGCTTTTTATTATGCATATTTGGGCATTTTTGAGTACGGCACATTACACACACAATACACACCTGTTTTTGGAGTTTGGGCTTAGTTGCTTAAATTCAGTTTAGGACAATTTTAATGCTTTAGCATACCAGGACAATGCCATGGTTCGAATTTAGTGAACTTAGTTTGGCAAGAACTGTTTCTATTCCAGTATGACTGTGCCCCAGTGCACAAACCAAAGTCCATAAAGACATGGTTGGATGAGTTTGTTGTGGAAGAACCTGACTGGTCCACACAGAACCCTGACCTCAACCCCATCCAACAATGAGCTGGAATGGAGATTGTGAGCCAGGCCTTCTCCATATTTAAGTTTATGTTTTATTATGCTTTAATATTCTTTAAATATTCTAAATCTCAGATTAAAAATCTATTCAAATCACATATAAAGCCAAAGCTATTTGCCCCTGCCAGGGCATTCATATCTTATAGTAGTGTGTGTGATATGTAGGTGTATATATATATATATATATATATATCTGTCTGTGTGTGTGAAAATATATAAATACACACACACTATAATTTTTCATTAATCATGTCATGTTGATACAGTGTTGATATAAAGTGCACATCAATGGGAAGGTAACTGATTAATGAGCAAACTGTACTTAAATTTGTAATTACGGACTTACGTTTAAAGAATGTAACAACACATCAGTAATAAGCAGAGACAACATATCTGTGTTGGTGGGGTTTTATTATAAGGCTGATATTAGCAGGAAATGATTCTGGATACCAAAGAAAAAATATTGAAATAGCACACACATGTAGTGTGTGAGGTCAGGTTATCTGTGTATTTCTTCCTGTGCGGTGGTGGAGTGTTTGAGCAGTCTGTGCATGATAGTCTAGTTATAGATGCTCATTCTAACTGAAGTGTTTCAATTAGAAATGACTCATTTTAAAGCTTAGTTCATAGAAGAAATATTGGTACCGGTACAGGAAAAGAAAATCTCATACTGTGCCATCTGGTATTGTGTTAAGAAAGTTTACTTAGAGCAGCCTCTTCATAGTAAGTATCTCATTGGCCATGCTGGGAAACACTCAGAAGATGAAAGGACTCTGTGGTCAGAACTGTCTCTACTTAAAGGACTGTTGAATACACGCCTATACATCGCTGGTATTATACAGCCGCATGCTGAAACTGTAACTCTACATGTCAGTGGAGTGGGATTTTATTTTGGAAACAAATAAGAACACTGGTCCAAAATCCACACACTGCAAAACACAGCTATGGTGTACAAGTAAAAATTTAGTAAGAAATCTAACCATGTATGATCCAGAGAATGTTCTTGAAAAGCCTAGAAACTACTGCAGGCAGATGCACATCAAGGAAAAAAAGTAGCACAAGGTGTTATGAAAGAGAGATTTAGATTTCTGGTCATGGATAATTAATTTGTGGGATGGTCTGTACGTTTAGCCAACCAAACACTTTTTGAAAGATGCATTTCTTCTTTTCCACAGAGCACCAAAATGAACAGTAAATAAAGAAGAGCAGTAGTTACAGCAAGCAATCCCTGCTGTAATTATAACATAACACGTCTTCTTAATTTGTTTATTACCTTGTCAAGCTTTTCTCTACAGACAATAGACTCGTCTCTGTTTGTATCTCTGTTCAGTTTATTCTTGTTTACCCACCATTCACAGGCAGCCTGCTGTACTGACAGGTACGATGCATCCTGAAGGCAGCCTAGTGTTTACGTTTAGGGCTGAGCATTGCCTCAGTGCGCGGCGTAAGGGGAATACGTGAGAAATTTCACAGGTGTCGAGGAGAAGCACCTGCGGAGTTCTCCCGCAGGAATAAGTGTACGTGTTGCTTTGTCCTAAAACAAGAAGCATTTCATTGAAGGAGCAGCATAGTGTGTTTTATTAATTGATTATAGAGGTGGTACAAGTTGGTATTCTTCAAGTCAAGTAGGTGTTTGTCATTTCAGCCATCTACATAGTGCACAGTGAATTGAAACAGCATTTTTTCAGGACCATGCTGCTACACAAAAAAAGAACGTAAAAGATTTACACAGAGGGCAGAGGGAGAGAACGAATTCAAGAAAACACAAAAGCAACAAAACAAACTGGAGAAGGGAATACGTGCAACTGTACATGGTGCTGGAGCTAGACCTGAAAATTTCTAACTATGAAACAAAGGAGAACTTCTTGAGTTGTCCAGTAATGATGTAATAGCCACATATTATAAAAGGATGTGTTGGCACTTAATGTGTCTTGGAGGAAGCACAGCCTTCACCCTCCCAGCTTGTTAAAGTAAAGTAAAGTAAGTCAAATCACACATCACCACACCACACCACAGCATACAGTGTGAACAGTGTGAAATTCTTTATCAGCGTTTAACCCATTCAGCAGTGGGCTGCCACCAATGGAGGGTACCCGGGGAGCAGTGTGTGGGGACAGCACTTTGCTCAAGGAACCTCAGTGGTGCCACTAGTAGTCTTGGGACTTGTACCCACAACGTTATGATCACATGAACAAATCCCTGACCACTAGGCCACTAGCATTGTATGATGGGGAAACCAAGCTAGCCAGTGGGATTTAGAAATGCCTAAATTGGACAAAAAAAAATCCTTCCTGGTAGAACCCTTTAAGTGCTAGAGCAACTTATGTTCTAACTCACACATTATTTGAGGAGTCTTTATACATTTAAAATGTTCTTTATTTATGGAACTGCAGTGGTTCCTCTGTAGCATTGCTCAAATAACCCTTTGTAGCATCTTTTTAAAGAGGGATATCTCAAATGGAACCCCCAAACAACGGTAGTATGACCTCCAAAATTGTTACAATCAAATAAAGAGTCCTTAAAGCTTTAATCTAAGAGAGATAAAAGGGAAAATCAAACACCACTCTAGCGTCTCATCTGAAAAAAAAATCCACAGGTGTTTCTTTCCATACTTCCACTGTGAAAAGACAAATCACTAGTATTAGTTCAGAAGTAGCTGAAACTTCAAAAAGAAAATGCAGCCCACTTCTAAGACAGAATGTTGGATGTATCTTCCAGAAGCATGATAAATACCCCCTCAGATTTTCCAGAAGACCAGAAATTGTAATGAAGGAAACACATTTAAGACACGCTAAATACGGAACAATCTGATATTGAATTTAATTGTTATTTCTAGTTATTATCTCTCAAACATGTTTCTTTTAAAAATTACTTACATATAATGGCTAGTTTGCACAATACTGTATCTAACACCGCCCTTAGTGTGCCAGTGTATGATGACAGCAACAGAAACACTGTACTGCACTGATAATTATTCCAGAATGTTGCAAGACAATGATTAAAGATTTATCAAGGTTTAAAGGTCCTAGTATTGGAGAACTTTTCTTGCTTTTCTGAACTTTAAGAGGTTAAAGACACTTTTCAGGGCCAGTCAGAGGTCATTTACATATATCAATATTAATGGCACAGTAACAAAACAGCATATTTAAATCGAATGATAAAGTGTTGTTGAAATAAATTATGTTTCAGATTGAGTTCATTTTCAGTACAGTAAAGTTTGCATATCCTTGTACAGTGAAATGAAAATAATGTTCCTCTAGGACCACTGTGCAACACAAAATAAATGCAAAGATTGATGTAGACATCAAAAAATACAAAATAGCAAGTGGCAGCAACAGGATTAGAAGAAAATGGACACTATATCAATAAATACAGGGTACTTACAGTTTTTAAGTAATTAGACTAGCATGTGTATCCAGTGTGACTGGAAGAAAGGAAGTGTTTTAGTTCAGAGTGTGATGTGCAGTTTGTTATTAAGTTCTGATTAGTTCTGATTCAGAAGTTTTATGTTCTGTCTGCAAAGAGAGTAAACAAGTAGACATTTCATTGTGCTCTGTACACTGTACCTTGTACATATGACAATAAACTTCAGCTTCAAGTCTGATTGTCTGCGGGAATAAACTGTTCCCCATCTTGGTAGTGAAGGCCCAGATGCTGTGAAACCTTCTGTCAGACGGGAAGGAAAAGAGGGTGTGAGAGGTGTGTGTGGAGTGATGGCTTTGCAGATGCAGCATGTGGGTAAATGTCTGCAACAGAGTGGGGAGAGAGATCCCGATGATCTTGTCAGCAGTCCTTACTATCCTCTGAAGGGTCTTGTAGTCTGATGTGGCCCAATTCCCATACCACACTAGGATGCAACTACAGAGAATGCTCCCTAAAATTCCTCTTTTGTTAGAATTGAGGTTCTCCTGAACCTCTCCTTTTGTTTTGTCCACATTCAGAGACAGATTGTTGGCTCTGCACCAGTTTATTAGCCATTGTACCTTCCTGCTGATTGAACTTATCACGATCGTGTCAACAGCAAACTCAATGATGTGGTTAGAAATGAACATCCTCTACAGAGAGCATACTACTGAATATTTTAATACAGAGTTGCTGTTTTTTAAACTACATTGGACCTGTTAGGGGAAAAACAAACACAAAAGGTGGCATGTACAGTGCTATGTATGTTTTTTCCTGCAAATGTGCTAATCCAGACACTCCTCTTAGTGGCTAGATAGTGTACATGAAGGCACCTATAACCACTGTACAGCTGCAGTCTCATTTTCCCCAGGTCGGTGGTGTATGCATAAAGTGAATATAGAGTGAATATACAGTGAATGGCACTGTTAAGGCTGAACATCACATTTCCCTTAAACTCATGTGTGAAAAATGAGGTTGTGTAAGAAAGTGTTATTTGCGCTTACAGAATATGTGCCCTTGAGGAGCCTACAGTAGTTTTTTTTTTTTTTTGGTCTCCTTCTCTTACGAATCAAAAGTGACTAACAAAGAGGAATATTCTGCTGCCTGAGGAATATTCATGATCTTACTTCCAGGTTAAAAATGTATATGCAAATTTACTACATTAGAGCATGCACAGGTTGTTAATAAATTAACACGTGGCAGAAATAATTCAGCTTAGCAGGATGATTCTCTGTGCAAGCTGTCAGCTGTCGCATTGTTCTGGATAGAAAGTGACGCTTAGACGGCAACACAGGCAGTGAACTGTGATGTCTCAGTGTACTGGCTCTCAAATCTCAGGGCACTGGCACAAATCTCTTATGCGTGCATGTGCGGGTGTGTATATGTGTGTATTTGTGCATGCAGAATTCATTCAAGGCACACTCCACCATATTAAACAGATTTCTGTTGTTTTTTTATGAATTTACAATTCAGATAAACTGGGAAGGGCTTATCTTTCTTTTGTTTGGTAGTATTTGGATGCATGAGCCTGGACCTATAATCTGTAATAGTGAAAAAAATCACAAAGATGGTAAAACGCACACAAAAGCCAGTACTTAGAGTCGTCAAAGTCAATCACAATTCCGACAAACTGTTTACCATAATTATCATATATTATAGGTAACTGACCGTATAGGTAACCTACAGTTTAGCACTTGATGAAAAAGGAAATTTAGCTTAGACAGAACATAAACTCAAGGATCCAAAGCAATTTCTTAATTGAATGTACACTGAAAGCCAAACATTAATGTTTTGTCCCTTCTCTGTCACACCTTTAACATCTTGCAGCAGGGCTTCAGACTACAGTACTGTAGATGGGTTAAACCTGCATGCACACTGCTAGGTAGTCTGAATCTGACCTGGATCTGCCTACAGTATCGATGCACTGCAGAAAATAGTTAGTGTCAGTTCATGGTAAGCATATGCCATTTGTTCACTTAAGTGGTTTTACTCATCTCAAAAGTCACTTTCTTCCAACACACCTCAGTTTCATTCCATTTTCACACAGGGAAAATGTGAAACTACGGTCTGAAAATGGTGTTTAAAATGGGCAGGTATTAACACATTAACTTTGAAAGCACTAAATGCATAATTTATTTGTTAGAAAAGCAATACTTATATATACAGACCCATTCAGTCTGTTGTTCATACACAAATCCCAGTTAAATGCAGAGGTTCACAGAAATCACACAAATAAAAAAACTATAAAAATGTAGGACATTTTTGAACGTGAAAAATTATGTTGTTGATTTGGTTGAGTAAGTAAGATTGACTAAGACCACATTTTTAAAAGACATGAATATTTTTATCTACTACAAATGAAAACTGAAGCTTTTGTTATGAAGAGTATTTGTGTTACTAATGTGAATGGCAGACAGCTTAAGTGTATTATGTCTCTGTAGAAATTTGAGCATTTTTCTGATACCATTAAAGTAAAGTATAATCCTTGGATTATGTGTTTGCATGTTTATTATGAAGTGTATCATAAGATTCATGATAAGCATTTAAGCCAGTGACACTGAATAATGATGGTGCTGCTTAAATGAATTAGTGAAAGATATGTGTGTGTGTGTGTGTGTGTGTGTGTGTGTGTGTGTGTGTTGACTTCAGTTCCACTGGTAGCTAAGCCTATGATTTGCAAACGTTTACATCCTGTGGTGGCAGCTGGTGATGCGTGGCACTTCTCCATGCTGCCTCTCTAAGATTAGCATGGATGGATCGAGGGAGCACCGCCGCTTGACAATCTGTTTGTGTAGCTCTAGGTGCAGCTATGTTAGATGTCAAGTGACTCACAGTAAGTTTTAATAAGCACCATTTGTTCAATCTCCTGTTTAAACACTCTGCCTTAGCATATCCTTAAAGATTGTGCCCTATCTTTTAATTAACTCCTGGGCTAATTTGGCACTTAATTGACTAATCAGGAGATTTTGTTTTCTCTAATTTAGTGGAAAAACCAGCAGCGCTTAAGCTTTTTAATATGAGCGTGAGCAGAATGGGACAGCCGCTACAGCTAATGCCTTTAATGTTACCACTGGGGAGAAAAAGAGGACACTACGTCCTTCACAAACATTAACAATCTGTTTATTTCAAGTTCCTTAATGTTTTTCTTCCCTTTTATTATGTACTGACGTTTTTTGCCCGAAGATTAAAGCTGTGCAGTTAAATTTGTTTTTACACTATAACAGTTTGGGTAATATTTAACTTTGAATTAATAATGTTAATTACTAGTTCTTTCACACCTAACATGGCAGGCCTCCAAGGATCAGACAACTATGAACAGTACATCCCATAGGTGCTTGATTGACTTGAAATTTGAACAATTTGGAGGGCAAATCAACATCTTGAAGTCTCTGCGTGTTCCTCAGAAAAGTTTTTGCTATGTAGCAGGGTGTTGCAATCTACAGGTCGGCAACATACACACACTTAAACATCTACGTGATGTAAAAGAAAATGTGATTTTTCAGCCCAGACTGGTGCCTATTGTGGGAACTGTCGGTGCTGGATGGGGTTAGCATGGACACACTGACTGATCTGCAGCTACAATTTCCATATGTGCATCATTGAGCTTTGGGTGCTCATTACTGGTTCACAATTTCGGTAAATGCTAATCATTGCCAAAAGTATTCGCTCACCTGCCTTTACACGCATATGAAGTTAAGAGACATCGCATTCTTAATTTATAGAGTTTAATATGACGTCAGCCCACCCTTTGCAGCTATATCAGCTTCAACTCTTCTGGGCAAGCTCTCCACAAGTTTAGGTGTGTGTTAATGGGAATTTTGGAATTTTTTCCAGAAGCACATTTGTGAGGTCAGACACTGATATTGAACAAGAAGGTCTGGCTCGCAGTCTCCGCTCTAATTCATCCCAAATGTGTTCTATCAAGTTGAGGTCAGGGCTCTGTGCAGGCTAGTTCTTCTACACCAAACTCGCTCATCCATGTCTTTACGGACTTTGCTTTGTGCACTGGTGCACAGTCTTGTTGGAACAGGAAAGGGCTATCGCCGAACTTCCCAAACTGTTTCCACAAAGTTGGGAGCATGAAATTATCCAAAATCTTTTGGTATGCTGAAGCATTCAGAGTTCCTTTCACTGGAACTAAGGGGCCAAGCCCAGCTCCTGAAAAACAACCCCACACCATAATCCTCCCTCCACCAAACTTCACACTTGGCACAACGCAGTCAGACAAGTACTGTTCTCCTGGCAACCGCCAAACCCAGATTCGTCCATCAGATTGCCAGATGGAGAAGCATGATTCATCACTCCAGAGAACGCGCCTTCACCGCTCTAGAGTACAGTGGCGGTGTGATTTATACCACTGCATCCGGCGCTTTGCATTGCACTTGGTGATGTATGACTTGGATGCAGCTGTTCGGCCATGGAAACCCATTCCATGAAGCTCTTTACGCTGTTCTTGAGCTAATCTGAAGGCCACATGAAGTTTAGAGGTATGTAGCAATTGACTCTGTAGAAAGTCAGCAACCTCTGCGCTCTATGTGTCTTCGCATCTGCTGACCAGCTCTGTCACTTTACATGGCCTACCACTTTGTGGCTGGATTCCACTTTGTTATAATACTGCTGACAGTTGATTGTGGAATATTTAGTAGCGAGGAAATTTCACGACTGGACTTATTGCACAGTTGCACAGGCATCCTCTCACAGTACCACGCTGGAATTCACTGAGCTCTTGAGAGCGACCCATTCTTGCACAAATGTTTGTAGAAACGGTCTTCATATCTAGGTGCTTGAAGTTATACACCTGTGGCCATGGAAGTGATTGGAATATTCCTACACACGCACCTCATTCTGCTTTATCAGGTACTGAGTAAGTGATCACCACAGTCAAATCTCATTTAATGAGGAGAAGTATAAAAAAACACTGCTGTAATCAACACTCTACTCTTGCAATGTGACCAGTTGGATGATAAAACACTACTAGAAGTACATGAAAGGTAATTACAAGTGAACAAGAGATTTGTTTTCTTTGGATTATTCAAGTTCTGTGATCCTGAGAAACTGAGCATCTTTGCAGTGGTCTCTATCTCTCTCTCTCTCTCTCTCTCTCTCTCTCTCTCTTTCTCTCTCTC
>JBBPDB010000128.1:21734494-21747903 GCA_037974465.1 Brachypetersius altus | reverse complement strand
TATGTATGTATGTATGTATGTATACATGCACACACACACACATCATGTTTGCTGTATATGCTGATCTTGCTGAATTACATGAATATTTTCATTCATCCAAACATCCACATAAATACATGCATAGAACTGTGATTACTTTTCCACAAACATTGTGATTACTTAGATGGCTCATGTGTACATCAAGAGCATTTTATGATATTAGTATTTCACAGGCCGGTATCATGGTAACGGTTAACAGAGTGTCCTAGTTCCTATGTTAAGCCCAGTTTTCACTGTGCCTTTTCACTGCCATAAACCATAGCTATGCCGTGAGCCCCACTGAGTCAGGAGCACATCATAATAGATGTCAGGTAGACCCACCAGACTGGGATAAGCAGCAGCAAGGTTAGACATGCAGGAGAACTACACTGCCATCGTCACTGCATGCCCCATTAAAAACAGTTCTGGTAGGTGTGTGTGTGTCTGTATGTGTGCATGTGCGTCTGAGTGTGTGTGTGTGCCGGACCCCAGCTGTTAGCTGAGTAACACAATTGCCTCTGCGCTGACAGGTAGTCACGTGTCCGGAGGTGAAGCTATGCTAGTGTGAGATGTGTTTAAGCCCCAAGGCTAAAGCCATTCAACCCAATGGGAGATCACACGAGTCGCCAGCACTACCAGTCAGGCAGTGGCGCATCAGCCCACTAGTGTGCTTAGTGGCAGTTGTCCACATCAATAAAACATACAACTGCACTGGAAAACGGTGCCAAGACCAGTGGCATGACTATCAGCAGTGCAGGTGTGGCAATCATTCCGTAGCAGTGGGTGGCCTGTAGTGACCTCCAGGGCACAATTTGAGGAGGAATGCAAAAAAGACACCAAAAAATATGCTCATGGTGTTGGTGTTTACACTCATGTAGTCTTGGGCTCATCTAAGAAGCTCTCAAGATCTGAAAGTGAGTATAATTGATTCTTGCCCTTGAATACTAGGAGCTCTTGTCAAGATTTAAACATCCAGAAAAATCTCTTTATGCAAAGCAAAACTCTGACATCACTGATGCAAGAAGATGCAGTGGGCACCAAGAATAGTGTTGCACTTGTTGATCATCTGTATGCAACTGCCATCAGATGGTAACTATAATCTCATTACAAAATCAAAATCTGTCATCACAGTCATCAACATCTAAAGTATGCTCACAACACTTAGATAAACCAGAGGCCTTTTAGAATTAAGTGCTATGCTCTGACAGAATGAAAACTGAAGTATCTGCCTACAAGGTATGTTTGGAAGAAAAAAACATTTTAAACAAAGCATCTTGGTGGAACCGCTTTGCTTTGAGGTTGTGTGGTCACCAGTTGTACAGGAAATGTTTTGAGAATTAAGGGAAGAAGGGTTTTACTAAATATTAATGATTCCTGGAATCCAGCGTCCTATACTCAGTGAAGAAACTCAGTGAAGAAAATGTGTTATGTAAGATTACAGATTTTAAATGGCTTTTACCATCCCCAGCCCTGAACCGTATTGAAAGTCTCTGATTAGATCTTGAATAAAAGCTGTGCATGCAAGATTGATAGAAGGGGTGGGAGGAAAAACTTGGCAATGGGAAATGTTTGGAGACTCAGATTTCAGCTAAAGGAGTCTAAGTGAAAGAGTGGCTTAACTTGCCACATTATTTTCATGACAAATATGTGATTTGACTGAGGTTGCCCAAACATTAATACACAACTGTATACAGTCATCTGGGTGCCCTGTGAAGAGATTGCGTAGTTCTACTCCAAAAGTGGGCAAGTGGGCTGTTCCGCTTCATACAAGTGGACACAAGGGGTTTCCAAGTCTCCTGAGGTGTAAAAAATTGCTGGCATCCCGGTATAAACTTTTTTTTCATGTGAATTTCTGTTTACTACTGTCAACTTTTGTGGCTTTTGTTTAAATATGAAAAATTCCCATGTATTTCCAGAGGGACGTTTAGAGATGTTGCCTGTCATGCTTGTTTGGGTAATTTAGCCTCAAATGAGGATGGTTTATTTCTCTAGGTGGTCTTCCTAGTGTTTTCTTACGTACGACAGCTTGGCACTTTGATGGATCCACCTGAGAGATTTGCCTAAATGTGTAAATGTGTCTTTTTTTCCCCCAAAGTCATTCCTCTTTGGGGTTGTTTACCCACAACTGTTTGCAATTTTCCCCTTAGCAACAGTGAACGTGTTATGTTTTGTTCCCCTCTTTCTCTTTTTTCTTTGACACTTGGCTCATTTTCAGCTTGTAAAGTTAAAATTCTATTAAATTAGAGAACATAGAACCAAATTGTATTGCTTCTCTTTGTCTTACCTCTCTCTATCTCTCTCTCTCTCTTTCTCCCCATCTCTCTCTCTCTCCCTCTCTCTTCCTCTCTCTCTCTCCTTCTCTCTCTCTCTCTCTCTCTCTCTCTCTCTCTCTCTCTCTCTCCCTCCCTCCCTCTCTCTCTCTCGCTGTCTTTTCTATCTCTCTTGCTTTAACTTACGCCCACTGTGCTTTGGAATATGGAAATACTGCTTCTTCCTCCTTGTCCCTGGCCCCTGTGCTCTAGCTGCCTGCTTTGCCTAATTGCACTAGCAGTAGCCTGCATGCTAATTGCACAGGGCTCCCTGTCGTCACATCATTTACATGGCTTGCTTGATTCTGAATTTAATCTGCTTGAAGGGTTTGTATTTCATGCTTGCTTTAAATTCAAACACCCTGTGAGATTTAATAAAGCGTGTGACAAAGACAAGGGGGTATTATGATGGTGAATATATTTTGTTTATGTTTTGCATGCATAATTTGTTTAGTGTGCTTAGTTGCCCCGCAATGTAACCATCACCTAGCCTGCTTGTGAGTTTGCTGGGTTGCTCCAGTAGAGCTATAGTGAAGTTTTTGTGAAGGCTACAGGCAGTTGGCTCAAAGGCGTCTTAGTGCCACTTCACTTTTGCCCTGTGGTGAAATATCAAAGCGTGGAATAGATAAGCGGGTTGTCCAAGCCTTCTGTTAGCTTGTAGAATGCAGGAGAGTTTGTGGTTCACGTGGTGTGTAGGCCGCTCCTGATGGCCTTTTTGATCTGAAGGTAAAGGAATGCAGTGATACAGTGTGATATGAATCCATGCTGAGCGTTGCAATCAAAGGCAGACTATTTCAGATTCAGCCGAGTTCAGCTGATCCTACAGCAATAGAGCTACACACCAGTGTATTTCTGAAATGACAGCTGTGTCTGTCTGTACAACCGAAGCATTTTCTTCAGATGGAGAAAAATGGCTTGTGTTGTGTTGTTCCCAGTTATTCCTGGTCATGTTTTTATTTTTTTATTTATGTAAAATTCTCAATCCTAACTTGTTAAACTCCCTTTGATGACCCAGGGGTCTCTCTCTCTCTTTTGTTCTTACTCTTTCTCCTTTAATATCTCTCTATTTATTCCTCTCTGTCTTTATTTTCAGTCTTTCTTTCTGTATTTTCTCTCATTTATTTTTTCACACATCTTTGTCTACCTCTCTCTCTTTCTCTACTACACTCTTTCTTTACTCCTATCTATCTATCTATCTATCTATCTATCTATCTATCTATCTATCTATCTATCTATCTATCTATCTATCTATCTTTCTATCTATCTATCTATCTATCTATCTGTTTGTATCTTTTTGCTAAGTGTCCCTTTTCTCTCTCTCTTTCTCTTTGTCTCTCTCTCTCTCTCTCTCTCTCTCTGTCTGTGTGTCTCTCTCTCTTGCTCTCTGTCCATCTCTCTCTTGCTCTATGTCTCTCTCTCTCTTGCTCTATGTCTCTCTCTCTCTATGTCTCTTTCTCTCTCTCTTGCGATCTGTCACTCTCTCTCTCTCTCTCTCTCTCTCTCTCTCTCTCACTCTCTGCAGAGCTATAGAGGTAGACAGGGCGGCTGACAGCTGTTCAGTGAGTGTGTGTGTGTGCAGCTCCCAGCAGGCCGAGCAGCAGCAGAATAATGAAGCCATTGTGGCTGTGTCCAAATTCCTCACCCCGTGCCCCCCTACAGAAAAATGGTGCCCACTGTTTAGAGCCTTTCTCTGCTGCTGTGTTCAGAGAGGGCTGTGAACTCTTATAGAGAGCTGGATGTTGATGTGTTGATGTTGGATGGCTCCGTGGAGGTTGAATGGAGGGGAAAGTGAGGGAGTTGCCCTTGTCAGGCTCTATATAGCCTACCTTTGGGCTGGCGTAAGACACACTCCATCTGGATAAAATGTGTGTGCATTGGCCACCATGCTATACTCAGCTTAAGTATGTCTCAATATGTTTCTGTGACATTTTCCCAGCTAAGGGTGGGCAATGTGTTAGCACTATGGCACTGCTATGCTTTTTACTATTTTTCATGATAAATCATATGCATCAGAAGGTTTCTATTTGGACAGTATGCACCAGGGAGGAGCATACTGTCTTATCTTGATGTATTCACATCACCATGACTGTCTAAGAAAGCAAAATCCTTTAGACACCTTTGATACACAGTTTCTGATCACTCTTTCGTCCGCTGTAACGCTCCACCTTGTTATGAAACACCGAATGCTTTAAAATGTACAGTACATTGTATTGAAGATCATTATAATCACTGCATGTCAGAATTCACCTCATTTAATGTCTGTCAGCGGCCATTACAGAGTGGCTGACTGAGGCTGCTGTGGGGTCTAGCAGCACAACTGATCTAAATTAGTATTTTCTATGAAACATGCAGATGTTCAGTGATCTCTTATGTACTGAGGATATCCTTGATATTGTCAGCAAAATTGCATCATGATGTCATTTATCACGATAACACTTCATATCATTGCATTGCCCACCCTTGTTCTCAGGCAACTTTCCAAACCATTCTGGGTACTTTGGCATTGCTGCGAACCTTTGGATATCCGGTTCCAGAACGCCATACCAAAACACCCCCACCTCCGCCCCCTCTCTTCCTCTGTCACCTCCCATTATATGAGTGCTGGAAAGCTCCCGTTGACTTCCCCCTGAACCCATGGAGCGCTGCACAAGTCCACCGAGGACAGCGCCACACGTCAACACTGACAGCTCCAAACTGAAATAGCTCCACTCATTAACTCCTGGAGGAAAAAAAACCAAAAAAAACATGGCAGTGCTCCTCAAAAGCCTGGCTTATTTATCGCAGCCCTGTGCCATCTGCATGCCATATTGTGCTCCAACATTTTTTACAGTGCTGTCTCTCTGTCTCTCTTAGTTCAATAGATGTGCTTGGCAACATGGGCTGCTGATATCAACCCAATTATAAATATTTATAATCTGCACATTTAAAAAAAAAATCCTGTCAATCACCAAGACAAGGCCAGATAAGCTCTGAGTGTATCCGGGATGCAATTTGCATGCCACAGAACTTGTGATCCATTTTGTTTTTCAGTGCTTTTCGCATGCAAGCTGCTCTTTTTCTCCCAGATTAAATATAGAAGTTTTGTTCTCAGAGAGTCTGACTTATTTTCTTGTTCTCTGAATGTTGATGCTACGCTGCTGATAATTCATTATTGAACGGCAAAAATCATCTTAACATGGCTCAAGTTTGTTATGTGCGCTTTGTTCTTGTCATCCATTTTGAATGGCTTCGTTGTCAGTCAGCGCTGTGAAATGGCTCTAGTGTTTGTTGGAGTGAGTGTCCTCACATGAGAGTGTGTGTTTTTGCGTAAAGGCGCTGGAAGAGGGAATGGTGATTAGATTTCAGACAGCTAGATCATAGAAAGACATGAATACTGGATCAGTGAGTTTGGGTTGTAGCATATACGTTCGGTCGGACTTCTCCTCACAGCTTCATTCTGAACTTCTTGCTTCTTCTCTTGGTACAACTTTACAGTAACTACAAATAAGTTCAGATTTACAGTCCAGAAACAAACTTATATCTGGCTGAATTGATAGCAGACATTGAAGTAGAGGATGTTCACGGGCAGTTTCAAATAACCTTAGCTGCAGAAGATGCTGTACATTAGAGTGGAATCATTAGGGGCGATATCATCACGATACCTGAAACACAAAATTATTTTACACATCCTGACATAAATTACATTGTGGTGAAGGGTATTAAGTCTATATATTTAGATGGTTTGAATGACTGATTATGAAACTAAAATCAGCAATTATCTTCTTGAGGCCCACTTTTCAGCTATGTTTTTATTTACCAAAAACTGATTCATGACTGAAATATAATTTTGAACCCATGGTTTCCCTTACTTAATTAAATACGCTGATTTTATTTCTGGGCCTTTTAGACCAGCATATAAATTACCTCTTCTAAATTGCTATATTGCTTTCATTCAGTTTTGACTGGCTGACCTTTATTTGGCGTCTGTTAAAAAGCACTGCAAGCAAGACTGTAAACTGTCCCAGCCTTAGTAAGTGGTTATATGTTTGTGACATCACAAAGACAGCAAGCTTTTGAACTCTATGAACTGAATCTTTTTGTTTTGAATCTAGTTTTGAATCTAACACTGTTTACGTACTGCATGAAAATCCCATTTTCCTTAATATGGCCCTTTATGTAATCTACTCAGCACTTTTTATGGCCTCTAGTAGTTACTCCACGTGCTTGAGGGAAAAAACAGATACAAAAGATGACTTCCAGTTATACGTCCTTACTTATGTCAGTTTGACTCTAGACTAACTTGAGTACATCCGCTCGCGGGGAGTTAAAATGCATTTAGATGCTGTGATGTGAGTGCGGAGGCAGAAGTGGCTCTTGTTGTGCGGCGTTCTCTGCTGATTTCATGCTTTACTGATGGAAAATTAGGCCCCTGCGTATCGCTGAATGAAGATGGTGGTGGTGGAAAGGGGGGTGGATGAGCTGTTATTGCCTCAGGACACTCCACCCCAACAACAAGAAAACTAGAGCGAGGGAAGCTGAGTTGCTGCCTGCTAATGCACTCTAAACAAGCTGATGAAGTGCACGGAATCCCCACGTGGAGCTTCTGCCAGCTTCAAAAATATCTATAGAGTTTTTTTCCCCTCCTCTCATTCTCTCTTTCTCTCTTTGTCTCTCTCTGTCTCTCACTCTCTCTCTCTCTCTCCCTCTCCCTACTGCTCTTACGGAGTTGTAAACCACTGTTATGTGTCTGGCCTTTTAAACAGCCTCCAAATATGTCCCATGCCTCTGAGGTGATTTGACTGGCATGTCATTTGCATTCTCTTTGGCCAATGAAGCACTAAGGATAAAGTACTTAAAATACTTGAGGCGCTTCTGCTGAATTGTTTAGATGTTATGAGTGTGTGTGTGTGCCAGGAGGGGGTTAGGTAGTTGAAATGGGTATGTGTCTTGGTATTTCACTGAGAGCGATTGATTTATTTTTCATAGATAAACCAGGAGAGATGCCATAATTTGATGTGTTTGGATGTGCTGTGATATTACTGGATGGTGTCTGTGTGCTAGCATTAGTCATTATACACTGTACTCTTAAAAATAAAGCTTCTTGGCTTGAGTGTATGGTTCTGATGGAAAATACACCTTTGTGTCACACTGTTCTTTCAGCAATATCCATTCTAGGGTCATTATAACAATTTTTTATATAAGATGTGTGTGTGTAAATAAATGTCTAAAGATACATTCTGAGCAAAAATGGTTCTAAATAGTACCCAGAAGGTTATTTGTCTTTTACCAATAGTGGAACTCTTTTTAGTGTTTTGTAGAACCATTTTTGCAGGTTTTCTTGAAGAACCACTTAAAGGAGGGTTTTTATCAAAGAGTGCTACCATTTGACCACACTGTGTAGATCCACTGTGTTTCCTAACAAATCTTTAAAGAACTGTCTTCCACTTTCACATAATGTAAGTTTCTTTACCGGCTTAAGGGTTCTTTTGCATATCAGAGAGGTTCCTTAATCATACTCACATCTCATTCACAGTTGTTTTAAGAACCATTTATTGAAAGGCCTTAAGGGAACCAAAAATGGTTCTTAAATGACATCAACCCCCTTCTGGCCCCTTAATGAGTGTATGTGGAGGTTCTTTACATTCACACTCTCTTTTACAAAACAGTTAGAAGAAAGGTTGAACGGTTATTTATGGAACCAGGAGGGTTCTTCTTTGGCCTCCCCTATTCTGCCCTACAACGCCAATGTGCAGGAACTACATATTTGGTCAACATTGACTTTAGACTACAAATGGGGTTTAGGACATCTCCTTTGTCTTGTGAGAAAATATCCTGGTTCAAAGTTGTCCCATTTCAGAGAAATGATGGTTTCAAAATTGCAGTAACTACAAAATCCATACTAATACTTTAAAGCCTTTTTCAGCTTTCAGCTTTGGTGTAGTTACTGCACTTTGGGTTTGTAGGGCAATACTGTTACCTTTATTTAAAATTATTTGCTGCATATTAATATGTGAACTGTGTAATTGTATGTTTTTTTCTGTGATTAGCAAATTTTTGCCCATTTTATCTTTTTTGTTTTCTTCGACTCCACTGCCAGCCTCTCTTCTCCCCTCTTTCTCAGACGTTTTTCTCCTTACAGAAACTTTTGGTCTTGATTTACTTGAAATACTGCAGTCTAAATTCAGTTTGTGACTTGTCGGAACACTTGAATATATACAGTATATAGATATAATGTATAATGGCATAATGTGGCAACTATCATATTGTAGTTTTCAATAGTCTTAACCTTTATTTACCCTACACATCAGAGTCAAATAACTGGTTATTTTTCTCACAATACAATTGTTTTTAATTAATTTAATTAATTTTGACTCATAATTATTTATTTGAAAGACAGCCTTATTTTAATTTACACTTTGTTCATCTCACTTTTTTCCTTTAAGGGAGACAGGAACTTCACAAAAGTTACTACTTATTTGACCTATTTACTATAGTTGGTGTCTTTCTAAATCGCTCCCTAACCTGGTAAGCAGTGACATTTTACATGGTCTCTAGTTCGTTGTTTGACTTCTTTAAAGTGAAAAGAAGAGATGTGATGCTTATCATCAAGTGTCTACATCTGACATGCACCTGAGTAGTACTTTTTGATTGCTAGTTTATTTATTTAATCATGAATTCATTTACAGTTCAGTTTATTATTAAGCATTATCTTCAGAAAACAGTTTTGACTGTTTGCCAGTGGAAAAGTGCAAGCCTCATTTGTTGGATACTACCTCCAGTAATATTTGGTTCTTTGAACTCGACAAGAGCATCTGATTACGGGTGAATTTAATGCTGGGATTGAATATCATTTCTGCTAAATGTTTTTATTTTTTACATCATGTAACAAAGGAACTGTTGATTACAGTGTGTAAACAGTTTATGATGAATGGGCCAATTTAAATGTCCCCAAGTTTCTTAGAATAAAGTACAGTGATACAGTGCCCCTACTGATAATTCCCCCTTGATGTTTAGCAACCATGGTCTGCATTTACCAAATAAAGAAAGTGCATAAAACAATATGTATCGTAATTATTGGCTCCCCATCATTTAGTATTTTGCCAACAAAACAAAACTCTCTTTTGCCAATAGAACAGCAAAAAAGGACATTGACACATTACTCAATGCAGAGCCCTGGTTCTTCTCTTGTGTACCCTCTTCTTGAGCTCAACCCACAGGTTTTCAGTTGGGCTGAGGTCAATGAACTGTGATTGCCATGGTATAAGCTTGGTTTTGTTTTCATTCAACAATTTTTGTGTGGATTTTGATATGTGCTTTCGATCGTTATCCTTCTGGAAGATCCAACTGTGATCAAGTTTTAGCTTCTCAACAGAGCCAGTCAGATTTGTATTTAAAATCTCCTGGTACTATGTAATCTATAATTTCATGTATGCGAACCAGGGCCTTTGGAGAAGAAACAGCCCCGTGGCCCCACAGCCCTCCACCATATTTAACACTTAGTATTAGGTGCGTTCCTGCATATCCATCTTTATTTTTACAAAAAACATACCTTTAGTCAAAGAGCTCAATATTTATTTCATCTTACTGCAGCACCTGATGCCAGCTAAAACTCCAGTGGTGTTTGGCAAACTCCAAGTGTGAAAAGACTTTTACTTGTCTGGCATACCATCCAGTTTGTTGGCATGGAGGTAACATCATATGGTGGATTTGAAGGCATGATGCTCCTAAGATGCTACCAAACTTTACTTTACTTACCATCCATCTCACTGTAGCTCCTGACAAGATGGCCTTGCGTCCTCTTTCAAGCTGGTTCATGATAGTTTTGAATTTCTTAAAACTGAGCCATAATAGCTTTGCTTAAATGCAATGGAAGGCTCTTGCATCTTTCCCATGATGATGAATGACTACAATATTTGGATCCTGTATCACCTCATTTTTATACCCCAGTGAAACAGGAAGTCATTGATGAGTGCTTAAAAGTTATTAAACACTTAGGCCAACTTGTTAAGTATGCATATCTACTGATCATTACCACTGAGTATGTGCTTTCTGAGGTTTGTCAGAGTAAAAGAAATTCACCATTGTTTAAGGTTTTTGATTTCTCAATTAGGCAGTCATGACTTGCTTGTTCTGCTAAAGGCCTGCCTTGTCAAGGTGTGGTTGCTTTGTGACTTACTAGTCTGTGGGGGAGTCATATTTCAAAGTACATGAATTACTGTTTGAATTCACACTTCATTTTCAACCACACCCTGGCTGATTCATTAGATGTCTCTTAAGAAGGAGATTCATGAGATAACTGTTCTTGCATAAAATGAAATAATATTTGTCACCTTGGAGATAATGGTATCTTTGCCTGACTATGACTCATAGAATTTGAGTATTATTAGACATGGGGAATGGTGAAAATTTCTTCATATCAAAATACCAGTGACCAAAATCGTTTGTAGTATTATAGCAGTATTGTTAACATTTATCTGAAGTATTAAAACAGGGTGAACAGGGTCATTTCATTGTCAGGACCAAAAATGATTGGATGTAAACCAATGCTTTAATCAACAGTTCATATTTCAGGAGTAAAATAGCTGTAGAAGACAGATGAAGGTGACATGGACACACTATTACTGATGATAAGCTGTTCGAGTGCTAATAACCTGCTAAATATGAGTGAGTGAGTTATTTGCTGGTTATATAAGGTACATATTCCCTTATTGCTTAATTAGTTCCTCATGGAATATGGCCTTATAGTTAGATAGTAGGGCTGTAACGATACACCAAACTGCTCATGGTATTGCTTAGTAGTGATGGGCATGGCAGTTCTTTTAGATGTATTGAATCATTAGAATCAGTTCACTAAAATGATTCATTCAAAAGATTCATTCACTGAATCATTCAGTGCTTGTAGGGAGGAGCCTGCGACTCTGACTTTCTTAACTGCTGCGCGGCTGAATGGTTCAGGTTTCATTTCACGGCTTCCGGGACCAGGAGAGGAGAGTCTGTGTTCCAGGACCGGGTGTTATGTCTGTGTTGCTTTGACAAACACGTTTGTAAAAATAAACTTGTTTATAAATCATGATGTTTTAAGTGTCCTGTCCTATCCTGTCCTATGGTATGTTATTTAGCTGGTCTGTGCGACAAATGGGGCTCATTCAGTGCATTCAGTGAAGGATTCACACTGAACATGTACCTTCCCTCACAAATTGTTGCAGTGAGTCTCGCATTTTCTCAAACTTGTTACATGCTGTGTCCTACTGTTCGTGAGCGGTTGCCGTGGCAATTTAGTTAAAAAAAAAAAGTTGCACTTGAGCACAACACAGCTGGTGAGTCTCACTCTCTTCTCATTGCTGTCAGCCTAGGGTTGTAAGTTTTTTTTTTATCTGGAAACTTATTCTGTTAAAACAACGGCGAACAGCGGTCACCATGAAAGTGTATCCTTCAGCGGAAAATGATTCAGGAGAGTGTAGTTCACTGAGTGATTCATTCATGCGGGCAGCGCGGGCGGCACGCGCGGCCGCTCCCTCCTTCCTGGCATTGCTGACAGCTCAACTGACCTGACAAACGAATAAATCACTTGAGGAACTGATTCAGTACACTCCCTTAAAAGATTTGTTATTTTGAACGAATTCTTTGCAAACGACTCAACACTAATCTGGACGGGAAGGGTAACTCCGAAAGTTGAAAGGAGTGTGTCGCAATTCTGCCTTCTCACACTGCGACGCAGGTTTGTGGATGTGAGTGTCACGTTTTCGGTTTCATATCGCATATCGTTACAGACCTAATAATTAGTCCTACTAGGACTTGGGATTGTGTTATTAGTGAGTCTGATCCTAAACCTGTTTTTGTCTTTACAGAGCGGCATACATGAGCTTGCAGTAGCATGCATTTCAAGCACTTATGCTCTGTGTATATTCTAGAAAAATGTACAAAATACACTTCTGCTCTCTTGTCATAGCACCCACAACATCACTTTAACGCTTCACTTTGTCAGCCATGGTGGCCACTAAGTTAAAATAGGCTTCCAACATATGTGCTTTTTATAGTAGTTTTAATGTTTTCTCTGTAGTGGCAAATATGTTAATGCTGCATTACCACAATAGTATAATGAGCTCTGTATCTGTTATCTAAATAGCATTTTTGCAGTCATATAGAATATAGTGATTCACAGTAATATAAACATACATGGCTGTGTCCACAAATGTATTAGTATGTTTATATCTACAAAAATTATTTTAAAACACTCGTCAGTTCCAGTCAATTAAATAATTGTAAAACGTGAAATGTCATCACATTATAAAAATGCCAAAAGAGAACTTATTACTCATAGCATTCTGCAGGTAATGTGTAGCCGAATTTACAACTGTGTGCCTGATAAAGAACTCTCTAGGTGGTCTGTTGGAGATCCTGTGAATGGGTTAATAGTCCAGGTTGATTATGAGTAGTGCAGGCAATCATCTATGTGCAGGTGTGCTAGATGGGGCTGAAAATTAGTAGGCCAAGAACAACAAGTAGCATGACATCACTGGGTTTAATATCATCGTGTCGTTAAAACCAGTAACGGCATCATCTTTAATGTGCTAAAATCTATTCATTCTGTTCTGAGCCTGAATATTGCTGGACGCTTAGTATGGTCTAAAAGACTTTGACTACACAGTGTACTCAGTTTGAAAGGATATCCTAACCTTAGAGGCAGGTTTCTCTTAATTACTCTGACCTTATAACTTTATACAAGCCTTGGGCCATCTACCCCTCAGACCCTGAACCGGCTTGTGATGGTCTTTTAGTTATTCCTGCAAGTGTGTGTGTGAGTGTGTGTGTGTGCGCATGCGTGTATTGCGTTACATTCGTTTGCACACCCTGCGCTGCTTACGGCGCCTGATGGAGGAATGGAGGAGCAGAAAGGGAGTGATAGAGAAAGTAAAGGGGTGAAGCACTGGCCTGTCACAGCATCTCAGAGTCTGTCAAAGTCTCTCTCTCTCTCTCTCTCTCTCTCTCTCTCTCTCTCTTTCTCTCTCTCTTTCTCTCTCTCTTCCTCTCTCTCTCTCTTCCTCTCTCTCTTTCTCTCTCTCTCTCTCTCTCTCTCTCTCTTTCTCTCTCTCTCTCTCTCCC
>JBBPDB010000128.1:21710089-21728971 GCA_037974465.1 Brachypetersius altus | reverse complement strand
TATATATGTATATATATATATATATATATATATATATATATATATACACACATATATGTATATACACACACACACACACACACACACATTTCTTCTTTTTTCTAAGGTTGTAATCCGATCTTTAAGGGAGGCGTGAGGCAGCGCGGCCTCGTACTCTGTCTGCTCATCCCACAGCCCTCTCCCCCTCTAAATTATTCATCATCCAATCAATCATCTTCTCTTTGTTTTGGACCCCAGTGCAGGAGATGAAACGCCAGACTGCCAGAGCTGTTTTTCTTCATCTGAGGGCCGAAAACATGATCTGCCCAGATTACACTCACTCCCAAAACACACACCTGGACTACCCACACTTTGCTATGAACAAAGCGCACACACACACACACACACACACACACACACGCCTGTGCGCACACCCACACATACATATATACACAAAATCACACTTGTACTCCCATATGCACACATTCACATTCTCATTCGTGGTGTGATTTTTATCGCTCTTGGTGGACTCCTTAACTCAAGTACATGACTTTATTGAGGTCATATTTGTTAGCGGTCAGCAACGACACAGAAGTTTAATTCTTCCTGTTTAAAAGACTGAAGATCAGATTCTTACAGTGCCTGTCTTTGTATGTGAAGTTGAGGGAATAATACTAATAGACCAAGGTGGAAACTTTGCACATATAGAATTACTTCACAGTAGAGCTGTACAATATTATGAAGAAGTCACAGTGCAGTATGTTGTGTTTTTATACATATTGCCAATGGCAAACCATGACTTTTAGAGCTAGGATTTTACACTACACTACGCTACACAGTGTAGATATTTCTACGCTATACTTATGTATTCTAGTTTTTCTGTGAGACTAGTAGTGGACTAGCTTTAAGCTAATGACATTTCACATGTTTTGGCCTTTATAGATGATACGTGGACATTTTAAGCTTGTAAAAGATATTCCATGAAGATTGTAAGAGATATTTACCTAAAAACCAGCAGCATTTCTAAAGTGATTCCTTGCTGCTGTTTACTGTCTGGCCGAAATCAGCTTTTAAGTCATCAAGACATGTCTAGAAGAATTTTCAGAAGGTCTAGAATGACCTTTTCCATCACAAAACTGGTTCCACTCATTGAAGGTGGTTTCATGGTATTCTAGTGCCTAAAGGCCTTTTAGCTATGTCTGATGGGTCTGATTTTTTTTCTGTTTTCAGTACAGTACTTGCAGAGTTTAAATACAAACATAATTCCATTTAATGATAATGAAAAAAAAATGTAAAAACATATGTTCAGATTACCTTCTCTGAATGGGTTAAACCAGATTTGAGGGGGCTTAGGGTAGATATCCACAATATTACCACTTTTTGTATTTTGTATTACCACAATTGTATTTCTGAATATTGCAGTATATCTCTCAGTGTATTGAAAACACACCTGACGTCATGTGGATCATGTGAAAGAAAGTGACAAGAGGCTCATGTGAGCATTGTACACTAACATCACAACTGTGCAGGTGTACATCCACATACACAGTATATGACAGGTGCACAGCACAAAAAACAAGCATACGACATGAAGACAAAAACCCATTAATGCCCTTATTCTTTTTACAAAACAATTGAAAATCCATATTTATGAATAATGACACATAATGAAAGAATCATATGCAGTGAACGTGGACTCTTGACTTGAATGTATAGTTTTTTCATCATTAATGTCATTATTACAGAACAATTGCATCATGCGCATATTCTTTAAATTTTAAAAAGGTACTCAAGAATCTCATTTAGAAACCTCCATTAAAATTCTTTAGGGAATCAAAAGAGTTTCTTCTCTGCCATCACGCCAAAGACCCTTTATGTCACGACTATTTTCAAAATTGGACCAATCAGTGTGAGACAATGAAGAGATTGGGGGGTTCCACTGATTTGTCAATTTTTACATAATTAGATCGTTAAGATCTAAACAAACCCATAAGTGATCCAGAATGATGTGATGTAAAATCCTGTTTGAATGAAACAGGATTTTACATCTTACTTTTATTCAAGTTAATGAAAGTGATGGTAATGGGAACCAGAAATCTGAAAAGGCAGCTTATAATAAGCTATTAAACCAAAGGATTACAGACAAGATGTCTGATGATTCAAATATTGTTTTAAAGGAAAGCTTTGGGTCTTAAACATTAATTTTTAAAAGTCTATTCATGCAAGACAGAAACATGCAGGAAATGAAGGAGCAATAGTTCCTAAATAAAACCCAGTATTTCAGAATTACATATTTTACCAGAATCAGCATTATATAACACAAGTGTAGGCCCAGGTCATTGGATGGTAAATAAAATGGACAGGACTGCAGTATTTGTATAGTAGAACTTGTAGACACATCCTCCTGTCACCACCACTGTAAAGAAGACTGAGCAGGTTTGTGTACAGTAAGACCACTGGGAATGACTTTGTATCTGGACGACTGAATGAGGCAGAATTTGGAATGGATTGAAAAAGAATTCCGCTTTAATGCAGGGAACGTGTGCTAAAAAGCAAGCATCCATAGAAGAATCATTCTAGACCCAGACAGCATCATTTGTGTTAAACAGGAATTTAGTGCATCAGATCTTTTGAGCCTATGTTTACACATGTGTGTGGCGACTGCTTTTTCTCAGTGGCGGATCGACGGTTGTGTTTGTTAGTTGTTGTATCAGCATGTGTTTCGTCTGGAGGCCCTTTTTTCTCCGCTCGACACTTTAAATGGCATGTCACCGCGGGCTGTTCTGAAAGCAGAGCGGGCGTCTGATCTCCCAGCTGTAACGCAGTGGCCCGCTTAGCTTTCTCTGAAGCGCCTGTCTCTCTGCCTCTAAGCCTGTGTGGGAGTGGAGCCCTAATAGGGGGAAATGTCTTGGACAACTGATTTGAAGATATTTTGCTTCATCCGGCTGCGAGCGCGGCAGGTGATGCAGTGTCTCCCCCTTTTGATGTGGAACAACACAGAGGCGCGTGCACTGATAGCTACAGAAGGCATGCGTGCGAGAGTGAGACCTTATTCGGCGGCTCTGGAGGAGCCTCCTGCTCCAGCTACATCACACAAGCTGACATCTATTATGGTAAGGAAAGACAAGTGTTTGAAACGGAATTCAAGTGCGCATGGAAGTGTCAGGATTTACAACAGGCCCCTGTTTCTTTTTCTTTCTTTTTTTTATCCCCCTCCTCCCCTCAATCCCTCCCCACCTCCTTTTTTTTAATAAGATGGTTTAAACCAAGCATGTCTATATGAACTCTGCAGGAGGAAGCATGAAAGGATGCTGCCAGCCCATGATGAAAATATTTCATTCTGAAAGCCTGGCTAGTTCCCACTGACTGGAGGTGGGTGTATGTATACACATGGGGCAGCGGGGACAAGGTCTCTACTGAAAAATGTACAGTTCATTCTCTCTTTTCTCAACCCCTACTTTTCACAGACTTTAACCCTTTGGTAAGAATTCAGTTGTTAAATTCTAGAGGGTTATTATTCAGTAACTTCCATAAATGATTGGGAAATACTGTGAAACTAATAGGGAAGTTCTGTAGGGTGAGGAACGCAGGTGTGGACCCAAAATGATGTCAGGATGATGTCCCACCTAGAGTGACTGCATGCCTCAAACTGGAAAGGGAAGCAGTTACTCCATTAGATGTTACCTGTGTGAGTATGAAGCAAATGAAAATAAAAAATCATGACTGAATGCTCATAGAGAAGTCAGGTCTGGGAGCATTTTCTTAAAACATAGGAAAAAACACAGTCATATACAACATATAAGAGTCTGACTTAGCTTTCTACAGTCTGAGTAAGAAAAAGAAAATCCCATCAGAACGGTCAGTAAAGTGACCTTGTCAGAAAGGTCAGCAAAGGGTCAGTGAGCTTTCCTTCCATGCCTGCAAACCAAACTACTCCCCATAGATGCACAGTCCACACTGTAAGTGATTTTCTCTGAATGAGCTAACATTACCCTACAGCACTAAAACTCATAGGCATCATTTATGCTAGGGACACTAGGGACATGTCCCCACCACTTTTTCTTGTGACCCATTTTGTCCCCATCACTTTTTCAAAAATGAGTCAGTTTCAAGCAAATTGTATCCTCCAACAAATACATCACCCTCTCTGACAGAAAAATGAAGAGTCCTCAGCAATTTTTAAACCAAACCATCACCCATACTAAAGCTCCCTGAGTTATATTCTTACACTATTCATTGGAATATATCATCTGGAACATTAACAGATCACATAAAAAGCTGATCATTCTGTGTTTTCACACATTTTTTACCTGTTTACTTGTGACCAGGTGGTTTTTGCACACTCCTGACTTTCGATTTCTGAAACATTAGGAAATAAGAAATCAGCTCCTTTTCACTTTAGAAAGTGTGTAGTGAACCTTTAAAGACAGTGTAGAACTGTCAATGTTTTTTTCTTTTTACAGCTTAGAGTTAAAATGCAATTGAATGCAATTAAAAATGCAATTGAAAAAGAACCCCAACATCTCCCCAACAACTCTGATTCGCAAAAAATTGCAAGTCACCTAATGCTGTAAATATACATTTGACAGAATTTCTCTGTTTACGTTAAATAAAAAAAATACATTGAAAATGAGTCAATCTGACACCTGTAACTCTAAGCTGCATTTGAAAGAGCGGAAGTTGTGAGACCATGTTTCTTTCTATCCTTTCTCTGACTCCCATGCATACTGCCTCTCTCTAGCTACAGGCCGGACAGTGCTGTGCTGAAATATTGAGCTTTTAGTGAGCCGGACGTCTGGAGGCTGATAAATAGTGGCGGCGTTGAGGACACATTAGCTGTAAACGGTACAGGCAGCTGTAAAAAGAAAAACAGCTTTATTTCCCCCCAGCCCTGGCAGACACATTACTGAGACGGACACAAGCACTCGGAGTAAATAAAACACACGGCAGCATAAAGGCAGCTGGCAGGATGAGAGCGGGAGAGATGTAGTATGAGGAGCTGTGTGTGTGTGTTTGTGTGTCAGGCAGAAAGCTGAAGGATCACCCAGGGCCCCATAATCATGCCCCGTAGGGCTGTGCGTCAAACGCCTCCTGTGTGAATGAGCAAGTACTTTCACCCCCCTGTTTGTCACTCACTAACCTCCCCCAGACACACAAACAAACACACACACACAAACGACCTATTCAAAGCAATACATGTAGCAGCATTTTTAGTTCAGCTTGTTCAAGGGATACCGAACACTGTGGAAGAAAATGACATGCTATGAGAAGAGTGTGTTAAAAGAAAGAGGGACAAGGGAAGAATAATGAAAAAAATCTCAACAATTTTTGCAGTGTTGCAGGACACATCATCCTGCTGAAAAGGGCCACTGCCTTTGGGGAATGCTGTTGCCACGAAGGGGTGTACTTTGCCTAAACCAATGTTTTTTTTTTAGGTGGTCAAAGTAACAGCCACATAAATGCCAGGACCCAAGGTTTCCCAGCAGAACATTTCCCAGAGCATCACACTGCCTCAACTGGCTTGACTTCTTCCCATAATGTCATCTGTGACACATATCAAGCCACCTTCTTCCATTGCTCCATGATCCAGTTCTTCTGCTCATGCGCTCATTGTAGGTGCATTTGGACATGGGTCAGCATGGGCACTCTTGACACCTATGCAGCTTTATCTTGCAGCAAGCTTTAATGGGCTGTAGGTTCTAACATCTTTCTATCATAGCTTGCATCAAGCTGTTTTGTGGGATAAGACCAGACAAGCTTGGGAGTCCATAAACCTGTCACTGGTTGTCCTTCCATGGACCACTTTTGGCAGGTAATGCCCACTGCATACTGGGAACACCATACAAGACCTACTGCTTTGGAGATGCTCTGACCCAGAGGCCTAACTATCACAATTTGGTCCTTGTGATAGTTGCTCAGATTCTTACACTTACCCATATTTTCTGCTTCCAACACAGAACTAGCTGTTCGCTTTCTGTTTAATATCCTACTGCTTGACAGGTTTTTAATAAACTTTATGATCTGTTTAGCTGTTCATAATTTTATATATATAAAAGCATATTAATCAAAATATAGTGTTTTCCAGTGTTTGTCGGCTGGCCAGTTTTCAGCTGCATCTGCATGCAGCAGGTGCATTTGTTGTGTGTGGTTATAATAATTAAGCTTTAATTGTACAGAAATATTTCTCTAATAAATACAAATTTGACTCAAACCGAAAAAAATATTAGAAGCCCTGTTTTTATTCGCGTTTCATCAACCTAGTTTTAATTACCCTCTTTGAATAATTAACCACATGTTATCAAATGAAGCAAATAATTGAGGTGCTGACTTAATTTGTAATTTGGCAAATGCCTCTTTCTCAATGTTTCATACTTTGAGAAACATTCAGCAGCAGTGACCTTAATGAACAGGAGCTGGCGAAAGGAGAGCGAAGTTATCTGGAATAAGTGTGTGTAGTCGGCGAGCGCAGACAGGCTGCCTGCTCCCGGAGGAGCCCGCAGTCTGAGAGTGCGTGTGTAAGGAGGTCTCTGAGGAGAAGCTGATAGGGCTCAGGGGAGCAGTGTGAGGAATCTCCACATGGCCAGGCTGTGGCGCTCACAGAGACGAGACAGAGGTGCGGAATGTCATTACTCTACTGAGAATGGGAACTGGCCTGCTAGATATACACTGTACACTCAATTCCCTCTCTCACTTGCTACTGAAATGGTGCCTTTGAACCGTCCTGGGGCATAGCTTACTAATGTGTAGAGTCAAGCTGGATGATATGTCATTTGTTCATCATTACTGTAATATTAGCCGTTGCATGTTGCATGATATTATATGTTGCATGATATTGCTCAATGCTACAGTATGCAAATGAGCAATCTAACCAATTACAGCACCTAACCATTCATGTGCCGTGAGCATCGTAACCAATCAGAGTTTCGGATGAGTGTTTCTATGTGTGTTTTGAAGAATCAAGATGAATCATGTAATCCAATTGAAGGAAGTTGTTTTGTTCAGACTCAAATCAGACTTTTAACTACGTCACATCATTATTGGTGCATTTTGAAAGTATTGCAAGGCGCATTGCAATCACAATACATAGGACTGGAAACACATTATTTGGATTGTTCCTACATAAAGGACTGAATCTAATGGGATGTCGGTTAAACATTAACCAGCATCATTTTTACTAAATCTGTTCATTATAATTTAATCGTGTGAACAGCAAAAATGTGTGAGGTAATGCACGATGCTCGCAGTTAGGTGTGGGAGGATAATGGTATCACAAAGAATGAATATTATTATTATTTTTATTATTGTTATTATTAGTAGTAGTAGTAGCAATAGTAGTAATATGACTACTAGTAGTACTATACACAACTACAAAATTGACAATTATAGTGATTACTCCACCATCACCCATTCCACCAAGCGAAGCTGCCCAGAACCAGAAGCTCTTAGAGTTCTGTTCAATCCTTTGTAAACATGAACCATATGTATGTCATACTCTGAACTACAGTATATCAGTATGAAAATACCATAATAACACAGTAACATATTAAGACTTGTTGGAGCATCTTTGTGCATTACAAATTCACTATATAATGATTAACAGACCATACTATGGTGGTCATCTGTGTTAGTGTGCTTTGGTATCAGCTGAAACAAGTGACCACCTCGGGCCTAAGCAGGGGGCTTTGTACAGCTTGGTGCACCTATCAGATGGTATTTAAAACTCTTTGGTGTACAGAGCAGACACCATATGGCTTAGATAACCCTGGGGGTAGATCTCAGCTGGTAGAAACACAGTCTGTGTTTCTCTCTCTCTCTCTCTCTCTCTCTCTCTCTCTCTCTCTCTCTCTCTCTCTCTCCCATCTATCTCCCTCTCTCTCTCTCTCTCTCTCTCTCTCTCCCTCCCTCTCTCTCTCTTGCTTGCTCTCGCTTCCTCAGAAGGTGGCGGTGGCCTTCATCCAGGCAGCTTCATCATAGGTCTCCATGGACTCCGCTCCTCAGGACAGACGTGTCGCTGCCACAAAACTGAACGCCTCACTGCTTCTTCAATCATTCATGTGACAGTTAGCAGCCTATGGTGCCTAATGATTTTCTGTCTTGTTCAGCCCAGACACTAACTGAGTATTAAATAGCGGCACAGGATGGACACATCATCTACAGGAACGTACTCATGCCCAGATCCATCAAAGTACAACTGTCTCAAACTAAATGAAATATAGTGCCACACAGACCCGTTCATGTGCATACTTTCCTTTTATGAATGCTGTCCCGCTCAGACAGAATGGAGATTACCTTCTCTGGAAGTGGATTAAGTGCACAGTGCTGCTTTAACCCCTAAATGTTTTCGTCAGGTTGCTAGTGAGCCGTGACCTTACTTCTCCCCTCAGCATGTCAATTTCTCAAACTGACAAGACTGTTTTTCCTTAGATTACCTACTGTAACATACAAAAATGGACAAAAAATGGATAAAATGAACAAAAATGAGTGCTGCACGATGATGCAACTATATTTACCTAAGCAGTATACAAAACAGTATGTCATAAAGTTAAAAAGGAAAACTAAAGAAACCAAGCATGTCGTGGCTGCACAGTTACATGTGGGATACGTAACTGTGTCAATTTGATAACTGGACTAAATAATCAAATACACCTTGAACAGTAACTGCAGAGACCTGCTTATGTAGTTTCTGACATTGTATGCAATACTGTTATCTACGCAGTAGGCTTTAATACTTTTTTAGCTGAGCTAAGTAGTTTTGTCTTGCAGTGCTAAAGAAGAAAACTAAAGAACCAAGCTTCAGAGACTAAGTTCAGATCTAAATGACTGCAGGTATGTAGGCATGTTTAACAAATCGGCTATGCATTTCTGGCTTTGGCTGCACTTTATTGCCGCCTGTGTTACAAATAATGCTTTATCGTCAAACAACAAGAAGAAAAAGTTCTGCCTGTTAGGCTGGAAACTTGGGGAGTGCGGAATGACATTACTTGCCTCCTCGGTTACCTCACTGGCTCATGTCATTAAGGCGAAGGCTCAGCCTCCGAGCAATAGCAGCACCCAAAGCACCGCGCTAAACATTGAAGTCCCTGTATACCTTATTCATTCATTCCAGCGCAGAGGCGCGAGGCTTTCCCCCACACATCAACATTGTTTTCTGGGCGCGTGTCTCTGCAGGCACAGCGCCGCTGGAGTGGCATGAGTATTTATTATTCAAACACCTGTGTTCGTGTATTCTGTTTTTTGGAGCTGGGGAGGTGCAGGGGTCTGTGTTTGGTGTTTGGACATGCTCAGCTGTCTTCGCTGTCACTGACAGCTTTCACATCAAACCTGCCAGGGCCAAAAAATTCCCCCATTAGCCCCAGAGCTGTGTGCTGCAGCACTGTGGAGAGACCCAAACTTCTTTCTGTTTGCCCAGGCAACTTTTCCCCCTTGCTCTGGAGAGAGGGGGCCTTGATTATAGAAGCAATTAAATGGAGAGAGTAATCACATTTTGAGGAGTGTTTTTTTTTAAGAGGAAAGGAACGAGGGGATTATTGCTTATCTTAGAAAAAAAGGAAGAGGCTGTCCAAGGGCCATCACACGGCTGGAGGGGATTGACAACAGTCACAGCGGAAAATGTGTCACTCAATTGTATTTTTTCCCTCTTTATTCTATCTTGCACGCACACACACACTGTTTTGCAAACTTAATGTGAAACAGTCCTGCAGTAGGGATGGTCGATATCATTACTTTTCTTTTTCAGACAATACTGATTAACAGTAGTGCTAATGATAGTGATAATCACCAGAGTACCAATACTTTTCAATTTATGTGCAGATAGATAAAGGTCAAATGTGCCAGTTTTACCAAGAAAAATGAATACATTTTATAACATTCAAGAAAACAAGAAAACCATCCTATTTCCAGAACAGTAACCTTACTGGAGAAGGAAAAGAGTGTATTCTAAATGAATGTATGCTAATAGAATGAGCTTTGATCCTAAGTTTTTTGGCCCATTTTTATTGATCCATTCTATGTCATGTTCAGATTCTTCAGTTGTTTGGATAAACTGTATCTGTAACATGTCTTTTCTAAAAGTATAATCACTAAAAATGTTTACTTCAACGTTCAGTGTTCACACTTTATTTTCCAGATGTGAGCAACTTTAATTAAGGTTTAGCTCCACCCATGCCTGGCCCAGTCTATGTCAGTGAGAAGCTCATTTCCTGTAGCATGTACGTAGAATATCTAAAATTCTCCCTTTAATTTACACAAATATCAACATTCACACAATAGTTGTGTGTTCTTTGGGTAATGCAGTTCCAACACATATTCTCAAAATCAGCTTTGCTCTGCTTTCAGAACCATCTTACACACCACCTATGTTCATGAGATTCTACATATTTGTTTAAAAAAAAAAATGGATCAAATGAACATAAGCAGGTCTCTGCAGAATTTTCTAATATAGTTCTGGTATCTGGATTTATTCTGCATTTTATTCTAAGAAATAACCTGAAAAAGTATTTAAAAAAATAAAATGATAAAATCACATCACCAGATTATATCCTCATAGTGAAATAAACATTGTCCAAATACATTTTTAATAACACAGATGTGTGTATATTTATCAGATCATATCAAATGTATTTCTACTAAACTTCTTATTAAAAAAAAACAACTTAAGAATGTCAGTAATCAACTGGGAAAGATTAATTGTAATACGTGCTGCTTTAAAATATATAAGTTGCCTTCTTTTGCCATCATCACAGAGCAAATGAAGAAACCATAAAGAAAAGAAATGACCATATACAACTACCATATTTCAGAGTTGCCAGGCACTTACAACACTTTTTGTGTTGCTGACACTGTTCACATCACTGGTGTTCATTTCCCACTGCACTGGAGTTCATTTCATTGCCGTTAACCGTTCCCTGAACTGTTACTTGCTTTCGAGCTCATAGACTTGATTCCACCAGATCATTTTTGATCTGTTCTGTAATAGAAAAACACTCATGATGACTATGGGGTGGTTACATGCACTTGCAAAATCCAACAATGCACAATTCATGTGCAAATGTTCAGATTTTGGTATCAGTAATAGACATGGATGTCACTGAAACTGAAGTGCCTTCTCATCAGTGTGGCTTATGCTGTATGTCTGTATTCATAATGTTGGGAAGAAATGTTGGTAAGCTCCACCTCTTCACTTAATGTTATAGAGAAAGTCCACAGGACCTAGGGCTGTCCATTTCTGCCATTCATCCCGGCCTTAAGGGGGATTAATGTGGACTCTCTGAAACTTCCTTCGGGATGTAGGCTTCAGCAGACCTTGACATCAATTATAGGAAAGTAGTTTTAAAAAGTAAATAAATAAAATAGAAAGATTTTTGTCACATAAGGTCTTCCAATGAAAACAATGCACAATTCATGTGCAAATAAGATGATTTTGGTATTGATAATAGCCATGGATGCGGCTCAGACAGAAGTTCCCTCTCATCAATGTGGCTTATGTGTCTGTGGCCTCATGACCACGATGATCTATCAGTGAACATAACAGAACAAAGAGTGAAAGATCGCAGGCCATGGGGCGGGACTGACCAGTACTCTCTGCAAGAGTGCCTATGTTCATGTCATAAAACAGCGTTATTTTTAGTTTCATTAACACATTGGATGTAAAATGAATAAAACTGTTGTCAGCTGTCGTCGCAATCCTTTTTCACATTTTTGTGCATAAAATACATCTTCCTTTCAATGCAAGTGATTATCAAAATCCATGCTGTGGCAACTAACCTGAGGCCAGGTGTACGTTCCGGCACCGGGGCATCTCAAACTATGCCTTGATACAGTCACAGTAGGTGCTCACAGCACCTCTGAATTCAAGACTACAGCTCGGCACGCATACTGTTAATGAATAAAGTTTATTTTCCCACCAAAACAGTCTACAGGGGTGTAAATTTACTGCCATGAAGTAAACAGACTGTGATGCAGTAACGCAGATGTGCAACATGGCGGCCTGATTTGAACTGTATGTTCTCACATACAGTATGTACATCTGATTTGAGAGTTTAAACAGTGTTATTCTGAGGGTAAACATTGTTTTAGTGTGTTGGTATTTTATGTATGAATTGTCAAGTTTGGAGTTATTGTCACTTGATCATTGACTGGCCTGTGTCTCACCCAGCCCTTGTTTTAGCACCCCTGTCTCAATCGTCTATCACGCACTACTCTCAGGGAAAACTTTACTTCACTTTGCATACAATATTCATACAGCTCCTGGAAAATGAGTCTTGAAGGTTTGGTCACCTGAAAGCCATGGCAATCAGTGACTGCCTCTCGACCTTATAAAAAAGAATCATTCCTTTCCACGCAAGGGGTGCGGCTCTGAGCAGACTTTTGATGAGTGACAGTCTCAGTCATATGGGTGTGTTTTATGTGTGGAACTCATTAATAAAGCAGAGCCCCAGAGAGAAAGGCAGGGGAGAAACTCTGCTAGTGGATGTGTGCGTGCCCACCTTTATGCCTTTTGAAATGTCAGGTGCGATTTCAAGCGTGTGATCTTCAGAAAACAATGTTCAGTTACGTTGCAGCATAAGTGTTGATTGTTTCCTCTGGTTTGACTCCTGTCACTGGTATGTATGTGTTTGTGTGTGTATGTGTGTGTGTGTGTGTGTGTGTGTGCGTGCGTGCGTGCGTGCGTACATTTTTTCTGTCACAAGAGCACAGTTGCAGTTTTGGTTAGAAAATCGCAATTAAATATTTCCCCTAAAATATTCAGCCCTAAAGCAATGTGTTTTAACAGTAAATAAATGAATAGATGGATAAAATGATACAGATTGACTATGCATGATTAAAGTGGTGCGGGATGTTTATGTATTTTGACTACTTTAGATTACACTTTGAAACTGTTAGACAGTGTGTGTGTCCTATGGGGATGAAATCTGGGTTGTTTATGTGTGGGTCAAGAATGCCATCTGCGCTCAACAACAGTATAAAACAGTGTATATAATATATTAATAGTCTTATTGCAGTATTGCACTTCTCTTGATTCCAAGCTGTAGTATTCTGTGGTTGTCACGCTTACTGTCATTTGGATCTGTAGGGATAATCTCTATCTGTGAAACCCAAGAATTTAGCCTGCTTGGTGACTGCAGCCACTTATCTCTCTCTCATGCTTAGATTCTTGTGCTCACAGCCTGGAAAATGTGTCTTAACCAGTGAGAACAACTGCAGATGTTTTGAGTCTCATTTCGGTCTTCTGCTGAGAACAGGTAGCCCATCTAATGATAATAATATACAAAAGCGCCATTACAGCACGCACCCACGGTGCACACACGTCTGTGGTGCAGCAATGAATTAGATGTTCTTTCAGAGGTTTTTGTAAGTTTTTTTTTTGCCACTGTTTGTCAAAATGTCAGCTCTGTCTGATGGTAGAGCTCATCAATAGCACTATTAACTCAGAGACATCTCAGTTTTTCATGTTTGCTAAAAGGTGAGTCATTTCATTTGCTGGTTTTTGTTACTTTATAGTATGAGCTAGTTGGATGGGATAATAAGGACTGTGCACAAATATACTCTTTCATTTATTATTTGTCATGGGGACAATTAGCTGAATTATCCAGATATGAGTTTTAAGTGCGCTATCTATGCTACCCTTTTAGTACACATAAACAAAGAGCAGGACATTTTATGTTCTTTCCTTTTTCTTTCTTTTGCTTGAATCTGTTTGTTGTTCCCACTGTCAGGTCAGAGAAGACACTACATTGAAACATTTTGTTTCAGAATCCTTCTCTATATATCTCTCTTCCGCTCTCTCCCTCTCCCCATCTCTCACCCTTAATAAAGATGATTTAAAAAGGCTCGTAAAAACTCACTTTACCAGTTACTGTATATAATTTCAAACATTTGTAAAAATAGATTTTTAAAACAATAACATGTTAAAAACAATTATTGACATCTCAAGAAATCTAAGTTAAGGAAATGTAAATTAATTATTACACCTTGCACATTTAATGATTTCCTGTTTCACTGGGGTATAAACATGAGGTGACACAGGGCCCAAATCTCCTAGTCACCTATCACTAAGTCTCAAGCAAAAGATCATGCAAAGTCTACCGACAACAGGGGCTGAGGGGATGCAGAGGTGTCTCATGCATCGTTCATGTGTCCATATGAGGTGAACAAATATGAAAATGTTGATTTTTTTTATTCCCCTAAATTATTCAGGGCTGTAGCCGTATTAAATACATTGAGGGCAGTGCATCCAGTATTCAACCATCGCTACTTATTTAAGCATTCTGCCCAGTTCTCCTCATACTCGAATGAATTACAAATCTACCAAATGAACACTTAAGTGCAGTGGCAAACTATAATTACTCAAGCTTTTTCCAGCTGCGTCTGATGCTGAGAAGCATCTTCTTGGTAAGCGTATATCCGCACACCGAAGCCTGCAAGACTGCAAATCAACACGACAAGAAACTCATTTTTTTTCCTGCTCTGACACAGAAGTTATTCAAACCTGTTTGCTTTTAGTGAGCATATTAAATGTGTCAAGCCTTAAAGTAAAATGTTGTAAATGCCTATAATATTTATGTTTTTCTATTTGTCAACCAAGAGTTCATAAGGAATTCATGAAAAAAGCTCTCAAACGCCTGCGGTGGGAACGCGTGGTGCGGCGCATCCATTTTTGAAAGAGGCATCATCCATTAGGGTTCATCATAGGAGATCTGCATCCTCCGGCTTGCAAACGAGATAAATATTTTCCTGTCATGAATTCTTCAAGGCCATAAGCCATAAAACATAAGCCCAGAGCTGATCTTTCTGCTTTAAGCAATGCTGTGTTTAAGAACACTAATGGACTTGGGTGTCACTTCGTTTAGTGAATAATTAACAGTTGCACCATGCGCACAATGTGGCACATTGCATTATTGATCTTCTGCTTGTTTTGGATTCCTCCTCTGAAGTGTTTTCACTTTAATTAATAAATAGTCTGGTTTGTGGAGGGCACGTTAGTGCTGTTTGTCATGTTTTAAAAAGCTTGGTATTGGCCTTGGAAGAAGCTTCTCGTGTCGGACACTTCTCTGAAGCTTCACTAATGTGTGTAGTGCAGAGTCTGGTCATGGTCATTTTAATTGCAAACATGCAAAAACACAAGTCCCCAAGAAAACTTTTTGGCCAAAAGCTAGACAATAATCCCATACACACTAGCTGCATTACATTACATAGCACAATTTATGCTGTCATGTAGAAAGCTCTGTCATTCAAAAGACCAAACTCTAGTCACAAAAGTGAAACAGCAAACACACAGTTGTGAGGGTTTGCGCACCAACAAAAAGGTGAAATCAGGTCAGAAGGCAGTAGGATGATTGGTAGGGGAATTGTGTACTTCGCATCATTGCATTTCTGGTTTTTGTGCTCTTGGATTGCCAGAATATCTCACATCTGTGCAGGTGGGAGTAAAGGCCAAAAATATTGTTTTTTGATGCTGGCAGACCACCTCTCCACAAGATCAGGAGAAATGCACTTTGGAGCCCCATTGTCTGGTCAGGGTAGACACTGCATGCAATGTAAATGAAGTCACCTTTCCTTTCCAGCTCACAGATCTACACCATTTTCATTCTGAATCTGAGAACACACCATTATTTGAGGTAGGTTTAGTCTGAGAATAAAGCAATAAAGTTTAATAAATTAAGTTTAAAAACAAAATTAAGTCACAGTTACTGATTCACAAGAAAAATATCCTTATGTGAAGTATCAAAACATCCAGGTCCAGGTTATGCATTTGGTCACGTATTCCTGTAGATTAATTATACCTGTTTTTATACCTGAATCATTTTTGTTTCCTTAAAAGGGAAGTCTCTGGAAATGCAGTTAGAATTGCAATATGTGGAATTGCTCTTATAGTGAGATAACTTTATGTGATGTTAGGCCTCTGTGGCCTGTATAGTGTGGGTACTGTTACATGGGATTTGCTCATGCTGGAACTATAAAGATTCCCTATCAACCACTCTGATTTTCCATCTAAAAATACCACTCACAGCTTTCAGGCCCACCTGCTATCTCTCTCTTTCTCCATTTCATGAAGGTCTCATAGCCAGCAGGCCTCATGGACACCCTTAACCTCTAACCCTGCACACTGACCTCTTCTCATATAAACCTAGTCCACAGGCATGTACCTTTTACTGGAGCTAAAATGCACAAAACAGCTCAGTAGTGAGGAATGCAGCATCCTGTCTAACTTCTAGGCAGCATGTTAGCATGTGGAAGATATCACTCTCTCTTTCTCCGTCTCTTTCTCCGTCTCACTCTCGCTCTCTGACCTCCTACCTCAGCATCATTCATTGTTTCGTTCCTTCTTTTCTCTTTACTCTCTTCGCGCTCTTCAATCTCTTTTCTTTTTTCTTTATTTCTTTTTTCCTCCTCTCTCTCTCTCTCTCTTCTCTATTTCTTTCTCCCTTTCTCCCTCACTCTCTCTCTCTCTATCTATCTCTCTCTGTGATTGTATTGTTGTATATGGCATAGATGCTGCTGCAGTAGTAGTAATAGTAGTGACCATCCATGGTGTTCTGGACTCAAGTGTATTTACATGATCAATTAATGGAATATTTAAGGACTTAGCTTATGGAAATGTGCCCGAGTGGAATAGCCATGACCACCTCTCAGCTTGAGCTGTGGCTCTAATTATGTTTTCAGTGGGTGGTTTCAGTGAGAGGGGAGATTTGAGTGTGTGACCTGGTAGACGCACTGGAGTTCCCTAAAGCAGACACTCGTTCCTTCTCTCATCTGTTGTGTCTCCTGCATCATCTTGTCACAGAGCTTTACTCTGTGCATGTGCTTCTGTGATCATTCAGACCTGATACAAGAATATGTTTTTGAGGAATAAAATGAATCATGGAATCCAACAAAATGCATTACCTTGGTTAAAGTAATGCTGAACTATGTTTTTTAAAAGATTTTAATATATTGCAAACCATAACACATTTAAGTAATGCAAAGCAAATTAAAGTAAGTACTCCTCATCAGAGAACACACATTGCTTGTAATTTGCTTAAAATATTATGGAAAAATATGTGTAAATATGTGTGTGTATATATATATATATATATATATATATATATATATTATTATCTGTCACGGTCTGGCCAGTGGCGGGCTAACGCCACTGCTTTTTTGTTCTGTTTATCCCTGTTGTGTTTCCTGAGTTCTTCCCGTATGTGTCTTGTGTTCTCAGTTGTTGTGCTTTGTTTACTTCCTGGCCCCGTGTTTCATGTCCGTGTGTTATGTTCCCCTGTATCACGTGTCTGGTTCCACATGTGTCTCCTGTTGTGTTAATCAGCCCCCACCTGTGTCGTATTGTGTCTGTGTATTTAAACCCCACGTTTAGTTCTGACCTCCCTCGGTTCTTCATCTCTTATGAGCTTTTGTTTTGCCCTGTCCCTCTCACGTTTGTAACCACAGTCTTTATGCATGAGCCCCCGTGCTCTTTTTGTTTTCACGTTTTGAATAAACACTACGTCAGCATAGAGTTCTGGTTTCCCGTTCGGGATTCCCAAGATAGCTCTCGGTCCTGGGGGCTTAGTCGTGATATTTAGAAACAAAAATTAAGAAAACAATAGAATACAATAAAATACTATACCTACAGTACAGTGTAAAATGTACACGATGCAATCTAGAAATATAAATATGGACAGCTGTACTGTAAAATATATACAAAGAATGAAAAAAAAACCTAAAAAAAAAAACATATCTAAACCCTTCCAGACTATTTACTTTCATGATTACGGCATTTAGCAGACGGTCTTATCCAGAGTGACAGAGATCAGTGCTTAAGTCGTTTATGTCTGTTCTTGAAAACAACAAACTTAATTCAACATCTGCTCTTAATCAAGTTACTAACAGCTAGACTGTCAGATTCTGTCCTTTCCCTGTTCTAATGTTCTGTTTTCTCTCTGTTTTTGTGTCAGGGTTGCTGTTGACATGTTTATGCATCTGTTCCATGTGAGTATAATTTGGTCAAAGGTGTTTTGAGCAGTTAATATATACAGCCATGATATATACACACACACACACACACACTCACACACCCACACACACACACACACACTACAATAGACACCTGTGCATTTTACACTCACACTCACACACACGCACACGCACACGCACATGCACACACACACGCACACACACACACAAACACGCACATGCACACGCACACACACACACACTACAATAGACACTTTTGCATTTTACACTCACACACACACACTCACACTCACACTCACACACACGCACACACTACAACATACACGCACTACAATAGACACCTGTGCATTTTACACACATACACACACACACATGCACACACACATACACATACACATACACATACACACACGCACACACACTACAATAGACACCTGTGCATTTTACACACATACACACACACACATGCACACACACATACACATACACATACGCACACGCACACACACACACACACACACAACTGCAAACTGGTCTCTATGTTTTCCTCGGCTGTGTATCTGTGTGTATATCTGTGGCCTGTTGTTCTGACCTGTGCCGTCATGTTGAAAGGGTTAAAGGTTCCCTCTGTTCCCGGACACCCAGAGGTCGTTCCACCAGAGCAGCTGCTAGTGATGAACCACGAGGCTTTTGTGACCTGATCAGAGACGACAAGACGAGGTCATAACTGGATATACCCCACCAGTCAAAAGTTTGGATACACCTTTTCATTCCATGTTTATTATTTTCTACATTGTAGATTAACATTGCAAACAAACACAGTGATGAAGGAACATGTGGAATTCTGCAGTAAACAGAGACAGAGTTAAAGAAGCCAGACTCTGTTCTGTAATAAGGGAATGATGGACTGTTGTGTTTTACTGAGTTCAGTGGTTCTGGCCATAATGTGCA
>JBBPDB010000128.1:21687262-21701862 GCA_037974465.1 Brachypetersius altus | reverse complement strand
CCCTCTCACGTTTGTAACCACAGTCTTTATTCATGAGCCACCGTGCTCTTTTTGTTTTCACGTTTTGAATAAACACTACGTCAGCATGGAGTTCTGGTTTCCCGTTTGTGATTCCCAAGATAGCTCTCGGTCCTGGGGGCTTAGCCCCCGGAACCGTGATATTATCATTATTTTATAAATGTTTATTTTTACAAATACATTAAACCAAACAAATAAATAGAAACTGTACACAAAACATTTTCACATAGAAAATCATAGAATATTTGAGGATTATTACAATACTTGTAATAGTTCTGTTCAGTTCTTCATTATTAATTCCTGTATTTTGGTATTTCAGTCTTGTATATAAGACTACTTCTAATACATAATCACTATCATTTCTGTTTTTATGTCTAACAGCATTTGAAAACAGCTGCTTATTTCATTGTATGAATGTTGCATGATAAATGGACCACTTAGGATAAAATTAATGTGTATTAGTGTACATTAAAGCTATAAATGTTTTTTCCTTCTGCTGCAAAGTTTCCACTTCGGAGGTTTTCTTACAGATGTGGCAATGCACACCTCTGGGATTCACCTTGATGCTATTCATGACATATCCACAGAAGAGCACAGACGTCTCTGTGTTTCAAAAATAAAACAGTCGCACCTGTTAGACATGTAGTGGAGGAAGAAATCTCATGCTTAACTCATGTAAAAGAGGGAAACTTTAGGGGATTTTAGCTCTATCTTGTCTAAGAGGCGCATTCTGTCTGAGATTCTGGCCGGTCCCTGTAGACCCCTGGAAATAGGAGCGGTGTCAGAGATTGCATTTGGGTTGCTTTAGTGGGGGAAAGGCTAGAAAATGCGCTTTTCTCTCCAGCCGTTTCTTGGCACAGAGACAAAGACATCCTATTCCTCACGCATAGTTAACCTTTTCATTAAAGCACATTGCATAATTATTGTGAGAAGTGCCAGCATCCTCCATTGTTGTTTAATTAACCAGTTAATGTTGTTAGACTGTGCTGCAAACCGTTCATTTGTCTTGCTTAAGGAGCTTCTCTTGCCATAACAGAAGGGAAATTGAGTTTGTTACTTATTGTGAACGGAGACTGTGTGTGACGGTTATTAAATTTTAATAAGCTCCAATTTACACTGTTGGGTTGTTGATGACAGCGAGGACTTTATTATGGCATACCAACAGGGCGCTGGCTAGCAAAGCCTCCGACTGGGTTTTTATCGGCTTGGTTTAAAGAGAGGACTTCCTTGAGCACCGCTTCAAGAGAAAAAAACAAGTGGCCTGTGGCATTTTGTGCATCACTTTATTGGAAGAGAAGGTGGGATGATATACCACGGCCATATGTGAAGTTGCAGTCACTTATTGATCCTGGCAATATTCCTCAGCACTTAACCTTTACACTAGCCGGACGCGATATGAAGTCCCTTATTGAATGTGTACTTTTATGTTCTCCTCTTGTGACAGTCTTAATCGATAGCTTCTCCCTCATTAGCTAGCTGAGCTCGCAGACCGGTCACTTCTTACGTAAATTTATCTGCTTCGAGAGAAGAGGCACCAGGTGCTTGTTATAGCAGGTATGTTCACCTCCATCCTGTCATCAACAGCATGATGCTAAATCAATGCAGGCCTTGCTGGGTGTGTGAGCCACGGTAAAGCTTGATATTTGCTATTTCAGCTCAGCTTGCACTGATATAATGAGTAAATGTGGACGATAGGTCATAATAATGTCATAATGTGCAATACAGATCAAGATATTTCATATTTTTAGATTCGTGAACGTGTTGTAAATGCCCAAGCAAAACAGTAGTTCTAACAGAGCTTTGATATACATTGTACTTACTCAGTGCTGCTAGTGCCTACCAGACCTCTTGGGGGCAGTGGAATAGAAATCAGCCTTTTATTCAGTATTATTTATATCAAATGATAAAATTAATCAGTTAAAATATTAGTTTCTACATAATGTACTCTCTCTGTCACTTAGCGTGGAGCTGCTAGTGAGAAATGTGGAACAAAAGAGGAGTGAGTGCCACACATGTAAAAACAATTCACACCTGTCCAGAAAAATGGCCATTTCAACTATGTACAGAGAGCTACATTTCTGATGCTGAACATTTAAATTTAAGATAATTTAAGGCAAATCCTCCATTGGTGAGGGGATACCACAGCACGCAGCCCAGCCCCCTGCTAATTAACAGCCAATTTGCATATCTTGCTGTTTGTAGAAGTCTTACATTAAAATCCCACATTTAGAGTAGACGTTTGTAAAAGTTAGTTTAGATTTAGAGCGCAAAATTTAGTATTTTTACGTATTTAACTCTAAATGTGAGAAAATTGCGCTAAATGATGAAAAAATGACACCTCTAAATTTGTTTAGAGCTCTAAAGATGTTTTTACGAACGGCACCCCATAGACACGTCTTACTATACCATGTTCTCTGTGCAGTGTTCCTCCCTTATTATATCACAGCTATGATTTTTGTATTTGTGTTAAGGTATCCAAAATGTATACAGACATGAAAGCATTATTTTTTGTTTTCTGTTTGAAAAAAGACTCAAATATCCAATTTGTGTTGTATTGGCAGATATCCAAATTTACAATATTGTATCCGTATCGGACATAAAAAAAAGTGATATCGTGCCATGTCTAATCAGTACTCTTAGCTATAAGATGGGGTCATAACGTGTTGCCATCCAATCAGCTATTGGCTACTCTACAGTTTAATGCTTTCACTTTATAGAGCTACTCAATCATTTGTCTGCTGTTTTAATGATACATGCAGTTCACTGTTCTGGAAGTACTCAAGATACCTGTGATACTCATATTAAGACATAATTTATCATAATGGTTATGACTTCATATCGTCAAATTGCCCACCCCTACTAACAAGTCTCCTAGGCCCATGATGAAGAACAGGCCTTACTTTCACAGGCAGAAGAGGGCTGTTCTCTAACACTGTTTTTGTTTTTTATTCCCCTTATGCAAGCAAGACGTTGTTGGCCACACACTATTAATCACTCCCGACCCGCATCTGTTCGTTTTCCGTACACCTCCACCTGAATTTCCACTGTCTGAGCATGCTCCCACCGACCGAATTACATCCATCTTCAGCGCGCAATCGCCTGACACATTATCTCATTAAAATGTACAAAGAAAACTCCTTCTCTTTATCTGCGATAATCTAATTAGCATCGGGCAGATGGTTTAATAAGCGATATCTCCGCCGTTTAGCCTCCCAGGCGAACCAGGTGGAGAGCTGTGGAGCCTCCTCCAGTCCCCTCTCTCTCTCTTTCTCTCTCTCTCTCTCTCTCTCTCTCTCTCACTGTGAATGGCTCTCCAGGGCTCATATTATTGCTTCCTCTGCCTGAGGGTACCAGCAACTCCCCCTTTACCCTAACGAATAAAGAACAGAAGGCAAAGGGAATCAAAACTAGATGGAATTCTAATGATTTTGCTTATTAACCAAGCCTAACTAGAGAACAGATGTTAGCCTTTGCCCAGCAAATCAAGTTGTTTGTTCGAAGCATTTGTTTATTTTATTGTGCAATTGTTTGCCTTGTTCATGTGGTTATTGAGGATAATAGCGCTTTTAGAAATTGCCTGCGGCCAGAGATCAATATCATATTATGCAACATGCTCTTCGGCCTTGCAGCGCGTGTCTTTGAGACATGACTGGGAAGTGCAAGGGAGCATTGAAAGAGTCAGGCCATCATTAAGAAAGGGGGGGAAAAGTCCAGTGTCCAGATTACATTAGGCCGGCGTTTTTCCCTCTTCTGACAGTTTCTGCTGGCTGATAATGAGGCTTCGCGCCCACTGCCCAGACATGAATGCTCAAGTGAAGTCCGGCCGACAGCCAGGGCATGGCCGCCGCATCTGGAATCTAGGCAAATAGGAGCGGGGGCCGGCAGCTTCCTCAGCCGCTCTAAAGCGGAAGGGCCAGATCCGCTCAATTACCTCCTCAACTTTCAGCCCGGGCTTTTCCTGCTGATCAGCCGAGGGGAACCGTAATGAGAACGGATTTAGAATAAAAAGATGTGCACATCTACAAAGAGGCAGGCGGACTGGGCAAGGATTGACGCTTGGAAATGGTGGAGGTCAGCACTGTCTGTGAAGCATCACCCGGGTAAGGGACGTAACGGAGCAGTCCAGCAGAGCCGGACCACTGCCCAGCTTTTCCACATCCATGGCACCTCTGCCTACCCTCACAAATAGGCCTTTCCTCCACATGCCTGTGGCCTGAAAAGGGCGTAATTGTGGCTCTTAACCTTCAAATAAGGAGGAGGACACAGAGAAGTAGCTGTGGTCCTTTGTTCCTCAAATCAGCGACTCAAACAGTGCTTAACACGAACTTCCCATCAGAAGTCTGGTGACACCTTCACTTCTTTGGAAATGTTTGAGTGTACTGTTTAATTAGTTTCATGCTGATCAAAGTGTCTTCCTTGATACGTAGACTGGGTCTTATTTGGTATAGACTTCTGACCCAGAGCTCACTGTACTATTCAAATATAGTTATGTAATATTTTATTGACATACTGAGGTACACAATTGTATTTGCATTTGATTTACATTCTATACTGACAGCTTTAGGTCTGCACTACCACCTTTATCTGGCAAAAATGCCAAAAAAGAAAGGATAGCCGGATAGGAAGGATATCCTTCACACTCTAAGATCTTTTCATCACACTTCAATCATGTTAAAATATCTCCTTTTCTACTTCAAAAAAGTGAGATTGATTGAGAGTTTCACAATTTCCTTACTTTTTACTGTATTTCTCCAGTTGTTCGAATGAGCTCTGAACCTGATGATGATCATCACGATACACTTTCAGCCTCTGAAAGGTCTGATTGCTAAAACAGCTGAAGGGTTTGATTGCTGATGAGTGCTGACATCACAACAAGAGGATAAAATTTGGGTTTGGCATTATTCTCAGTGTAGCAATTTAATCAGTTTCTGCAGGGAAATATAGGTAGATCTCAACACCCTTATCTTTATGTAGTTATGTGTAATATATATACTTATTTGAAGTTTGTATCTTGTTAAAATAATACAAACTGACAATTTATTTTGTCATCACATATTTCCAAAAAATGTGACTGCTACATGTATACACATTAATTGTACCGTCTGAATGTCAACCATGTTTACACTTTGGAGGAAATCATAACACACACAATTACACAGTCTGTGGTTGTGCTAATCAGTCACTGAAAATCTTCTAAAGGAAAATCGATTATTTCTCCATCATCAACGTTTAGAGCATCATTAAAGGAGGCCTGCGTGAGCGGCCTCGGGTTAAAGATTAGAATTAGTGCTCTCAGTGCTAAAGCTACAGCACTGCCAGCATGATCTATGGGAACCCCTCCATGTTAATTGCACTCAGCTGTGAATTGGAACAATATCTAATTGTGTGGTGGATTAATTACCAGCATCTGCAGTTTGCATTTTTAAACAAGAACCCCATAAATAACAGCAGGTAAATTCACACAGATGGGGATCCTTTTGCAAAGCCATCATTTTATCATGGGGAAGCAAACGTCAACAAGCACTTTCTCACAGCGCCAAGAGTAACTGCTGTGAAATCCACCTGGAAAATTGGTTATCACTGGTTATTGACAGAACTCCGAAATAAATACGCACTTCGTTTTCTCTGAATATTTTAAAACCCAAAGGGATGTGCCTAAAGCAGTAAAAACAAAAACGAACAAAAAAAGTGAATTCTCTTCATTTTACCAGAATATGCATAGGTCTAAAATATTGATAACACATTCAAATAGTTTAATTTAGAAATGCTGGATATCCATTTGCACCAACTGGATAGAATGAGTCTTTAAAAATGGCATCTGATGTAGCATCACTTTTATTAAGCTGGTATTAGTCATATGATAGCACTTACAAATCTTGTATCCATTCACAACGACGAATATCATGAAAGTGGTCTGTAATATGTTTTAGATATGATAGAGCCCATCACACACTGGAAATTTTTAGCCTAAGAAACTAAGCAAGTATCGTTGTCTCAAAATATCACTGACCAGAGTTATGGACACTTTTAAGTTAAATTGTTGCTTTTTTTTACAGTGTGATTCATCACAGCTTGGTATGATCAACTGAGGTGCTAATCCCATGGTACATGCAATCAGTCTCTTTTTAACAACAGACACACAAGCTAAACTTGCCTAATGAGACATGATACAAACAAAATCATGTGAGAAGGTAATAAAAATTGGGTTTTAATAAAAAAAAAAACTTTTGACTTCATTACATTCCTATATAAATGTAACTTGATGTTAAACATGGTGTTCCATTACATCAGCTTTCTTCTGTCAAAATGTTGTGATTACAAAATGAAACTGTAGCTTAAGTCCAAAAATACCATAAACATGTATAAACGCTAATCTAGTAAAATCATGAATTCACAGGATCCACAATATGGATTCCAACCTGATTTTGAGTTTGGAGATTAGACATGAATAATAACGGCTACACTGAAGGAAAAATAAACAAGTTGTTAAATGTTTTAAACATTTCTATTCCGGAAGAATAATAACGTTTTCATTCTTAGGATAATTCTTCCTGGTTATTTATATACATATCGGCGCCAGCTTGATGTTAATTATCGGATATTGTATCGGTGTGTCCCTAATAAAACTGTTTTAAATGAGTAAATGCAGGCTGCTCTACTTCTCTCTGCAGCAGCAAGAATCTCATGACTTGCTATTTACATACAACACTGTTCGCTTTAAAGGAATTTGCATAGTCAAATCTCCCCTCGAATCATAAATGTAATTAAATCTCTTAACATGCAGGCAACCTCTGAATGTTTTCGCTGCGGAGGCACTTTTCCCTGCTGTTTTACAATCAATTAAAAGCAGGCAGATCCGGCGCCGTCGCCCAACTGCTCTGATCAGCAGCAGCTTTCCTTTATGAACTGCATCAATGTGTGAGGTTACCCGGAGTGCGTCAGGCTCCAGGTGTGTTGCGTTCTGGTGCCATCTCTGAGCCGCAGCCTGACTCTGCGCGGACCTCGGTCAAAACAAAGACTGTGTGCACGCCAGGTTTGCATTAAGAATATTAATGCCCATATTAATTTTGTATTGACCTTTCTCGGCCGGCTCCATCCAGGCAGTCCAAACAGAGAGGGGAGGCTGTTTTAATTCCCAGCCTCGGAACACACACACACGCGCACACACGCGCACACACACACACACACACGCACAGTCAGATAGTGATGGCTAATGAAAAAGGCAGTCAAACAGTGCAGCTTTCACAACATATTAAAGCAGCAAGATCAATAGCCTACTTTATAATTATGACCATACATTCCACCCTCAGAGGCGCTCTGACGTGCCATTCAAAAGGATTGTCTATTTCTGCCTCAGAACTTGCTTAAATCTACATTAAGAGTGAAAACAAAAATTTAAAACATGGAATGAATGCACATGAATGTCTGTTAATAAGCATGAATGTGCTCAGTGCTTTAAACCATAGGATTGCTATGCATCTGAAAAAGGACAGAATAATGCAATTATACTGGGTATAAAACAGTTAAATCAATTTGACAATAATCCAACTAACGGTGGCACTCCAGTCACATGCAAAAGTTTGAACACTCTTGGTCAAATGCCCTGTTTTATTGATTTTCGATGCGAAAGTACACATCATTTAACTTGACTGTGGCATTTTAGTGCAGCGTTTCTACTAATTTGTTTAAATCTTTTTTCTTTCCAGTATTTTAAATTTAACAAATAAACTCTAATTGTGTTTTCTCTGTGTTCTTTTTATTGTAAATACCAGCATAATTTCACACAGAATTCCAGTTTGAATTCCAGTGATCATAGCTATCAGGTATTTGCATAGTGTTTCAGTCTTGGCCTAGAATAAAAGCTTGTCATGGGAGAAGTAAACCTCTTCCAAGTTCACTGTTGCAGACAAATTGAAAGCTTCAACCTTACAGCAACCAGCTTCTAATCATTTACAGTTTTCTACAGACTTCAGGGGCATCTGAATGGGGAATCAGATGGAGATACAAATTTTCAGCTCCATTACTGTAGTCATTTAGCCAAACCCCTTTATATTAACAGATCACTATAGTACAGTTTACAAAGTATGATTATATGACTGTGCACAATCAGTTCCATTTGACCAGTCTGACATTTAAGTGGCATCTTTCTTTTGATTTTATACTCAAAACCTTTTTTGTGGGCAATATTCATCATTCACTGTTTTAATCCCATCTGTGTTCGTATTTTAAACTTATATTAAAAGTTTTGTGCTCTTGTAATATCTTGTGTATAGTCAATTATTATTTCAATTATTTAAATTCTTAGCCTACTACCTACTTCTACTGACATGATTTAACACTGTTTAATGCTCTCATTTATATAGTCACAGAGAATCTAACATATGTAGAATCAAACCTACCTTATATTTCTCGTGCAACCTGCCCCATGGAAGCTAGTATAAATGCTAAACAGCTTAGTGATAGCTTCACACCCATGCTTTGCAAGGTAATAATTCTAAAAACAGCAGTCGACTCTTCAACATGTCAGTGTTATATTCTGGTGCTCCTATTTCTACTTAGTGACTGTATCCTCACCTGGGAAAGTAAGGAAATGGTGTTACCTGAGAATCAGGGTCCCGAGGTCCTGTTTCATACAAATCCTGAGCAATTTCCAAAAATCTTCAGTATTCCAAGCATGGCCAATGCAAAAGGCACAGTCCGAGTTTTCTGGGGCTAAAGGTTTCAGTGCAGTGACAAAATGGATAACTTTTTAGTGAGTTACATCCGTCATATTTAGTATCTTATTCCTTCTCAGTGCTTCATTTAATTATTTGCTACAGTGTCTAAACAGAGGTCACAGCTCTAGCTCAGGAGATTTAGCACTTTATAGGCCAAATATCCATCAAAAAACTATTTAAAGTTAGAGATGCTGGAGAGACTCTAGCGAAGTTTTTGTAACTGTTTTTGTAATGGCACTTTTACTTTTATTTGAGGCATTGTTTCGCTGAAGTAACAACATTTTTAATTGAGTTTGAGTTTAAGTTTGACCTGTTCTGTCTGCTCACCTCTGGCTATGTGTGTGTGTGTGTGTGTGTGTGTGTGTGTGTGTGTGTGTGTGTGTGTGTGTGTGTGTGTGTCTGTGCGCGCCGTGGCCTGGGTGAAAGGCGGCCATGGCCAGCATGGCAGGGAAGAAAGGAAAGGCATTAACACTCACATTGTGTTTTCTAAAAGTTGACTCTTTGTGTAAAGATCACTCAAGAGAAATTACATTTCTGCTTTGATTTAATTAAAGCTAAATATTGGCCAATCGTCAGCGGCCGGCCCGGTGGATGCTTGACACTATAATTATCTCCTGAGGTGCTTTGTCTTAAAGGCTGCGCTGGAGCGTGAAACCAATTCCGGCGTAGGCTCATCAGGGGCTGCGTTTTTGCCTCTGTTTGCTTACTGCTTCCTTAAGTCATTTCTAAAATGCAGTGCCAGATCAAGCGGCCTGCGCTTTTGTGACTCGCACCGGTCGGGGAATTACAGGCACACAGCTATTAATGAAGAAACTAATTCACTCTGTTTGGTGGTCTAGTGTGCGGTTTTGCATCCAACACAAGCTCCGTGTTTTCCTCAGCCAGGGCTTGATGGGCCTCATCTCCAAACCACAATTAGTTGCGTATCCAGTGGCGACCGCAAAAGGAGAAGCTATAATTTCATACACAGAGAGCAGATGGATGCAAATGTTAGCAGATGTGAGGCAAGAGAGCACGTGTTGCGTTGCGGTGATGTAAGCAGTCAATGAAGCTTTAATACAGTGTAACTTGGGGAGCATGCAGTGTGTTGCTTTTGATGGCGCAGCATTATGACAAGGAGCGCATATCCTTCCATATATGTTTTCTACTGTTCGTCATTGACTTATCTACTTCCACTTTCTTTCTTTCTTTTCTGCCTCATGCCTTTTTATTTTGAATTATTCAACAATGTCACTGTAGTGACCCATTCCCTGTCAGCAGTGCTGTACCTGCACCTATTGGCTATGGCAATAAGTGCTCTCTCTCTCTCTCTTTCTCTCTCTCTCTCTCTCTCTCTCCTCTATCAGTCTCTCTCTCTCGCTCTCCCCTGCCTATAATTTGTGTCAGTGACGGCAGGTTGATGGCTGAGCAGCAGTATGTGTTGGCTCTATGTGTGTGTGTGTGTGTGTGTGTGTGTGTATGAGGAGGGCCCCTCTCTGTCACTGCCGTGTCACTGTGAGGAGCCTGGAGGAGACAGGCTGAGCGTTTCTTCGCCCCGGTGCTCTGCAGCTCACAGCTGCGACTTGTCACATTAGTCAACTCAAATTTTAAGAAAATCAATTCTAAACTTAAATTTGCTCGACTCCCACGTCTGTTCCTGCACTGCTTTCTCGCTCGGCCACTGGCTCCCTCCGCCCACTTCCCCACCCCGACCACCACACAGACACACACCGAAACAGGCTCCTGAGGGACACAAGTCATCAATCTTAAATCACATCCTCAAAACTAATGGCAATCTGCTGTGTCGGCGCTGCTAAACTAAATTATTAGTGGATTGACAAAAAACTGTCAGGATTGTTTGATTTGGGGTGGGTTGCGAACACCATAATGACAGGGAGGTGGCCTAAGTCAAGGTGTGAGAAAGAGAGAGTTGTAGACATTGCAATTCAGATGTTCCTGCTCCTCATCAGCAGGTGCCGGAAAACATCCTCTCCCCAACTCCAGCAGTCCAGTGTGCTTACTTATGATAGCTGACTTTGAAGGACATTTAAGGAATGAAGGTGACTCAAGTCTGGTAGTTTAACCAAACAGAGCAAGTGAAATAACAAATCTTTTATGAGAGGTCATAAAAGCGGAAGCCAATAGAAGAACCCTTTTCGCCATTAGCACTGGGTACATTTCTCAAGGTTTCACATTTATGTCAGTTCTGACACCTTTTCTTCGATGGTGATTCCTAATCAGATTGCATCAAGTCCTACGAGGACCACCACAAAGATGCAACACTGACATGGCTCAAATAACCTTTTATAGACAGTATTTTTTTTTAAATTGTTACATTTCCCATAGACGGCAACATTGTATTAATAGTTTCTTCTTAGACGCAACATGTTGCTAAATATGCCAAGATTGTAGCTTCTTATTTTAATACAGTTTTTGTGAGCCACACGGACGAAAATTGTGTTCTCTTCCAAGACCCCACAAACAGTTTTAGGAGATTCTGAGACTCTGAGCACCAAGTTTTAGAGTCACTCTTTCATAGTGTTAGACTAATTGCAGCTTACTTAGGCGTATTATTATTTGTACATATGAGATGGTTCTATCAACTTGTGGTTGTTTTATACCAACCTTTTTATTGCACTGAGCATTTGTCTTGTCATCTGACAAAGAATCACCTCTGTTCTTTTAGTTTCCACTGCAGAATGAAAAGTGGTGCAGCTAATGTTTGTTAATAGACATTTTCCATATACTGAATGCTACTGTCCATTTTGAAAGGCCTTTTTGGATTAAATGTGTTTAGTTATGAATTCAAATAACCAACATAATGAACCAGTACTCAAGTATGTCTGTGTATGTGAATGTGTGTTTGTGTGTTTAGTCGTGGAGTCATGCAACACTTGAAGGTGATAGATGAAAGCCATCCTCTCCCCGAGCATGGAGCTGAATTAAGCTGAACGCTGCTGTTTATTCCCGCCTTGCTCCAGCCTGAGAATCAAGTTTGTTAGCAATTGATTCAAGCCAGGGGGGTCTTTGTGCGAGGGGAAAAAAGCTGCGATTTCCTCTTGATGGAAAAGATGATTAGATTTGTTTTGTCTCTGTCTTCCTTTGCTGGTGTCAGCAAATCAGATCAATGCTCTCCCTTGTCAACGTATGCTCCTTGTCGAGCAGTCAGAGTTAATTTGCCTATGTGCCACTTGTTATATTTTTTTCTTTTCTTTTCTTCTTTTCTTTCCCCTGAAGGCCTTGGGGCTTCCTTTCCTCCTGCCAGAGCGCAAGTCTCCCTGCTGAGCATTTTTTAAATTTTGTGCTGAGTGTGGAAAACAGGTTGACTTTCATGGTTCTGTTGTCAGTGGTGGGCTACAAGATGATTATGTTATCATTATCATGATTAATTATGTCACAAAACATTTTTCTATCAGATTTAGACCAATTACAGACAGCCTCACAACAAACACCAAGCAGTGCAAAACAAGTAGCTAATTTTACTAGCTGTTGTTTGTTCCTTGTGTTCATTTAGCCTTTTTGGTAAGGAACTACTGTAGCAACTTGTTGCTGAATATAATATGATGCCATAAATGATAAAGAAATGATAGAAGATTAATTGTGCATATTTGTATTTGATACTAGGCAGATATTACAGTACTACTCTAATTCATGTTTAAGTTTGGTTGTAGACAAAATGAACTCATAATGAAAAATGATCTAATCAGATGTTTTTTCTTCCATGGTATCTATGTCCCACTGAGTATTGAATTCAAGTCCTAACATGTCAAATTATGCATCAGTACAGTTAGGAAGTGGTAGAGGAATCAACCAAACATGGTTTGATTTCCATTATCGTCAGTGAAAACATTACTCTAAGCCTTCTTGTATGCCTTGTGTCGCCGGAATGCCCAAAATGAACAGTAATTAGAGTCAATTGACTATTTATTACTGTTATTATTATTAGATCCCCAGGCCTAACGATATGTATATGGTGGAGTCAGATCTTTAGGTATCATGTTAGATTTTCTCCATGTCTCTCACCCTTAGCTGTTGCTCTCCAGCTAATAATAGGTAGCCGGATTTGTGAGAAGTGAGGCTCTTTCTGAAGCTTTTGCGCTGTTTAGCCTGATGGAGTGGCTCCAGTTCTGAAGTGGGTTGTCAACTTTCTTGCCTTTGTGCTGGAGTTGCGTCTCCTGTGGGGAAAGAGGGGCTTCTGAGTCGTTATTCATCATTGGCGGTTCTGTTCTGGCTCGGCAGTCTCCAATGGCAGCAGTCTATCTCCCTATCATCCATCATTAGCCCAGAGTCATGTCAAGATGTGGCCTGCCCTCACCAGAGCGGCACAATTAAATCTCCTTGTTTCTTTGCAAATAAACAAGCATGTTAAACGAGACCAAACATAGAAATTACCATAAGAGTTCCAAAAACAGGCTTATGGCTCCAATGTGTTTGATAATTCAGCTCTCTTCAGGTGGACTCGGCAGTCTTTGCTGTCTGTCTGTCATCAGATTATGCAGTCTCTCCAGGCCAGCTGACTTGGCCAGGCTGTTTGGGAGACTCCTGTCCTTCTCCTCACAGTGTGTGCAGGACAGCAAGAGTGGCATTGCCTATTACTGTGTGTAAACCTGTGTGTGCAGCCCTGTCCACAGGAGACTTGTCAATACTCTGAGCCATATAGGTTCTGGCAGTCTTTCTTCAGGGACAACATTTGCCTTGAAACACTGTCTTTCCTCATCTTCAATGTCAGCCCGCGGGCTGGAAGACAACATATGTTCTCTTCATGTCCTCTAGACATGGCTGAGCCACTCGCCTCGACTCAGGCGCATCATGCCACTTTCCTTTCCACCTCCATCCGAACAGATGGCGCAAATTACCACGGCAGTGATGCTCAAAAGTACTTTGACAAACATAAAGCGGCCCCCCTGTGTTGAAATGACAAAATCATTAATTGGAGTTGGGTAAGCTGGTGATTTTTTCTTTTTTTTTCTTTTTCTTTTTTACCGTGTGCCTTTGCACAGCATGAAGGCCTGTCTGAAACTCGCAGATGTAAAAGATTAATCTGTTGCCTTCAGGTAGGTGAGATGAAAATCAATGACTAGGATGAGTGCTCCTCCTCTCTATTTGGACTATTTTTTTATTCTCTGCTTTTAAACTAAAAAAAAGAGCAAGGAAAGCCTGCTTTGTCCTTGAATAGGACCCTGTGATGATGACTCCTCCGGCTACAGTAATTATGGCAGCTTGAGAAATGGCTTATGACATAGTGATACATCTCACTCATCTACTCACCCTATAAAGCCATTGATTTCACCAGCCAGGAGGCCAACTAAATACGATCATTTTTAGCCTCTGTTAACTCAGAGTAAGGGTTACGCTTCTGTATTTGTGTTGACAATGCAAACTAGAAAAGAAATGGTTCTTTGACTCGGACACACTGAGGGCAGTAATGATATTTGGTTTTGAAGCTTTATGTCATGTGCAGGTTCTTGAGGCTTTCAAATGGGTCTTTTCAAAAATGCTTCTTAAAAGAACCCTCTATTGAAAGTTTCTATCGCAACACCTCCCACCGGCACTCCTTGTTCTATGGGTGCTGGATGATCACACAGACCCCTACAATCCTGAGAACCACTTAAAGGAATAAAAAGTGGTTCTTCTACAGCATCACTCCTTAGAACCATTTCTGAAGTCTCTTCTTATGTGTAGTCAGTCCATCTATAATCATAAAAAATTGAGCTGAATAGGGTGCATCTGGAGGATTCATGTAGTCTCAGGTTATTTGGGAATTGTAGTTGAAACTTGTTTTAGCTGTAGGACTTTGTATGGTGCTTAAAAAGTGATGTTTCCCATCATTTTGTGTTGGTTGTTGTCACGGTGGCGGGGGATAAACCCCCAAGACCAAAAGCCCCC
>JBBPDB010000128.1:21667512-21682321 GCA_037974465.1 Brachypetersius altus | reverse complement strand
GGTCATTTCCAAACTGGACTACTGTAACTCTCTACTGGCTGGACTTCCACAGAAGGTAACCAAACCGCTTCAACTGACACTTTAAATATACAGAGGAAGGTAAGCACTTTAGAGAACAGTTCCATTCAAAAGTTTGGACCCACCTGACTTAATGTGTGTTACTCATGACCGAAGCAATTCTGGTGTTACACTAAACCAAATTCCATGGTTACACAGCATCTATTTCCATGGTTACCCTACACACAATTCCATGGTTACACTATATCAAATTACATGGTTATGCAGCATCCATCTCCATGGTGACTCCACAACCGTTTACAGGGTGCATTACACTAATTCCTCATGACTATCCTATATCCACTTCTACTCACACCTCACTCACTAAAACATGCCATTATGAACAGACATGCATTGTTACTCACAAAGTGATATAGTGAATATGAAAATAAGAAAAAAGGTTGAAATATTTAAAGCTATGAGGCAGTAAAAAGAGATATAATTTAATGAGAAGATAATGCATTCGGTCAGCAATAACTTTACAGTTTTCTAGTGACGTAAATACTATATTTATTGTATAGCAGATATTACATGAATTAGATAATATTAGCAAAGAATGTTACGTCCAAATTTATAGCGTGCCTTCTCAATTTTAAAAGCAAAACTATAGCAATTTTTTGCCTTTAAAATAAGAGTATTCATTGTTGCCATTGCAGAAAATGTGTTTTTGGAATTTCAATTGTTTAAAAAAGTGCTGAAACTAGGGAGAATTTGAAGCATTTTTATAAAAGTCATAAAAGCACGACTAGCAGCAGGAGCAAAGTGAAAGTTCTTTACCATAAAAAAAGAGTTTCTGTCAGCAAAACTGTCACACAACTGTTCATCACCGTGTCTGTGTGTGTGTGAGTCTTCGTCCATTGCGCTCCATAAAAAGGCTTATCGATTTCCTGGCTAGACGCTGATTTACTGGACTGCTACTCCACAGTGGACCAAAAATCTCTGGTTGAAACAAACTGTTCTTTATCCAAGTGCTTTAAAATGATAGTTTGGCCTAAAATCTAATTGCCCAGTTTATCAGTTATGTTTGTTACAGTTTGCTTCTTTAGTTTAACACTCGAGGTCCACTAATACAGTTATCAAGTAAGGAAAGTTTATTAGTATGCTATATATTTTTAAGTCATCAGACACTTGGCTAAAATCTTGTGGTTAATCATTTCAATTAACTAAAGGATAAAACAACAGAAACTACAGATAAAAACATGCTACATGTATATAAACCCATGTTTTTGCACATATCACATGCTATTTCTCACTTACAAAAAGATCAAATAACTTAAAAAATCACTGAGATGTATAAAGGACCACCGTCTCCTAAAAATACTAAACCCAATCAAGTGTAGCTAATCACCAACTCCATTGCACACCAAGGTAATTGGTTTCCATCTGTGAACACTCATAATTGTTTTGATTAGTTCAGAATAAAAACAGCTATTCCTGGAGCATTCACTATGAGTGATCAAAAGATTATAAAGTTGTCTGGAGATTGATATAAAAAATCAAATGTTTATCAATCCCTACAAGAGTATAATTAAGAAGTGGGAAGTCTTTGGTTCTACTAGGACCCTCACTGGGGCTGTCCTTTAAACCTGAAGGAAGAGGGAGGAAGAAATTGGTCAGAGAGGTTACCAAGAGGCCTGTGACAACTTTGAAGCAAGTACAGGAATTTGTGGCAAAAAATGATATTGTGCACGGTGTCTAAAAACATTTAATTGATTAAACATTGGTTGCATTAGATTTTCACTGAATTATTCATTCATTCTTATGATCCCAGGAGCTATGTTGTCGGGGGTGTAAGCCCCTGGTAGGGTCACCCATGGCAAACAGGTCCTGGGTGAGGAGCAAGACAAAGAACGGCTCACAAGAACCTTTATGAAGAGTAACAGCATGAAGAAATGTTTTCCCTTGCCCGGACATGGGTCACTGGGGTCCCCCTCTGGAGCCAGGCCTGGGGGAGGGGCTCGATGGCGAGCGCCTGGTGGCCAGGCCTATACCCATGGGGCCCGGCCGGGCAAAGCCCGAAGAGACGACATGGGTCCCCCTTCCAATGGGCTCACCACCTGTTGGAGGGGCCAAGGGGTTTCCGGGCACGTCCCACTGGGAAGAGACCTCGGGGAAGACCTAGAGCATGCTGGAGAGACTATGTCTCTCGGCTGGCCTGGGAACGCCTCGGGATCCCCCTGGAAGAGCTGGACAAAGTGGCTGGGGAGAGGGAAGTCTGGGTTTCCCTGCTTAGGCTGTTGCCCCCGCGACCTGACTCCGGATAAGCGGAAGATAATGGATGGATGGATGGCTGTATTGGCTTTCTGCAAAATGTACCATTTGGTATTAGGGCCAAATGGTTTGATTTTGGTCTCATCTGACCATAACACCTTTTCCATGTGACTTCAGAATCTTCAAGGTGTGTTTGGCATGTTTGGCTTTTTTCTTGCAACTCTCCCATACAAACCGCGTTTGTGGAGCACTTGGGATATTGTCATCATATTGTTGCACACTATGTGCACTCTTTGCCATAAATTCCTGTAACTGTTTTCCTGTAACCTGTAAAAGTTGCCAAAGTCCTCTTGGTAGCCATTCTGACCAGCTTCCTCCTTGTTCTTTCATCCAGTTGGGTGTAATGGCCTGATCTGGGGAGGGTCCTAGTAGTACCAAATACTTTTTACTTCCTAATTATAGGCTTTACTGTGCTCATAGGGCTTGATTAAAGCCTATGAATTCTTCTTATATCCATCTCACAATTTGTGCCTGTCCACAACTTTATCCCTGAGATCTTTTGACAGTGAATTGTCTCCCATAGTTGATTGGTTTTTTTTTCATTTGGTTGCTCTACTAGGCACTGGAATGCTGCAGGAATAGCTGATTTTATGCTGGATTAATCCAAACATTTACAACTGATCACAGGTGGAAGCCAATTGGCTTGGTGTGCAGTGCAGAAGATAATTAGTTACACCTGATTGGGTTTACTGTATATTTTTGGAGGGGATGATCCTTATTTAGTGATTCTGTTCTTTTTTTCTGAACTGTGCTATCATATCTTGCACTTGGATATTAAAAGATGCATAGAGTAAATGTCGCCGGAAAAAAAATGCATATATGTGTGCATGCCTTTATTATGGCCTGCAAAGCAACAAAATCTGAATTTTGAAGAGGGTGATTCATTTCCATATCTACTGTATGATTATTATTTTGCAAAGAAATTTTATTATTTACCATGAAATCTTTGAAATGTTTTGATGTCAAGTAATGACAACATCATGACAAAAATGCAAGGGATGGACTTTCTTTCTGCAAAACAATTGTGCACAGACAACTTTTTGTTAAATTAAATGTCCACAAGTTCTACAGCGCTGGCTCAAATTTGCCTGGCTGGCCCAAATTTACCATTGGCCCACCGGTATGCCCGATGGCCAGTCCAGTACTGGTCTTCAGGCACTATAGAGTGTCGTCTTTTTAGTGCATCAGTTGCAAAAGTGTCTCTGATGGATTCTCATGAAGCGGCAATTCATCAGTTAACAAAGACAGTCGGTGTCCAGGAATGTGTGAGGGTTTAGGGTCAGGGGTTGTGGGATTTAAGGCACAGTGTGTCTTGCTAAAAACAATTGGTGTATGGGTTAAATGCAGAGGTGGAATTACTTGCTGTTCATACTGTGTGCTGTGGTGTGTTCACATATGACAAAAATCGTCACTGTCACTGTCAATTTTTTTGTGAAGCTATCATGATATACAATGTAATCAAAATACATGGTTCGATCATTTCACTACCATACGTATTTTAATGCGCACTGCATAACATATACAATGTCAGCAGTCCCTGGTGACTGAGGGACAGTAGGAGAGAAATAATGAGTTGATTCCTTATCGTTTTTGTTTACAAAGCAATTGAAACAGGTTGAAATGCCGTGTGACGGGGAAAGTCCCTAACTGTAACCCTAACCTTAACCCTAATCCTAACCATAACAGTCAACAGTTAGCGCAGATACTGGCGGTGTTACGCACTGCACATTAAAATACATATGGTAGTGAAGCGTTGTCCTAGCACGAAAAAAAGCCATAAAGTGTGATTGCAGCACATATTTTGATTATACATTGTATATGGCACCACGAAAAGTCATGAGGTTGGATACATAATATAAATATAATAGAATATAAATAATATATTTAGTTACAATGTAATGATCATACTTAATAATTCAATGTTATTATTATTACTCATTTTGTACTTAAATATATATATTAGAACAACATTTCTGTTATGCTGTTATTCTGTGTTATTATGTGACTTTTTATTTTGTGAAAATTCTAAACTGTGTTCTAAGTAAGGGGACAAGGAAGGGTGTATTTTTTCGAGATTTCCTTTTACACCCCCCACCTCCTCGGCCTTCTGCTAGAGCTGCATTGAAAGTGGCAGGCCAAATGAATAAACAGCATGTATTTACCCAGCATCATCGCACTGTCAAGCGCAATGTTGCGCTAATGTCTCCCACCGCTGTATTTATGGCACTCGTCCTGGGCCTGTTATTTATTATTAGCCTCGTCGCCTTTATTATCTCGCAGCCTCTCACAAGCTCTTGATGCATGGGTCCTCCTCAGAATTTTAATTTAAAAAATGTGCGATTATTCCTGCCAGGCCTCTATCAGAGGCTGTCCTTCATGCTACACTCTCAATGATAGATTAACACTCAGCCGCTTAATGAATGGGCCTCATAAGATGTTAATGCTGTTTTAAGGTGCAATTTCTATTAATTTTCTAGCCAGTGAGACGCGCTCATTCTCTCTTTTTTCTTTTCTTCTAACACTTTTTTTTCACACACTCACATCATTTCCTCTGTTTGTTTCAAAATCGCTACTTTAACACCTTACATGTGAGAATGTATCGTGATTTGTTTAAAGTCATAGCTGAGCCTATAGATAGACATGTGAAAGTATCAGAGGCATTTGTGTCACAGTGGTCTCTATGGGCTCACCTTCTTCCTGCCTGAGCTCAAGTGGAACAAACACTTTTTTTTCATCATATAAAAAAAAGATGAAGAAAGATACATTTTCAACTGTGTTATACAACATCACCCCTGTTTTAGCTTCTGTTAGCTTGTTGCATGAAGTTCAGCTTGCTTCTGGATCACTGGATCAGATCAAGCTGCTCAAAATTTTTATACTTTTTTCACCAAGGTGAAAAAAGGGGATTGGTGTGGATTGTAGGGTCAGTTTTTCTGGGCATCTGCTGTAACATCTCCCCTCTGGTCAGTGTTTTACGCTGTCTTTCATCGGTAAGTACTGTAATCTTCTGATCCTCGCAAAAGGAACCACACACATGTGAGCTGTCCGCCCAAGCCCATTTACACCCAGGCTAAATTACAGCATAGGGGGCTAAGCTAAAACCCTGGTTATAAAGCGCCATGCTTCAGAAAGCCCAGGCTGGATGGCTAATTTACTGCGCCATGCCAAGGCGCCTGGATCCAGACAGAGAAGACGCAGCACCTTGCCGCTCCACTGGGTAGATTATTCTCAGGTATCAGGAGCCAAGAAAGAGGATTATTCCTGTGCAAATAGAGTTGTCAGTTTGGAAACTCCAGATGCAATCATTTCCATCTTGGCATAATTATGGGATCAGCAGTGCAGTTTGCTTGAAAAGCTGGCATGGGATGAGCAATCACTTCCTAATGAAGGATTCCACCCGCTGAAGGTGAGCGAGGGACATCAAGGTGCTGGCTAAACTTCACCCCCCTTGCACCGTCCCCTGTACGCTTTATCTCTTCCTTTTTTTAATAGCGACCAGCCTGCTTGACCCTACACAGACGAGCGATAATTGTATGCTTTCTCTACTTCCCTTGTCTATTAAAGAGGTCGAGAGGGAGACTGAAGTGAGTAGTGTTGACCTCTGAACCAGCTCACTAAAGATACACTCAGTGTAGAGACCCTGTTGGAGGTAGGGGCTCTTTGTGCTTTATTTTGGTCACCTCCACTCAGCGCTGAAGTGGCTCCTCTCCAATTTTAATATGGTTCACAGGTTACTTTCTATTACTGTGGATAGTCAACAAAGTGATAACATATTCATTTGGAAATACAATACTTTTTTAATTTGCTTTCACCATGGTTGGTGGATGTGACCAGCAATTCCAGGCCTCCTTGGCCATGCATCATATCAACACCGATTTGCTTACTTTGGCTTGAAACTGTTGATTATAGAATGTATTTCCACAATATGCATGGACACACTTCATACATATAGTTTTTTTATATGTTGTCTGTATGTCTGGAAAGACAAAATGTGTCAGAAGCCTCTCTTAAAAAACAATATAATCCAATATTCCTTTTAAAACAAAGGAAAGGAATTAAAACAAATGTTCAGTGAGTATCTGCAAAACATAATGCAAGTGACTCTCAATAAAGTGTTTCTAATAAATTAATACATTTTTGTAAAAATTGGCTTAATGGACTGGCCTCCAGTCAGGTCCTTTTTTATTATATGATTTTAATTTAACTTTGTGAAGTGGTCTCAATCTTTATTTTAATAAAGATAACTAAATACTACTGAATGACTGATAACACTAAAGTTCCAACTTATCCTGATAACAATAATATACACATTATGTCCAAAGGTCTCCAGATGCCCCTCTAACTGGTAAATTGAGCTCCACACACACCATATCCATAGAGAGGCACTGCCAATAGCACTGGGACCCCAAGGTAACCATCCCTGGTGCCAAGCCTGTTCTGTGGGGGAGAATTCTCTGGAATGATGGCGCTCCATCTTGTATATTTGGGACAGGTTGAAGTGGAGCTTGTAATTTTGTATAGTGTGAGTGAAATGGTCTTGTGTCTGAGGCCAGTTTAGAAGGGAGGGAATAGTCTGCACCTGTGTGTGTGTGTGTGTGTGTGTATGTGTGTGTGTGTGTGTGTGTGTGTGTGTGTGTGTGTGTGTGTCTTTCAGATGAGAGGTTTCCTGCCAAAAGCGGTGGCTGGATATACCACGGCGGGGCACGCTCGCAGGAAAAGGTCACCCGTTTGAAGGGATGGCCATTATGTTTGTGTCACTGTATGATGATGTATCACTGCAGCTAGGCTCTACCTGACACACGGCAAGCATGAATATGATTCCAGGGAGCATTAAAAATTCAACAGGCTGACCTAATTATGCTCTAATATTCAGATGCCGGGCCACGGCGCCCAGCAGAGACTTATTCGGAATCAATTCTAACGTATTTAGTTTGAACGGTCAATATGGTATGGAGCGTAAGCTCTGACAAGTAAAGATACAGCACTTTAATTGCGATTCTACATTGTTTGTGCATGCTTTTCCCTGCCAGGACGCCATCAGCTCTGTATGTAAATACATCTCTCACAGATTCAATCCACTTTTACACTGGGCTGATAATTTATCGGCGCAGTGTGTTTTTCTAGTCGGTGTGTAATAAGTTCTTCAGCTGGCATGTGTGGCATGTAAAGTGAGCCAAATCCTTATTTACAGTGCCTGTCTCGCCCGTAGGCCCATGGCTTTCACTAAAGACACAGAGAGAAGCTGGGATTACACTCAAGATAAACACTATCTCGGCACACAGGCAGCCTCCGAGAGGAGCACTGAGCTCTTCTGCATTGTTCTTGAGTTAAATCAATTCCCCCAGGCATTCACTTCTCCTTTCTTACCCCACTGATCAGGCCCAGTTACAAACAGCCATCATTTGCATGAGAAAAACGCTACTCGGATGGAGAGGAGGGCGCATTATCAATATTACAAAGTGTTGCAGGTAGCTCCACTGAAGTCAACAAGGAGCAGAGCTTTTCATGTCTTTGTGCATTGATTTAACGCTGCTTAAAATGAATTGCAGATCAATTGGATTACCTAGAGGCAGATTTAATGAGCTCCACACCACAGAGGATGTTGTGGTCCCCCGTCATCTCAACAGAGAGACCGATCATTCTCTGTGAAGTGCGTTCAGCTAGTGACGTTCTTTGCTGCGGTCAGTGTTCGATAACTTTGTGTGAAGCAAAGGAAAAATCACTTTGCTCCATATTTTGAGTTATCCGAAGACTGCGTGATTGTGCTTCATTTTCAAAGCTTTTCTCAAGGCTGTCTAATTCAAGCTTTTACCTCAATTTGGCTGGCAGTATTTCCACAAGCAAAATAAGCTTGACCTTCCTTGATGGTTCTTGGCTTGGATGTATAGCTATTGGAACAATTGTCATTTATATAGAACTATTATATTATATATATTTAATTGGGTTCCCTTACGCATCTCATTTGCAAAAATGGTTATTTATAGCAGTGGTTCTAAAACTGGTTCAGGGACCCCCAGAATAGGGATACCCAACCTAACTCTCTTTGGACAGGAATAGAGCAAAATTGTGCACCACCTAGGGGTCCAGGAAGACCTGTCTGAGAACCACTGATTTAAAGAACCATCCTTTGTAAGGTTCTTTAAGGTATCAAAAGAATTTCTTCCTCCAGGTGTCGAATCGTATCTAAAGTGGGATGGACAGGTTTTCATTTTAAACATTCAGAAGTACCCTTGATTCCACTGATCTAATTAATTGCTAAATGATTGCTAAATGTGTTCCTGCTTGGTTGCAATGAGAACCTGTTAAGAGGCCTTAGATAGGATCTGTGATCACTATTCTAAGGGCTCGCTCCAGATAACTATTTTGGACACCTTTATTTACTTTAGTTATTTCCATGATGATGAGATTAACTCTCCCCCTCTTCATGTCACGATATGTCTGTTCTCCTCTAGTCATCTTTCTCTTTCTCCTTTAATCTAGTCTTTGGCAGACTTTCCATCCCTTACTCCATCCTGTCTCCAATTCCAGCAGAAGCTTGGCGAGAAATCATGCAAACTAAGGTTCATCTTGACGTTGGCATGTGCTTGCTTTGTTTGACAAGTGTGTTTTGAGTGTCTCTTTACTTGTCAAACTGAGATCAGAGTAAATATTTATCCTCAGCCGCTGATCCACACCTGGGATCAATAAGGCTCTTGCAATGCGCTAATCAGATTGCCTTAGGATCATGTAATTACTGTTTAATATCCCTTACCGTATACGGAGGGGGTGGTCTAGGCCCAGCTGCCAGATTCTGATTCACAGCTGTGTCATAAGAGTGGTGTTTATACCAGTGGGTGCTGACCACAGAATGCCGGCCACTCCCGCGGGCCAGGTGACCTCATGGGTTCATGCAGCAGCCACTCACCTCCGTCCTGCCAAAAAGAGAGGCTTTGAGTTCAGATTAGATTCCTGTTTAGATTAGTGAGCAAGACTCAGTCAAGAGCAAGTGCATTTTGTATTGTACAGCACACACATAAATGAAGTTGGACATGAAAAGAAATGAATTCACTCTTGGAACAAGGTTTGAATTGAATTGAAGACTTGTAGCCATGGCTCAGCTACTAAAAAACAATGTTCTTAAACTGGTCACACTGGTAATGTTTACACTCCTTTTCGTCCAACATGACGTAGCTTAACATAAACCACAACCAGAACTCTTCCATATAACACATGCATGCACTCATGATGGGCACAGTTGTTTACAAATGAAGATGAGTTTGAAAGCAGCCAGATGACTTTACATAGTCAGGGAAAAACAATACCAGCCAACTTATCTAAAGCATGCTACAGCATCAGACATTAAAACAGCTTCTGCTATTTTACTTTAATTTTGCATTTACTTTTCTATGTTGACTAACCTATTTAAGCTATTGCAGCAATAGCATCCCTAATGTATGTTTTTTTTGACAAGATGGGGTATTTTAAGTTTGTAATTGTATTTGGAGAATTGTTGAAAACAACACCTCTGCTCTGCTGGGGTATCAGGCCTTTTAAATAGTATGTGTTGACAATCTCCCCTTGACACCAATGCATTCGATTAGTCAAGACATGACATGTGTCCAGTGCTTACTTCTTTGCTGTTGCACTGGAGCAAGTTAACGGGTAATGGAAGATTACAAATCACGAGTTAGTACTGGGTCTAATGTCATCACACACTTTTGTCAAACAATGGCATAATTTAAGCTGTCATTTGTAAACATGCAATTTCTTGACATTATCACAATCTGTAGAATGAAATATTCATTACTTGTACCTTACAAAAAATATTGCATAGGTAGTATAACGTAAACATTTGAATTAATGTTAAATGCTAGTTAGGGGGTGGCAAGACTTTACTCTAAGGCCCATAAGATCAAAAATGAAACCCAGATTTAAAATAATCTCAAATAGAATTGCTTATGTGGGTTCTGGCATCCAAAATTCAAAACAACTAAAAACTAAACTGAGGCTTCAACATGACTATTGCTACTGTTTCTAGCTATACAGTGTACTTTTATCCATTTTGGTATATAACAATATGTTAGAGTACTAGAAACACATACACACATACATTATGCTTCATAGCTGCATGTAATTGCACAGGGCTAACAAAACAAAAAAGAAGAAAGTTCAGATTTGCTTTGGCCAATTTGTGTAAGTTAGCTTTATTCTTTATTTTTTTTCCATAGTTTCTTGCTTAAATGCCTTTATAAGCATTGTCAGTGTTTTGATCCAATGAGTTTCCTTACTGAAGACACTTCATGAAGTATTGACTATATAACTGCTTCCTTGTTTGTGAACAGTTGACGTTGTGTTCGCTGAAGGCTTGTTCTTTCTCAACCCAGACAGACGTCAAGCTGACCGGGGCTCGTGACGCTCTGATGAAGTGTATTTGCCTCCTGATGAGAAGTCAAACTGAGTGGCTGCTAGGCCTGTTCTCAAAAATCATGACTGCGAGTGCACAAATTGAAATTCAATCACACAGGAGCACTATCCATGCTCCTAAAACCACCCCCTTGTTGACTTGATTAACGTAAGTGGAATCAGTTCAACGCTTTCACATCCACATACATTTTTGTACGCATCGACACACACACACACACACACACACACACACACACACACACACATACACACACATTAACACATATTTGCACACTCACACACACAAACAGGTCTACAACATGAGAGGAGCTCATGAGTATGGGTGTGAATTCAAAGCCTAATAATTGGGCCAAGGTGTTTTGGGCTTGGTGTAGGGGCTGCTGCTCATTATTAGCCTGATTTTAATGTGTAGCGTGCATGCTAAAACCCCACGATTATGGCATGAGGGTCCATTTAAAGAGCAGCCGTGCTCTGAAGATGAAGAAACCACATCAACAGCACATGTCATACCCTGCCATTATCGTTTCGGTCCCCACTCCTATCCTGCTATTTGTTCCCATTAGAAAAAGCCTACTGGAAGGATTGCAATTCATTCAGGCCTATTGTATGGGGTAATGTACACTATTAAGTGCCAGTATATCGAAACAAACCTTTGATTAAATGTATTTGAATCACAAAGAAACAGCGAGATCTCTCCCTTGCCTTTGTTAAGGAGGCCCTCATTGTGCTACCTGCACATGCTGACTTTTATGCCTGCGGTTTCAAGAGGCCTTTTTTGTGCTCTTTCTAAGAACACTGTACTGACCTTAGCTAAGAGTTAATCAAATCAGCTTGAATAAAAAGGGACTCCTATTAGTTTCAACATTTTAGACATTTTATTTTTCATTAATAGTAGTGAAGGCATATTATGTTATCTTTTTTGCATACATTTACTTAGAATTCACTGTTTACTTTGGAAGTGCTTTGGACTTTCAGTGTTTGTTTTTCAAAGTTTTACGCTCATACTTAAATGAAAATATTTCATCTTTGGTGCCTATATGTACATGTGTGTGTGTGTGGGTGTGTGTGAGCGCACATTTGTGTGTTCTTTCTTAGCTAAAATGGCTGTTAGTCTCCAATTTCGTTTATTAGATAAACCGCAGAGATCTGTGCAAATAACTGTACTTCTAAAGGAGAGCTAGAAGAATCGTCCTAAAAAAAGACAGTTTAAAAAAAAAAAAACATCGAACATACCAAATTCGGGAGGATTGTTCAGCCATGCCAAGAAAGGCGTGCAAATCTATGTAAGTATCACACTGTTTGCATAATAGATTAGAAATTTGCATTTTTGTTCATTTTCCATGTATGCACAGCGCCCTAGAAGAAAAACGCTCCATGCATATCAGATCAGCCTGCCTACCATTTTGTGCAGTATATTATTTGACAATCTAAAATGTGTAATTTGCATGAAATTGCTTAATTAAAACACAGTCACTGGGGGTATTAATTTCTTTGTCTGCCGGGTGGAGTGCAGAGCAGGCAGATGTAAAAGGCCTGTCAGAGAGGACTGTCAGCCAGAGAGAAAGGGGAGATTGTCCCTGTACGGGGCGTCAGGACTGGGGAGGGCTCGGGCACGCCTGGTAAACGCAGGCCACTGCCCTGAAAAGATACAAAAGGGAGGATGGAAGCAAAGGATGGAAGCAAAGGTGGGGGGGGGGTTCTTGGCATTGTGCCAGCATATGAGCTCTGAGGGTGTGTGATAGCAGGCAGCAGACGACAAGTAGATGTGCCTGCTGTATACACTTAGAACACCGTAACACCCAAACAATTGGCAGTTTCTCTCTCTCTCTCTCTCTCTCTCTCTCTCTCTCTCTCTCTCTCTCTCTCTCTCTCTCTCTCTCTCTCTCTCTCTCTTCTTTCTCTCTGTCACACACACACACACACACACACACACACTGGTATGTTTTTCTACATATTAAATTTAAATATACAATGCTATACAATGTATGTATACACACAATGTATGCCCACACACACAGTTACATATTTATTTACATATTAAATTTAAATATTAATATATTTAAATGAATTATATATTATTCTAGTAAATTGTGATTTTTGCACTTAATCATTCCCAGAAAAAAATACTTGTTACTGCACAGGTGACAGGTCAAGTGAATAATTCATTAATTATCGTATTACTGTGTCACCTGTCAGGGAGTAGACAGCAAGTGAACAGCTAGTCACAAGGATCTGAGTGACTTGTAATGGCCAAATTGTGATGACAGGTTCAGAGCATCTCCAAAACGGCATCACTTGTAGGGTGTTCCCAGTATGCAGCAGTTAGTACCTAACAAAAGTGGTCCAAAGAAGGACTTTTTCTTCTATGTCATTTGGATGGCTAGGAGAAGAGATGGCACCCGGACGCACTATGAGAAGAAGACAAGCTAACAGTGGCAGATGCTCTGCGTGATGTTCTGATGGGGAACCTTGAGTCCATGTGGATGTTACCTTAACATGTACCACTAACTAACACTACCTGAACATTGTTTCAGATGAAGTACACTCCTACATGGCAACTGTATTCCCTAATGGCAGCGGCCTATTTAATGTACTTTGCACACTGCAACAATTGTTCAGGAATTTGACAGGAATATGTTTGAAGAACATGACAAGAAGTATTGACTTGGCCTCCAAATTCTTCAGATCTCAATCGAAACAGGCATCTGTGGGATGTGCCTGAAAGACTCTTATCCATACAGGCCACATCTTACAACTAATAAGACTTGATCTGATGCCAACATCCCAGATATCACAGCACACATCTCTAGACAATTCATTGGGTCAGAGCAGTTTTGGGGGACCTGAACAATATTAGGCAGCTGGTTTTAATGTTGTCAGTATATGTTGATTGACCTTTGTAGACTGGTTGACTATTAAGTCTGCTATGACAGCCAAGTTTCTCTGCTTAAAAAGTACTTGTTTGTGTAGAAATGTAACATAAGATTACACCAATTCCACTGTAAACTGTGCAAGAATAAAAAAGAAAAAACTGTCACAAGTCAGAGCAGGTAGATTTTGAGAACTGCTAGCATATGTTGTATTTTATATTTTATCTAATTTACCCCATTCAAGAATAAATGGATAAAACTTCTGTTATTCACATTAGTTACTTCTACCATAAATATTGACTTGAATTTCTAAATCATTTTTAATAATCAGGGTAAAATATGCTGAAATTAAACAATAACATGTTAAGCACACACTAGTCACTACTAACTGCTAACCAGTGCTTAATAATAAATGCTACTTTTATACTAAATAAACAGGGCCCTGGAACACATGGAGAAATAATATGGATGTTCGATCTCTCTGGCTTTCAATCTCTTTCTCTCTTTATCTCTCTCTCTCTCTCTCTCTCTCACACACACACACACACATGCATACATGCAGGCTAAGGGTATTGGCAGAGCATGGCAGTGTCAGATGAAATCTCACATTTACAGTTTGTGGAGTGTCACTGTAGCTTGCGTTCTGTACCCTTTTGTCTTAAATATCAAAGCCAACACAGACGCGTTAACATTTTAATAATTCCACAGCTTCATAAGGGGGAGCGTGTACAATGGGGTGGGAAAAAGGGCGCAATGTAGTGAAGTAGCTCATATCAAAATGAAAGAGCCCCTTCCTTCCTTGCTCACTCGCCCCCCCACACCCCTCCATTCCTCCCTCCTTTCATTCTCTCGCTCATTCTCTCTCTCACATCACTGACTGGTTGGTGAAGGGGTTCCAAATCACAGCCCTTGTACCATTCAGCACATACAAAAGGGCTGCGTGGGGCTGAGGCAGACAAGGCCTAATTAAAATCCTTTAGCAGACTGAGAGCGAGAGAGAGAGAGAGAAAGAGAGAGAGCGAGAGAGAGAGAGAGAGAGAATGAGAGAGAGAGAGAGAGAGAAATGAGTGAGAGTTGGGGTTGTAAAGGGGGCTTGTCACTGGACTGGGGCGTTGACAGCCACACACATGAACACACACACACACACACACACACACACACACACACACACACTCACACACACACACACACACACACACACACACACA
>JBBPDB010000128.1:21624427-21640186 GCA_037974465.1 Brachypetersius altus | reverse complement strand
TCGGTATCGGCGATACTGGCTCTGTATTTACTTGGTATCGGATCGATACCAAATTTTGTGGTATCGCACACCACTATATCTCTGGTCTTGTGGTCTTTTTTAGATTCACCTAGCGCTAACGGTACTGCCCCTTTTATGAAGGGACTATAATTGGTTAAACCAAGGAACGCGTGTCTGCGTATGCCAATCAGAGGTAGAGATTGTATTGTACACAAACGAGGGTTCTGCATTTGACTAGTCGACTCGTGCCTCTGTAATCGACTCTTGACACATTTTACTTCACATAATACAATAATATCAGCATCGACAGGTTGGGGTTCTCTTATCCAGTAGGACGTACATCAGTGCTAGACTCAAATCAACATCTGTTTTTAACCAAGTTTAGCTTGTTATGTTACACCTTAAGAAAACCATGTCAAAAATAAAACAAGTCAGAGGTTAATACACAATATTAGACAGGTGGTTTTAATGTCACACCTGATTTTACTACTGAATTCTGAGGGTTAATAAACCTAACTAAACCTTAACTTAAATGTCAATATCTAGTGCCACAGCCTACTGGCTTCAATGGGCAAACCCACATGATATGGTTTAAATGATCATTATTCATTTCTGCTTCCTGCAATATTAAGATCTATATTGCACGACAAGCATAATACAAGCATAAATTGAATTTGAAATCCCCACAGATGACAAATTAGCATCTCCTGCATCGAGTGAAGGCTTGAAGAACCTGCGGCTGATGATGTGAATAGTGCTGGCCCTTGCCCCTTGGCAGAAACGCATTAATCATATAGCGCCCGATCGCAATGACAGAATTCCGTCTGGACTTCTGAAGGGGTAGCACCAACCTGCTGTAATTGGATGCTAATTAATTCATCATGCGGTAGCATTTTAATCTGCCTGTTACAGGCTGATTTGATCTGTCCTCCATTACCTGCTGACCTTTCATCATCGTTCATTTACGCTGATCAAAGCCCTTTAATGTCTAAATCGCTTCTTTTTTTCCTCAGGAAAAGGTTTTTTTTAGGGGTGTGTGGAATATGACATCAGCACTTTGTTGGACGACAGCAACTCAAGGACATCTAATATGACCACACATCCTTGATGAGCAAATAATAAACTCCTTCACAGTGATTCAACCATGTTGACTGTTTTCCAGAAAGCCAAGCTTGTACACAGATGTGACGGCTGCACCTGAAAAGTAGGAGGCGAACGTGACCGCATGTGCAAAATTGGTAGTAATCGGTCCGTCGCGCTATGTCAGACAGTCAAGGGAAAGGATGTCAAAGCCTAATTCTCTCAGGTCACAAGGTCGCATCCCACACTAAATCTAGCTGTCAATTAAATGATCTAATTATGCTTCCGATTGGACGCATTTCAGAGTTTGTCAAGGTCTTTTAGCGTTGATGCTTCGGATGCTGCAATGTTTCTAATCCAGCCTGCACCAGCTGCACTCCAATATACTTGGATTTACAACCACACAAACGCTGCTTCTAATACACACAGTTCATAATTTTGGACTGAATAGTTCTGTTAATGTTGCTAATAACAAAATAAAAAGAACTGGAATCAATTAGCATTGTACAAATTAGTAGATAACTACTTATATTTTTATTTATTTATTTATTTATTTATTATAATTTTATATCATAACATCAATCACTGCTCTGCATATAATAAAATGAGAGAGGGCTTGAACTATGTAATATATTTTTTTATCTGCCCTCAACTGGACAAAGCAGAAACAACACAGAAACAGCCCTATTTCTCATTCCAGTCGCTATGTCTTGCTCTGGGCATCTGTGCAGGCCTTTCAAAATAACCTTGTAAACATCTTTTTGAATCATAATCCTCATTAACTAAACGTAACTGTAGCGTATTTAATTACCTGTTTTGAAATGAATGCTCAGTGTGTGTTTCAAGATGCACATTATTGTGCCAGACACTGTTCAAAACACAGAAGTAATAATAATAATAATAATAATAATAATAATAATAATAATAATAATAATAATAATAATCATCATCATCATCATCATCATCATCATCATCAATATATTTAAAATTAGATATACAAATACTGATTATATAGTGTATTATATAGTATAATAGATTTGACCCTCATTTTCAAGTTTTACTTCCAAAGAATCAGACTTTCTTGTACTTTTAAAGTAGTATTGAGGAACAGTTATCCAGGGTTCTGAGAAAATTTTAAAGGCTCTAATTTCCAGTCCAGTCCTTGAACCTGACCAGTTTCAGATGAATGTTTTTTATCCATTAACCCACACAATGACCTATGAAGGAATCATTCAAGCAGAACAAAGCACATCTAACTTATGGCCTGAATCAGTGAAGAAACGGGTGCAGACGATCAGACAGTGATTAGAATACTGGTGGTGCTGAATGCTGAGTGGTTGGAACAGCTTTATCTAGACACCTAGTATCTTTAGGCACTCTGTAGTCTGATGCTGTAAAACATTTGTTCCAAATTTGCTGTATATGTCTAGGTTTTGATATATAGATCAAATTCCATAATATATAGATCAGATTTCTCTTCAAATAAAAGAGCATGTATACTTTTCATATCATGTCTCCTGACTTGTCAAGTTTGTATCCTGTATTCTATCTTTATCACAAATATAACTTAGCCACTGTCCCACCACTGAGGCCCCCGATGATTTGGCTGTGTTAACCTTAAGTGTCCAGCAGGGGGCAGGTTTGCACAACAAAGAAAGTCAAGAGCAGTCTGTAACAGGTTCAAAATTAAAGTTATCACATGGATAGATCAACAGCAAAAATAAACATTGCGTGAAGACCTGAGAACACTTTAGGAGGCAGTAAATGCTGCTACTGCCAAAAAGCAATTCATAGACTCATCAGCATCTCTTGGTGTAGTTAAGAATTCAATCAAATGAGTGTTGAGTAAAAAGGAACAGCAAGCCTGTCCAAAGTTGATCAAATCAATTACAGTTTTTAGCTGAAAATCTAAAAAGCTGAAAATTGTTAATCAAGCGATGTGTTCATATCAGACTTTATTGCTGTGGATGTTTAAGAGGTAATTGAAAATTTAATAGCCTGATATCTATGGGGAAATAGCGCTTTGCTAATGCATTAATGATATTGCAATTAGCATGAGGACAACCTTCTTTGTCTACTTGTGTGATTCTTATCACCAATAAGGGCCTTTGAAGGTCTTGTTCATTTTCCACAATCCTGTAATTTACAGTTTTTACCCCTATGAAACAGTGTGGTTGCCAGATGTTTGTCCATGAATCCTTAAAATTGATATTGCAGCCACTTTTCCATGCAGCACATACTGCAGTCTCTGAATGCCCTGAGGTCAGGCCCACAAGCAGGCCAAGATAAAACCAAGCAAAATGCCTTGAAAACTTTTGTGGTCTTGTTGGAAGTGTACATTTAAGCACACATGATAAAAATAAAGGTACCAAGAACAGTTCTTTGGATTGATGTCATAGATGAACCACTTTTGGTTCCATAAATGTTTTTGTTTTTGAACAATGGCAGCAGTTAGTTACCTCCCATGCTCTGTAGCATGTATAAATATGCTGAGCAGACCCAGCTGACCTCAATTTTGAATCTATATAGTTAGGGGAAACTATTATATTAATATGAAATAAGACTTATTATTGGAGGGCTGATGCCAGGAGCTTCAAAATGCTGCTAGTGACATCTGTATTTAGAGCTATTACATTAGTAAACAAGGTTAGAAATTATAACCGAAAGTATATTCAGTGGTGCTTGTGCATTAGTGAGACACGTAAAGAAAAACAGAAGAACTGCTGCTCCTCAGGTGATTGAGCATGTCAATGAAGGATGTGATTACACCTGTAAGCAAACTTGAGCGAAAACAAGCATAATTAAAACTACATTGACCACTTTATTGGAAACGCTGCCCTTGTGGCTCCACCTTGCTAGTGAACAGTTACAGACTGGATATTTTTACATTTACATTTATCAGACGCTTTTATCCAAAATGACCTTCATTCTCTTACTACAGGGGGCAGTCTCTCCCTGGAGCAACTTAGTGTTAAGAGTCTTGCTCAGGGACCCAGTTGAGGTGCTGAAGGTAGGATTCAAACCCATGAACTCCTGGTCCGGAGGCAAGTATCCTACCCACTGAGCCACCCCGCCCCCTCGTTCCAGTTGGGTTGACCACTCTCAACCCAACTGGGACGATGCGGTGTCTAAAACAACAGCAACACTTCTCTAAGCTGCTCAACAAGTTTTCTTTAGAGTCTGCAGAGATATTTATTCTGTTATGATGTTAGATGGACCTATCTGTTCATTCATCTCTCTAAGGTCAACTCACAAGCCAAAGAAACTTTGAAACCAGTATTTGAAAGTTGGACAGAACAAATTTGATATGATTTTTATGTGTGTTTCTTCGTACTACCTGAATTGTTAAAAGGCTGTAATTTCATTTAAGTTATAGCAATTTCCAAGGTTTCAAGTTGAGATCTCGTGTTTATCTGGTGGAATGTCCAACTGGAAGCATCCTCTTCCAGCCCTGTCGCAAATGCTAATGGCACAGTATTATGCAAAAGTTTGCCCACCCCTTGATAACATATTTTGGTCATTTTTTAATTGAAAAGATGTAAACATTGTGTCTCTAGGAAATGCAGAATATTTTCAGCAAACATTGATGCATAGTTACTAAAAAAAAATTGTGGCACCCTGCAAAAGTTTGGGTACCTCCTCTGGTCACATCCGCACATTCTCTGGCAGATATTACAGCTCAATGTTTGCTGGAAAAAAATATTTTTTTCCATTTTCTAGAGAGACTGTGTTAACATCTTTTCAATTACAAAATCACCTAAATATTTATCAAGGGGTAGCCAAACTTTTGCATAAGACTTTATGTTACCTCGGCCAATATAACAGACGTCTCTTTTTACTCCTTTCAACTAAAAAATAGCAGGTTTGTAAAGAGTTGGGCAGTCAACACAGCGGATAGCATGTTACCACAATGTCATGTATGATAGAGATGCTGTTACTGCCTCAAGTGTCTGTTGATATCAGTACCAATCCAATACTGTCTTTATCCCTAATTCATCCGGAGGCAATTCATCTGGAGGCAAAAATGACTCCCAACTTCCTCTAGAGGGCGCTATTGAATTGGGACCCCCTCTCCAAATCCCCTTGGGGAACCTGTCCAGACTCTGGTTTCTAGTTCCCAGTGTAGAGGTGTGAGGATTAGGTGTTCTGGAAGGACATGCCCGTGGCCCCACCCAGGGGGTGTCAGTACTGGTCAGTCGCCTTAATGTTTTTCGACCCTGGGTGGTTGGATAGATGGAAATTGAACTGTTCAAAAAAGTGTGCCCACCACGCCTGTCAAGGGTTTAGCTCCTGTTAGATGGTGATGAGGTTTTGAGGGTCTGTTCAGACTGAAAATGGTTCACTGCTGCCCTGGAGCCAGTGATGTCATTCTTCTAGGACCCACTTGATGGCCAGCAAGAAGTCCTGTTGTAGGCTAGTTCGCTGGGTGATGTTTATTTCAGACTTGCCGGGCCCCAGCTCCTTAATGTGGATTTTTTCCACCAACCAAAAGGGTAGTTCAATAAAGATCTCACTGAATTTGGAAGCTGCCCCTCAACAGTCATCGTCGCCATCATCTCTCTCTGATTGACTGACCTGAGACTCAAGCTTAGCCTATCACCATAGCAGTTCAAAACTTTCCTGCATTTTCTGTAGCGGGGCGAAATTTCCAGCACCCCAAAATCATTTAATTCAGTGATGCTAGTAGGCCAAATATTTATTATTTTTGATCATGATTGGCTATTTGGCTGCACTTAGGGCATTTGATGAGCGCCCAAGAAGAGAAATAATAAGAGTCTGTCAGTGGAAGTTCACTGTTGAATGAGAGTCAATTGGAAATGTTGTTTAAATAATTCAGATTGCATATAGGCACATACTATTAAGTAAAACTGACCTGGCTAAAATTATATATATATATTTTTTTTTTATACATTTTATATTCCCCCCCTCATGGTCTAGAGATGAAAATCTGGTTATGTTGCATGTTGCACCAAAACACACATAGGCTAGTGCAAATGTTACCAATGGAACATAAAATGAAAACTCATAAAATGAAAACTGGCTGCCAACAGTAATTATGTTCTCTGCATCTTTTCTGAAATGCTCTGGCTTTAAGCTTATTTAGTTTTAACCTGGATGGAGGCAATTTAGTGCACGAGACTGAAAGGTTCTCGTCCGTGTAGCTGCAAAGGGGAGACCAATTTCATATTCAAGTCTATGTATTTTAATACATTGTAATTAAAATCCTGTTGGTCAATTGGTCAGACATCCCAGTACGTTTGTCCATTGTATTAAGATGGTCAGGGCATTCACATCCAAAATATTCACATTTCATTCATGGAGATATCACAGCAACCCTGTCTGAGGTTCAATACTCAAGACTCCCTCAAAAGCCCTCTCCTCATTTTGAACCTTCATAATTTAAAATTTAGCAGCTGCCTAATTGTAGCTCATCATCTGTTTTCTACAAAAAAAATTATCTGTGGTAACTCACAATACATTAAAGGTTCAGAGGATAGAGATTGGTTTGAAAAATGTCTGGAGCATGTCTTTACAACTCATATGAATCTTTAGCAAAAAACAGAAAACCTTTTGACTCGAATAGTAGCCAGTTGGTTTAGGCTGAGGCAGAAATGCCTTCCATTAAAGACTGTATTTGATTTCCTAGGAGAATAATGTGCTTGTGCCTTGAATTCATTATTTTGAGAAAATGTTTTTTTTTCCATAGAAGGTGTTATCGGCTCTTGTGTCCAGGCTGCTGCCCAATAAAGAGTGATGAATAAATGTCAGATGTTTCTGCTGAATAGATTCAGTCCCTTTCTGTGTTTTTCATCATTTAATAAAATCCACTGGACAAACGAACCTTTCTGCTCATCAGACGAGATAACGTTTCCTTGGTTACTTTCACAATGGCTATTTTTTTCTACTCCATCTTTAGGATGATGTTTGATGGACACTGTAATCAAGCACACAAGTCTAAGGTCACAGCAGTGACTTCAGTGCTGAGAAATCCAGAACAATATTAAAGATCTCACAGAGATAAACAGTGTCTATGACATAGCCTGCAACTTCTCTCTGACAGCGGGTACAGTATAACTGGATGAAAGCATTAGATTTCCAGATTAAATGGACATTTATGTATTTCACATTATTGATTACAACAAACGATAATTTTGAAATGTCTTCCTGAGGAAACGGAGGAAACAATAGAGCAGTTGCAGCATTTTAACCAGAAATATTTCCTCATTCTTCTTAGTATTTCCAAAATCTATTTTTGCAAGTCTGGATTGCTAGTTCTTTATTTTTTTAAAGTGTTTTATTTAATTATTTATATATTACTTATTTATTTTAAACTCATTTGATATAGGCATTACAAACATTACATAGACATAGGCATAGATATAGACATGGATATTACATTATAGATATAGATTATAGAAGGGAGAGGAGAGAAATGAGCTTAGGGTTGAAGACAGAACTGAAGATGTCAGTTAGTTCTCTGTCCCTGACCTCAGCCATGATGACAACAAAGATAAGAGATTAGCAGGTGATTATGTCTGTCTTATCATTGGTTCTCTGTTCACGTACCTTAGTATTCAGTTGTTTAGAATCCAATTTATGTTATTGGTCCTGCCTCACCTTGACCTGTTCGATGTCCTCCATGTTCATTGTACCTGTGTTCTGTTCTATTTGGTTCTGTTTCCAATAACTCTTCATGTAAGTCTGCGTCTGTGCCTCCAACTCTCTGTCTAGACATGGCCGGTTTGTGACAGAGAAACCATATTCAGGACTCCCATCTGGCCCCTCACTCGCCCGATCTTTGTTGTGATTGTGTACCTGCAAAGTGTGATGCAATAAAACACGTCAGCATCCAGGTTTAACACCCCCCGATTGTCTGTCAGTTCACCCAATATGTGCCGAAACTTGCCACCAAATATGCTCCCAAAACAGTTTAATTTCATTTAAACCCATTACCCGTGTGTGGTGGTAAACCCGTATATTTACTGTACACTATTTACTGTACACTACTGTACAACACAATGTAACTCTTGCAGTGACAATCAGTGTTGCCTCCTGGACAGTTTGACTTCACAGACGTGTGATTGACTTGAAGTTACATTGTGTTGTTTAAGTGTTCTCTTTATTTACACATATATATATATATATGTGTGTGTGTGTGTGTGTGTGTGTGTGTGTGTGTGTATGTGTTACTGCCTTTTTGGTGTCTATTAAGTGTCTACTGCACTCTGCTGACTTCCATTCTCTTTCAATCTGTTTCAACGAGTTTGTGTGTGTGTGCGTGTGTGTGTTTCATATACACACAAACACACACATATACAGTATGCGTGTGTGTGCTGTGTTTAAGAAGCTGTCACATACATTATTCATATCTCCATTCCACCAGCAAATTTCTCACCTGACACTCACATGGTCCAATTAGCCCTGAAAATGATTCCTTTTGTGTTGTGGGCTTGTAGATAACACTAAAATCTCCCACCTAACTCTACTTTCCCCATCACTCAAGCTTTACCAGATGTCATTCTCACTGCCTCTGAAAAAGAGTGATCTGTAATGCCTCCAATGCTGAAGTGAACAGACAAGTGCATTTGGAGAATGAGCTGCAGCTGCAGGGCCTACTGATGCTAACACTCATGCCCACATGCAACAAACATCTTAATATGCTTCTGCGCATTGCACTGCACTGAGATTTCTTTCAAGCAGCCTGCAGAAAACAAAAGGAGGAAATACCTAATCTAAGACTTACCAAGTCAGCTTTGTTTACAGCAATGAAGAATGGAACCAAAGAAAATATTCCATAATATGATTATGAGGCTTTGTATGAGAGTTTTGAAATAAGCTTTTGGTCTAAGAATCAGAATCAGAATCGCGTTTATTGGCCAAGAATGTGAGCGAACACATACAAGGAATTTGATTCCGGTAGATGGTGTCTCTCAAGTACAACACAGTAAAAAACAAAAACGATAGTTATAAGATACAATAAACAATATACTGAACAAATATAATATACCATAATATACAATCTACAATATGAATATGTAATATGTATTTATATTTATGACTATAAGATAAATGTTAGCAAATATATATAGTACTTGTCACGAGCGCCAGGGCAAACCCCCCCCGCCCGAGAGCTGTCATAGAATGAGCAGGCTTGAAACCAGGGCTCCATGCTTACGTGAGTTTTATTTGCACTAACAAAGGAAATGCGGCACGTGGGCCAAAACGAAACTGAGATTCAGGAGCAGGGTCAAAGAAGTCAGGAATACAGGACACATCTAACTCAGAAAAGACGCTCAATAAAGACGATGGACAGACAAAGGAAGGACTAACAGAAACAAGTTTAAATACCTAACTAATGATCACAATAATATAAGACAGCTGGAACTTAGGAACACATGACACAAGGACAGAAAATCACATGTCCACATGAATACCTGACACAAGCACAAACCCAGAAACCGTGACGATATATACATACACATATATATATATATATATATGTGTGTGTGTGTGTGTGTGTGTGTAATTATTAATTATTTATTATGACTTACTGTATATATTTACACACAAAGACAAGACTTAAAATTTTTTTAAAATTTTTAATATGCTTTGTTTTGGTTTTTAACCCAGCAAACATACCTATTTTATTTTTGGTTTTAACTTATTTCTGGGTTTTACTTATTAAGGCATAAAATCTCCCTGATCTTTATTTTTATTTTTCTGCGTGTGTCTTAATGTATTTATCAGACAGTATGACTCTAATAATAAAATGTTACCTCAACACTGAGCATTGACTGGAGTATGAGGATGGATTAAGTACTTCATGACCACATACGTCACACTTTTTAACTGACCACTTTGATTTTAAAAGCTGGGTGACAGAATTGAGAAGTAGTTTAGCGTAGATGTAGAACTCTGTTGAACTCTAGAACTCTAGAACTCTATTGTTCTCTCTTTGAGGTGCAGAACCCATTATTCTGATCAATGTAAGAAAAAGGTCACATGACTGAAACAGATGAATACATGTTGGATATATTATTATTGCACATGGTAAATTACATATATAATACATATGAGATATATGCATGTATAACCCGTGCATAAGTCCCTCCTTTGTATAATAACAAATGTGTGTGTGTGGGGCGGGGCACATGGGGAAAGTAGTGGATGTCAGCTGATGATAGGTGGGCAGTCCATGTGTCAGTAGCTCACAAGGTTGACTGCTAAACATTTCACATCATGTCAGAGTGAATACGCGGCTTCACTTGTAATGGGCGGAAGAGATTTCGGAGGCTGCGTCTGATCCGCAGGCTGGGCTGATTAGAGCGTGGGGCTCAATTACGCTTGTAAGGCTTCATTCAGTAGAGCTAAATGAAGTTACGTCGGCCCAAACTGTCACCTCAGTAGAATACATCAGCTCGCCCCGTCTCTCTGACTTGCTTTGCCATCATCTCAAGGGCACGCTATACAGAGAAAAGCTGAACGTGCTTCTTCCTAAGGATAGTTTTTCATTCTGCACTGCATTATTAAAGGAAGCACAGCAGTAGAAGGCACGATAAAGTAATATTCTGTGACAAAAGCTAATATGATGCAGGGGGGGGATATTAGCAAGGCCTAGTTAGGACGGCCTGTTTTTTTTTCCCGCGCCATGTTTTAGGAGAAAAATAATTCCTCCCTGTGACATTTTCGACTGGAGCCCTCAGGGCACGAGAGGGAATCGGACCGGGTAATTGCGCCAGGGTTTCCCCTTACTAAATTAACCTCTGCACGGAAATTTATTGGCCTGCTGTTTTTGAAAATTATTTAAACTTGCACTTATTTCCGATTTGAGCCTCAATTTTTTTTCTCCCTTCTTTTTTTTTTTGCCTGGGACCGGCTTATTTGCGCACAGAGGCCTGATTATGTTGGAAGGGATGTTTGGGAGAGGAGACAGGCTGGATAATTCATTTTGGACAGCGGTTCGGCATGGCAACATTTTTAACTGCTCACCTGTGGAAATATACATTGAGCCGAGAAGTCATGGCGAATGGGTTAAGTCAACATGTGCTCACGGGTCACTGGAAGGACAGCCACTGCATTCTGCTGGACTCATATATACGGCATGGGCAGACAGCCAGTGGAGCGTGTCTTCCATATTACTAACCTCTGTCTTATTCAGAACCCTTACCTCACCGTCCCATCTCATCAGAAATTGCAAGGGCGTCTTATTTTGATTTGGCCTACAAGTGTAAAACGCTTCATGCTGTCCTCATTTTTGTGACTTTGTCACAACTGTCTGTTTTTCACACTAAAACTTTAAAGAACAGTTCTCAAACTTTTTTAATCAAAGAAGTCCTTTCAGTTCAAAAAAAGTTCCATGGAACCCCAAACTCTCTTCAAATACATGGCAAATACACCAGTCAACCGCAATATTACAACCACTGGTATTAAAGACAGCTGGATCAGAGCATCTCGGAAATGACGGTCTTGTGGAATGTTGCTAGGATGCAGTGGTGAGTACTTACCAACAGTGGCCCAATAAAGGACAAAGGGCTACCAGTGACAGGATCAGGGGCATATAGAGCAAAGGTTAGTCTGAATGGATCAAACCAGACAGGCTATAATGACAAATTATATATTCTGTAAAAATTAATCCTGGCTCTGATAGAAAGGTTTCAGAACATGTAGAACAGCTCAGTTTGCTGTGTAGGAGGACTTTCAGACTGCCCATGCTGACCCCTGACCACTGATAAGCTTCTACAACAGTCACTAGATAATAAAGCAATTGATGAAGCCTGGTCTAATGAATTATGTTTTCTTTTACATCATATGGAAGACCATGTGTTTGTGTGTGGGTGTACCTGGTCTAACAGCATGACTTTTCACATGTTTACAAAACAAATTCACTTGAAATGAAAAACTCACTTATTTTAGGCACTTTTCCAGTGTTTTGAGCTGCATGCTACAGTTCTGATTAGGCTGAAAAGGATTTTGGTCATATTCTGTAAGGCTTTCTGCTATGAAAAAAAGGGATTAGTGGGTGGGGTATGGAGAAGTCAGCAGACTGCTTCCAACAGTTTCTGAAGAGCAATTCAATGAAAGGTGATTTAGGGAATCTGTGACTTTATTTTTAAGAGTGTACTCTTCTCCCAGGACGATGAGGTCTGAATGAATGCCCTTGAAGGCATATTAAAAATGAACACATGAAAATTCACCTTAGCGGGATGCTAGCACTCTCGAAGGAAATGAAGACATCCTGAGCCATTCGTTATTTGAACCTGAGTCTTGCTAAACTTCTCTGGCATTACTTTTTAAATATGGCTTAGATAAATGATACAAGCCTTCAAGCCTCTTCCTCTTTCCACCCATACAGCGTATTAAACACTCCGGTGAGAGTAATGGTGGAGTGTCCATCTTGATGGCTCCGTTACTGAAATATGTTGGCTGGCCATCGGAGCGAGGCACTTTGAATAAACATCAATCTTGTGTGCTCCCTCACTTTGAGACAATTGTCCAAATCGTGCAGTGGAGATGGACGGCAGGAAACTGACAAGTAGCCAGGAGAAGCGGGGGGAAACGGTCAGCCGATCGTGATTTACATGCTATCTGGCATTTGGGCCAGCTGACGGAGTAAAGTATCAGTCAACTATATTTGACTTTTTCCCCCTCGTTTTCTGACAGGCCCCCAAAGTCATCCTTGTGTGTCTGTCTGTAAAGGGCTCCACATTTCTTGCTCCACCTGCATTTCTCTCTCTCTCTCTCTCTCTCTCTCTCTCTCTCTCTCTCTCTCTCTCTCTCTCTCTCTCTCTCTCTCTCTCTCTCTCCCTTTTTTCTGTGTTCTTTCATTCTTTTGCTCTCTCTATCCTGTTTCTCTTCCCTCTTCCATCTTTTCTTTTTCCCCTTTATTTTATTCCAACACTCTCTTTACACTCCCCCCACCTCTCTCTCCCTCTTTTTTGTTTATTTTCCATCTCTTTCTTTCTTTCTTTTTTTCTTTCTTTCTTTCTTTCTTTCTTTCTTTCTTTCCCTTCTCTTTATTTTTCTCACTCTCTCCTGTCTTTTATGTTTCTCTGTTTGCCCCTTTCCCTCGCACTGTCTGTCTCTCTCTACATTTATTGGCAAACGTTAAAATCAGCAATTGTTGCTGTATCAAACAGAATACTTAATGTGTACACTTGCAATATTAAAAAAGGGAAAAAAGTGTTATTTTCTAAACATTACATTACATATTATAGTGTCCTCTCTCTCTGTCTCTCTGTCTCTGTCTCTCTGTCTCTGTCTCTCTTTCTCTCTCTCTTGCTCACCCTCCACCTCCCCTCCCTCTCTCTCACTCCCTCCCTCACGCTGCTGCGTTCAGGATGGACTCTCTGGCTGCCCACTGCCAATTTAGCTGTGCAGGCCATGACGAGGAAATGTTAGGGATGCAGCATGTTTCTTCGTTCCACTTTCTGAACACTACAGAGGTTGTTGTGAGCAACTCCAGAACCTCCTCATCCTCATCCACCCTCCCTCCTCCTAAACTTTCCCCCATAACTCCCTCCCTGGCATGCCAATTTGTGAATCAGCTTACAGTAATAGTGGGCAAATAATGAAGTGCTGATATTGAAAAGGTAGCCTGTAGTACCGTGCTGACCTTTCCACAGCGAGAGAGAGTAACAGCCTCTCATAATAGGCTCTGTTGAGTAAGCAACTTACAAGGCAAGGTTATAGTCTGGGAAAAATAAAAGGCTGTCCTGAATGCGATTTCACAAGTCGATAACCTTCTCCTGTGTGAGTGTGTGTGTGTGTGTTTGTGTGTGTGTGTGTGTGTGTGTGTGCGTGTGCATATGGTTGCAGCCATTATATGCTGATGCGGAGGTTTTAAAGACGGAGGACAGCGGGAATCCCTGCAGACATTCGTAACGCATCAGATAGACCAGCATCAATCACTCGCGCACAAGTGCCCCAAATTCAACACGGCCAGAGGCAACAAGGGAGAGGGAGCACACTTAAACATTTTGTATTTATCCCCGTCGCAACACTTCCATGGGGCTACAGGGGCGATATTGATATGAGGGATTTTATTTTCTGTCACGCTGGGACTTTGCAGTGGCTTGTTTTCCCCTCTTTGTTGTCTGTTTCTTTTAGCAGTTAATTTATGTAGAGTTTATTTTGTTTCCCTATGAAAAACTTTAACCAAGCAGAAAGTTACAGGGACAGAATGCAACAAAACTACATGACATAAATCACATAACATAACATTAACAACATTTACAGAGGCTAGAGAGTACAGCATACTTGTTGACATGATGAGGTGAGAGACATATTTAACAAATATAAACAGGAGGGCCATATGAGTGATAATGTCCATGTGTGTGTTTGAGCGAATATACGGGCCAGGGAGATGGAAGCTGGATCACATAGAAGGGGGTTTCTCGGGAGAGGAGTATTATTTCATTTGTTTATTTTATATATAATAATAATAATAATAATAATAATAATTTGAATGATTGACTGGAATGGCTACCTGAGCACCTACTCGTGGCTATGGTGCTGTCTTGTCCCCGCCCAAGGGGAGTATCATTGGCTTTGACATAAAGTACTCTCTACATGATTTACTGTAAAGCTGATATGTTAAAGATCATGGTATTTGAATGCTTTGAGGTTAGCTAATAGGATTTGAACCAAAATCATGCTAATTGATCTGTATTCTTTTACAGTGCTTATTTACCATTGTTTAACTTTATCTAAATTATTGGTTTTATTTTGTATTCATTATATGGTTACTGTTATTGCTTACTTTTCTTTTTGTATTTTATGCTTATTTTATTTCTAAGACACAATGAATGACCTTTTGTATGATAATGTACTATACTTGTCTAGCCTTGTCTTCTATTGCCCTACAAAAAAGGCCTCCAACCCTGATCCTAGTGATCTTCCTTCCTGCCGAGTCTAGCTCTCACTAAAACCCGCCACTCCGGCTCACTTATTGCCTTCTCTTCAGAAGTCGTTAATTGGCTGAAACAGGTCTTTCAGTGTTAGGGAATGTTAAATGTGGACTGAATGGGGCATTCTTCAGTTTGCAGATATCTATACTGAATCTCAGATAGCTTCTTATTCTCTTTAAGTAATGCATTTCTATGAAATTTAACACACACATAGTGCACAATTAAAACAGATATGGCCAAACTGCTCATATCCATTTGTTGGACATATATTACGCTCTGTTTGTGTGCAGGAGCCAATAATTATAATTCCTGGGTAGTGCACTAAGTGAGGAGTAGAGAGCCATCTGAGATTTGTTCTCAGTTTGGCGAAAAAACCTTGTTGCTAATGTAAGACTGCAAATTGCATATAGGCAATAATGGAACTTAGTATTGTCATCACTTTGGTGGCTTGGTAAGGAGAACTGCTTAAAAAGTGAACGTTTTTGCAGAAGTACTGCTATAATTATATGCGCATAATTATATAACGGACATTCAAAGTTTTGTCCACCTTTAGCATTTATTTATAATCAGTAATAAATTATTGATGGAAACTTGTGTACTTTAGCATATTTCATGTCAGTTATAAAAGCAACACCCCTATTTGGGTGTCACCCTAAAGCTGTAACCCAAAGAACAGCAAAGTATAAACAGTATTTTGAGTGTTTATGCATGTTTAGAATTTGTGGTGACTCTTCCATTTGTGTACAGACTGGGTACACCAGTATGTATGCAT
>JBBPDB010000128.1:21607443-21622194 GCA_037974465.1 Brachypetersius altus | reverse complement strand
TGTGTGTGTGTTTCTACAGTGTACCAAGTTCTCCAAATACTACAACTTATTTTGTTGCCTCTTGCTTGTGCCTGTCTTCCTCTGTAATGTCATTTTTCTGTGTTGTCCTCAAGCTTCTGCTGACTCCAGCGATGAAGCAACTTCCTCTTCACTTGCACATCACTCTTTTAAGCTTTTTTTAATACCTTGCCCTTACAGCTGGCGACTTCCTCTCTGACTTCAGTATGACAGATGGATGCGAATGAGTTAGACCTGATAAAAAGAAAGAAACAGAAATGTTGCTCTTCACATGAACTCGCTGAGGTTTTTTTCCAGGTGACAAACAACAACCAACTCAGGCTGTGGCTGACAGTGATTCCACATTTTTTTCCCTGTAGAAGCATGTCGCTGTGTGTTCAGCCTGAGAGCAGAGCTGGGATTATCAATCTTCATTTGGTAATTTATGAAGGCCTGTTGTCAGGTACCCAGCCGTGAGTGGAACAGCTCATTCTGGCGTGCCGGGGGGGGTTTGAGTAACCTGAGGGAACGGCCGTCTCCTGTTGCCCTCTCCTCCACTCTGCTGCTGTCAGCGTTGTGCTAGGTGAGCTCACCCAGCTACATTTAACCCTTTTACGTCTCAATTTAATACTGTCATTTAGACAGTACCAAAATGTGTAATGTGTTAGTTACATTTATGTAACATTATTAATTATATAAATTCCCTTTCCATTCAGCTTACATGTTGTAAACTCAAGCTTAAGTCTGCACTACTGAGATTTTCTGTTAATTCTGATGGCAAGAAAATCCATGTACACTGGCTTACAAAAGTTTCTTGATTAGTTTGCTGTTTTCCTCAAACAACAATTACGTTGAGAACTGTTTAGCTCCAGTATATTTTCAATGCCAAATTTATTTGTTTGCCAATATTGAAAAGATACAAATATGAAATATGCTGATTGTACACGTATTCAAACTCCTGTGCTTTGGAAATGCCAGGTTTACACAAATGACAAATCAATCACAAACAACACAGAGGTGATACTTATTTGACCGTAATTAAACATATTTAAGGGTGTTTAGTTGATCATAATTAGAGTGAGTTGAACACTGAAGAGTTCCACTGTCTTATTAAGCACTCTTGGAACTATTACCAGAAAGTAAGAGTCAGCACTATAACAGACTGTCCCTCAAAGCTAAGCATTGACTGGTGGAAGAGGCTACTAAAAATCTAGTCTTCACTTTGAAAAGTCTGCAGTGCTCTTAAGCTGAAACTGGAGTGAAGGTGCATGGGTCTACAAGAGCTTTCCATAACACAAGCCTCTACAGCAGGGTAGCAAGAATCCTTTCCTTAAGAAGTTCCTCATAAAAGCATAAGGAAGACACAATTAAAATATGAGAGAAGGTTTTATGGTGAGAACAAAATAGATATTTTTGACCAGACTTCAGAGAGTTATGTGTGGTGTAAAACTGCAGATGTGTGTGTATATATGTACACAATACAATTCATAACAAAATCTTCTAGTTGAATCCACTTCTTTGCAAGAAATCCTCTGTTGTGACAATGGGCTCTGATTGAAAAATAAGCAGGGTTACTCTGTGCTTGGCACTCAGGTGTATCCATACTCATTAGGGGATAGAAAAGCCTCAACAAATGGGAAAACACGCATTCCTTGCTCTGCTGGGCCTGTCCCAGATGAACCATTCCCTAGCTGGAGGGAGACAACGTCTGGGTCCAGCATTATGCACAATGATTTCTCCGCCAGCCCGCATTCACAACAGCCGCATGGGTAATTATAAAGGCACTGATGCAAATTCACCTGAGACGCTATCAAAGAAGCATTTGGCCCTGCACTGCTGCAGGGGCCGGCACTCGCTGGGCACTGATGACACTTAATGAGAGGCGATGCGGGAAAACTATGCAACTGTGTATTTAAAGAATTTTTGCTGTCATAAGAAAACCTTGTAACTCCATTTTTATTTGTTTTGAAAAGACCAGCTTTCCCCATACATATTGTGAGCATTTCTTGGTGAATGGACCAACATAACACAGTTTCTTCTGTATAAACTTTCTTACAATGATGATGTATTGCTTGTGTTTGTGTGTGTGTGTGTGTGTGTGTGTGTGTGTGTGTGTGTGTGTGTGTGTGTGTGTGTGTGTGTGTGTGTGTGTGTTTTCACTCACCAAGGCGACTGCACTCTGTTAGTGAAGGCTATGTAAAAGTGTGACCACTCAAACACTCAACAGATAGCTCACTCAAACTATCTTGATAGAGAAAGAGTTCTAACCTCTCTGTTTTAGGCTAGTTCATCATACATAAAAGTTATTTAATGGCATAAGCACATATTTGATAACCTTCTAGCGGTATCTCCTATGTCATGGATCATTAAAAACAGTTTTAAAGTGGCTTACATCATCAAAAGATCAATTACTTTGGGTTTCACCATTACGATTTGGAGCAGAACTTAATTAGCCCGCATACCAGAGTGAAGCTGAGGCCCAATCTTAATAAATCAATCATTAATAAATCCAAATGCAAAAATCTGCAAATTTAAAAATCACTTTGATCGCGTCTCGCTCTCCCTCTCTCCATTTACAGACTTTTTCTCCCCTCCTTTCCCCTTTTCTCTATCCATTAAAGATTGAGATGTGCTTTTTCAGAAGCGTATAGTAAAAGAAGAACCAGGGCTTCGCTTCGTTTCAGTGGAGTTTTAGTTTGTGGTGACCTTTTTCTCCTGTGAATAATTCACTCTGCTAAGCGGCTCGGCGGGCCTGCTCTGCGGCCTTTGATTGGGGGAAACGGTGCAGATTTGCTAGCGATAGCCCCAGGCATGCGCCCCGGAGCAGCCTGAAAAGAAATGCCCTGGCCCCCGAATCCCTTCTGCTCTCCCAGTTCACGGACAGCTGTCCCATTGTGATAGCTAACCCAACAAATACATGGGTGTCCTCCGGAGATGTGTTACCCAACGCCCCAACTCATGCTCTGTCCCACTGAGGCTTGTCAGAAGTTAGCTTCTCCAAAGGGACATGCCCTAAGAGAGTTCTTGGACTAGGCTAACTGCCAATACACATCACAGAATGTGGGGCATAGTTGGGTATATCTGTTACAAAATGTCCAGTGCCAGTGGGCTGCATTAGCTGTTAGCTAGCCCAGTTTACTGTGTCTTGACAGATTGTCTCTATGAGTTTAACTCGGTAATGATCGCAAATTGATTTGTGCAAATATGAAAGTCTTGTGCAAAGTCTTAAGCCTTGAGTCTTTGTCTTTGTAACATTGTTTAGAATCATTATATATACTATAATGTACGGTTGGAAATTGAAGGGTTTTTTTGTATTTAAAGCATTATGCTTGGCAGTTCAATTGATTAAGTTTCACAAGCCAAGACTGAATGAGTCGTAAATCAGTCAACATCCAACTTGATTGTGACCCAAGTTCAAGTTTCTGACTAAAACCTGCTGAGTCTCCAGCTCTGGTTTAGTTAACCGCTAATCGCTAACACACCCTTCAAATGTACTGAAGAGTGGGTGTTCTTGTCTCTTTGAGCCCATCTCCACCTCCCTAACCCCTGGAAGCAGGCACAAATCCTCTGAGAGTTCTCCACTGATAGCTCTTCTGAGTTTGACCAGGAAGCCTCCATCTCCTCAGGCTGCAATTTGTCGCTCGACCTGCCAGGAGCCTTGAGAAAATCCACACCGGAGGACAAGACAAAAAAGGAGAGAAAGTCACGTCGGCTTTCTACCAGGAGCCAGGATCATTCTTCTCTCTCACTCTCTTTCTCTCTCTCTCTCTCTCTCTCTCTCTTTCTATCATTTTTTCACTCTTGCATGTGGAGAACGTGCCGCAAGGCTCTGGTAGAATTCACCAGAAGAGGACTGTCAGTTCATGCATTTGGGTTCTGTTATGTGTGTGTGTGTTCTCTGGTTATGATAGCCAGTTAGGGGTTGTACAGGCCACATCTACTTTCTCTCACTCTCATTTTATCTCTCTCCCTCACTCTTTTTTCTCTCTTTCCAGTATAGACATGCTTCTCCTTCACTGCTCATCAACCTCCCAGGCCTAATTTATGGACAGGCATAAAAACCTCCTGCGTTCCCCGTTACAGCCACTGCATAGCAATGGCATGACAAAATAGGACACATGCTGTTAAACATGTAAAGGTCTTTTCCGATGTTGTGCCTGTTTCGAAACCTCTCCGTCTTAACTCACTCGCTGAACTAAGGCTTTGAGTTTGTTCAAACTGCCGTTAGCAACTGGACATCCAGCCAGGCCTGTTTTTGACCGTGTAACTCTTTCACCCAACACAGTTTAAGCTCTTGGACGGGAAACACTTTCATGTTGTGCATAAAGATGGCCGTTCAGTTGCTGTTAGTCATTTAACGGCAGAGTTTCAGAGTGACTTCCAAGGACAAACGCATGCACAAGATCAAACAAAGAAAGGCTCAGACGCAGCACAGAGCTTCTTCAAACCTCAGCGCCCATATCTAAATACGACCTGTCCGTCTCTTCTCCAAACTCAGCATATTTTATCTCGAAATTAATTTTGGTCAGGAGTAGTGCTCAGCTCAGCTTGGCTCGGCTCTGCCCTGTTTGCCTGGAGTGTGTGCATCTTTAGAAAGTGAAGATATGAGACGAGGGATAAAAGGCACTTTCATAATCAACATTTTGTCCTTAAGCAGTCTTTTCTTTTAAAAACAGTTTTCATTATTTATTCGTTCGTGAGGTGTTACAGCGCAGTGAGGTTTTTCTGTGAGACTGTGGTTAGAGTCAAAGCCTGCAAAATCGATTTGAAAAGCATAAAAATTATTATCTGTTTCACACCATTGTACATTTTACACTCAGAGAACTTTGAAAGTGCACTCTCTCTCTCTCTCTCTCTCTCTCTCTCTCTCTCTCTCTCTCTCTCTCTCTCTGTCTCTCTCCCTCTTTCTCTTTTTCTTTGCCACTCCCTCTCTCCCTCTCCCCCTTTTTCTCAATCTCTCTCTGTCTCTCTCTATCAGTCATGTAACAAAGTCAAAGAAATATTAAAATCACACACACACATGCACACACACACCTTCCTGTGCTTAGTATATGTCTGAAATATATTATGTATTAATTACATTAAATATTAATGATAGTAATATCAACCTTTTCTGATTTTTTTAGAATTTCGAGGGACATTTTAAAGAAAGTCCCACATGCACATTTTACACTTGTATTGTCCTGCAATATGAGGCACTTGCATATTAGCCACTCTTTTTTCACCCTATGAATATTTCAGTAGCAAGAGGAGCCAACTGATCATGAAGCCAAGAGTCAGAGGGTCAGTGGATTTTCGCTTTAAGGAAAGTTTCTCTCTCTCTTTCTCAACACATATTGCGCTCTGGCTCCTTTCCTCTCTAGAATGTTAATGGCGAAGAAGAAGGAGAAAAGGGAGAATGACTTAGACATACGTGTCAGGAAAAGAGGTCATCTCATGGCGGAGGGATGTTAATTCTCCTCTATTAATGAAATTTATCCTCCTCACTGTCTCCTCTCTTCAAAAGCAAGGACCCTCTTTCAGAAAAAGAGTAGGGGGAGATCAAGGGAGAGGGACTTTTTTTTTTTTTTTTTGCAGGGATACAGAGCGAGGCCACAGGGGGCAGGGCAAAAGTAAGAGAATGACAATCGTCAGGTGATTAAGAGGACTTGGAGGCTAGGTAGACCTACAAAATGAATAACCGTGGACCCAAAACCACGCCATAAGGCTCAATGGTTTGTGATTTGCAAGTTGATAAGACAAGAAGATTAATAATGCTGCATGATAATGGTTGGCTGCGGCTCAGCTGGGGAGATGGTAATGATGTGATCTTGCTGCAGGAGCAGTTCAGCATGCCATACTGCTGTACAGGCAAGCGGGTGGGGGGGGGGGGGTGTTGAGAGAGAGAGAAACACTCATCCCAATTGGCCCTCAGGATATGGAGAGTTTGAAAAATGAGAATGCAGTTATCATTTTAATTAGATATAAAGTTTTTTTAAATCTAATTTTTTGCTGAAATGAGGACTTCAAAGAACACATTTTGCAACGTTCAGCCCGCTTGCAATTCCTGAGTGACAGTTCTGGTTCATTTGCATTTTCTAAAATAATTTAGTTGTTTTTTTATATATATAGATTGAACTCTTCCTTCAGGCGCATCTGTGAGGGTAGTAAAAGGATAAATTGCCCTCAACAGCATTCCTCTGTACCTGATTCTGTCTCTGCCTGCTGCCTGGAAAGGCCAAAGGGTAAGTAGCTTAGAAGACAGTAATGTTCACAAGTTGCTTCATGCAAGTCCAAGAGTCTCTAGAGTGTATCTGCATGTGAAGTCTGGAGTCTATACAATTGAGCACAAGTCAAGTCTTAAGTTTCTGGGGTGCAAGGACAAGGCAAGTCTGGAGTCTCTGGGGTGGGAGTGAAAGTCAAGTGCCTGGGCTGTGAGTCCGAGCTGAGTCTCATGTGTCTGTGGTGTAAGTAATAGTCTAGTCTGGAGTCTATGGGGGAGAGTGAGAGTCACCTCTCTGGGATCTGAATTGAAGTTGTAATCTCTGGAGTGCAAATGAGAGTCAAGTCTGGAGTCTGCAGGGGAGCAAGTGAAACTCAGGTTTTCAGGATGTGAGTCCAAGTTGAGTTTGGTGTCTCAGTGGTGTGAGCTAGAGACAAGTCTTGAGTCTATGGGGCGGGTGGGAGTGAGTGACTCAAATTGAGTCTGGAGTCTTTGGAGTGTGAGTGAGAGTCAAGTCTGGACTGTCTGAGATGCAAGTGAGAGGTGATTCTAGAATCTCTGGAGGGCAAAAGAGAGTATCAACTCTGTGAACTGTGAGTCAGAATCCAGTCTTAAGTGTCTAGGGTGCAAGTATGAGACACGTCTGGAGTCAACTCTCGGGGATGCTAGTCAAATTGAGTCTGGAGTCTCTGGAGTATGAGTGAGAGTTACGTTTTCAGTGACTGGAGGCCCAATCTGAATTAAGACTTAAGTCTCTAGGGTGTGAGCTGTAGTCAGGGTCTCGAGTCACTGGGGTGTGCATGATAGTTTTGAGTTTCTGGAGTGCAAGGCTGATGCAAGTCCTGAGATTTAGTCCCACTAAATTAGTCGCTTTATGACTGTGTGTGACTTCACAAAGTCAAAACCATAAAGTTGGAATGTGAAGGTTTCTCAGGTTGATCTTTCAGAAATCTTAATTCCCAAAACTTGAGTCGCTGGCCAGTCTGCATTCAGCTCAGGTGCTTCTTCAGTCCAAGTATCTCTCTGTCAGGAGACCTCAGAGTGGGATGGGCCAGGATGTGCATTTGATTTGTCATTAAGAAAATTCTCTGAATATTTGCACCCACAAGACAAAACAGAGCTTTCTCAGCTTTCAGAACGAGAGTGGAATGTTCTGCAGAATGAGGAAGTGTTTTTTCAGAGCAAGTCTCTGAACGCTTTAATTGTTTCTCCTGAAGTGCGCTGGGGTTTGCCTGGCAGCCTCAGATGACGGTAATGGTGTCATGTACCCGCGGAGGTGTTGATACAGCACTTAATGTCTGCAAGTAAACAAATTGCTTGCGAAATGCAAATCATAATAAGTTTGTTCACGGCAATCTGGGACTGCTGACACTAGATATGCTATGTGTTGATACTCCAAGTGCATATGCAGGCACGGGTGCGCGCGTGTGAGTAAACGTGCTCCCTCAATCTGCCACAACTCCTCAGAGAAACGAGAAGCGTATCACGTATCATCTTAGAAATTCTTAACAGCTCTCTCGTTTCACAAAACAAAGGATGCTGCTTGTGCCAATGCTGCTGAGCTCATTTAAAACAATTCAAGCAAATTAGATCTCCTTATTTCTTTGGCTTTTTCTTTTTTCTTCACTTTCTGGGTTTTTTTTTTCTAAATGTGCTCCATGGCTGACACACAATTCCACCATTTATATTTTAATTTGAAGCACTCTAGTTAATTATTGCAGCTGGGTCGTAATGACGAAGTGCACATTTGCATAGGTCACAATTAAATGAATGATTTTTTTTTTCCCAGAAAATATTCCACCATTGAAGTGTCAACTTTGCTAGAGGTCACAGTAGCTCCAAATGCTCCCCCAACGCCCTGTAATGAGTTAATAACTGCTATTAAACTCTAATTAAAAGGCCAACGCTGGGTGAGTGAAACAGTTAATAGAGCAATAGCTCAGATGTTTCTCTTAATGCATAGCAAACGCAGAGATTACCTATTCAAATTAAACCTAGCAGGGTTATTGTGTGCGGGAGCAGGCACGATTCTGACACTTTAATTACAGCGCCGAGCAAAAGTTGCATTTTCAGAGCCATGATGTGCTTGGACAGGAACGCACTCTGTCTTGCAAGCAGTCGCCCCATAAAGCCATCATTTGCACTAATGATACATATGGATCACATTGCTGTTTGCCAGTGATGTACCACTGCCTGTGCGGTGGTAATGATTGAGTGCGGTACTTTGCTGTGCGGGTGAGTGTGTCTGCGCCTCTGCTGTTAAAACACTGTGTCGGTCACGCTGGCAGTGGAGGATATTTGTCCTGCACCGGGACTGACACCCATTCGGGGCCAGCAGGCTGTCAGCTTGACGCAAAGTGAATGAGGCATATTAAACGCACGCATTCTCTGCCAGTTTACCGCCTTTAAGTGGCACATTGATGCGCCGCACCATCCGCCACCAGTAAGCAATGATAAGTGGCAAGAAAAGTGACAATGTCAATAGTCCTAATCTTCTTGGGCAGGCAATGATGAACCATATGCGACTTGTCAGTACAACATCCCCCCAATATCTGCTAATAATATGAAGTGGAAATATTTTCGAGGAACAGAAGGTGGGGGGATACAATCAATAAAGCGTTGGAAGATAAATACAAAATTGGTGTATAGAGTGAATATATTTGCCTCCTCAAACAGATCACCAAGGAAGAGGCTGGAGAAGGCCCATTTGTATGTAAATGCAGGATTGATTATATTTATTTGCACTGGGAGACGGGTAGTAAGCCCTCGTCTTTTAGCTGCAGGGCTTCTGTCTGGAGCCCACAAAAACTGTCTGCTCCATCTACTGGCTAAAAGTGCATTAAATGTCGGTGCATTTCAACTCATCTTGCTGACCACCACTACCACAAACTGCTGCTTTGTTATGTTCTTAAAAATGAAGCCCTAATTAACAGATGTCATCTGTTTTAACAGACTTTGTTTCACTGTTATTTTTAACCCCTTAAAAGGACTTGGGGTCAGATCTTTTTTCCGCACTTCAATAAGCTATTTAATCACAGCTAGGAGAGGGATACATAGATTTTACTTTGGAGAAGTTCTGCCAGTTAGTCAATTAGATCCAGTTAAGCAAGGATTATATTAAAAACAAACAAATTGATAATCAATCAACCATGTAAGAAATTAATCTTTTTTTAAGGCAGCATATGGATGTAATGAAACATTTCTGTATGTATGTTTTTTATTAGGTCATCATGTTTTAGTCGAAAACTTCAGGCAAAGTCAAGCAGTTGGAAAGAACACAGTTGATTGTTAGCAGGGATGGATTATTTCCTGGGCCAGAGGAGCCAGTGTCCAGGGGCCTGTGACTGCCAGCAGACCACAAACCCTGAGGGCTCCAATATTTGGGACAATTCACTGCAGATGTGAATATTAGATGAACATTACACAATTGAAAATGTATAAAAACTGAAAAATAAGTGGAGTGTTGCATTCAGGCTCCTTGTGTGTTACATTATGGATTCATAGGATGTTGTTAGTGCTGTTTAAACAGGCTGTTTTAGACAGCATGTGACAGTGGGGTACCCTTCAATAAAAACTATAATACTACAATAAATACTATGATTGCTGCTTAGCAAAAAGAAAAAATATGAATAAAGTTTGACTTTAAGTATACAAGCGACTAAAAAAGTAGACACAATAGATTGTTGTTCCTTAATATGGACAGTTTTACTTATTTAAAAAAAATGTGGGGACTCTCAGAGTGCACATAACCACAAATGTGAATTCTTGTTTAATTTCATGTTTCAGTATTTATTTATTTATTTATTGTGTGTATATGTGTGTATTGTGTATATGCACTATTTGTGGTCTTCTAAAAGGGTTACAGACTTAATGCCCTAACACAGTCATCATCTTTCCCAAGTGCATACTTGGTCATGTGACTAGTTACACAACCCACATAAAATTTTTTGTGAGTCAGCATAATTAAGACTAACTCAGCCTGTAAGTTAGTTTAAATAATGCTGTAATTATAAACAAATAAGCCTAAGGATATAGTGTTTCCGGGGATTAAAGGGGTTAATTGTGGGTTAAAGTGTGGCCTTTGATTAAACACACAGATGTGTCCAGGTACAGTTGTTTTAACACATCTGCTTTAAAAGTGTTATAACCTCTTTCTGCAGGCACCCCAGTGGCCATTCCATCATCAGAATCGAAATCAACTGGGATATTTTAATTAACATAATCACATAAAACAATTTCCCCATAGCTCTGTTATCAGATTAACTAGCACACTGTTGACTCTGTCTTTGTCTAATGTGAGCTTGTGTTGAGCTGCTAGTGAGCAATAAGCAGCGAAAGGGAGGAAAGAATCTCCTGCTTTGAAAACAATTCCTTGATAAAACAAAAAAAAATATTTAAACATAGTAAAACATTGGTTTTGACTTGCCTGCTGACCTACAAAGAGGAAAATCGAATTCAGTTTTGTGAGTCATACATTTCAATCATACAAACATTCATCCACGTTATTGAAGAACATCCGGTCAGTTCAAATTTAACCTCCTATTCTTTTCATGCCAGCCACTCTATCTTTGTAGCAAATGCAGTTCAATAGTCAATGTATTCCCTGCGCAAGAATTTGAATACATTGCTTTATGTTATTTATTATTAATCTTATTGATTTCCACTGAAATATGGAAAAGAGATTGACGGCTGAATCAAAAGGCGATTAGGGTGCGTGACTAGTCATGAATAACACTTAAAGTGAATGGAGGTATCATTAGTGAACCAAGTCTTAGCAAATTAAATTAAATGTATATACATATGTGTGTATATATATGTGTGTGTGTGTGTGTGTGTGTGTGTGTGTGTGTGTGTGTGTGTGTGTGTGTACATTATGAACACTGCAGTGTAATAAAATATATTTTAAAAAGGAATCTGGTGAAACTGGGATCGTTTTAAAGACCCTGTATTTCCCATATTTAGTCTACATCAGTCAGTGCCACTGGCCCTGTCTCCTGCAGCCTATATTTAGCCATGGCTGTAACCTGTAGACCTCAGTGGCCATGAAGGCAGATCGCTCTCACTCTACACTCAGTGTCAGACCTGAAAGCTTGTGCCCAGCCGCTCTCCAGAACATTCTAATTACCAGTCCTTCTTTATTATGTATGCCATGTCATTGTGAAAGGGGGAGAGCAAGAGCGAACGATCAAGTGAGAGAGAGAGAGGAGAAAAGAGGAAAAAAAATTAAAAAAAAGGAAAAACTTCAAGCGATGTGGACCAATTCTGTAATTTCTTAATCACTTTTTTGGCAACCTTTTGCATGTGACGGGGTTAATACCATAAATTGAATGTTACTTTGGTTTCCCCCTAAATAGGCTATCATGCCACTGCTTCGGTGCTTAGCGAAATCTATTATTGTAATTTGCATAGGCCTTTTTAGTGCACAGATCCTACAAAGGCTAGAAGAACAAAGAGCTCATGAGGGAGAAAATAGGACAGAAATGATCCGGCATGGGCTTCAAGTGTGACGTCAGCTCCCTAATGAAATCTTTTGACTGAGACCATGGCAAATGGTGGAATTCATATCTGACACTTAATGGTTTGCATAGAAATTAGAAAAACCCCCCCACACACACACCCGTCACTTGATGTCCCTGATTAATTTACAGGACTTTTGTTATGTTGGCATCACTGAAAATAAATTTGCTGGGTGGTGATAGTAGGGGTCTTTGGGGGAGGTGGGGGGTGAGCAAAAAAAAAAGTACAGTTAAAAAAAATGCTAGAGAGGATTAAATAAAACACCAAATTGCCAGAAAAGTCGCCAAGCACGAGGCTGCATGCCATTTGGGAGAGCTGGCCACTTGATTTTCTATGAAAATTAATCGGCTATCAAACAATCTTCGTCTGCCGAGGATGATTATAAAGCAGCGAGAGGGAGAATGCCCTTTGTGTAGGTGAAATGTGTCGGCGACTGTCATCGTAATATACCTCAGTGAAATGAAGGTTAATTCTGATGTACAGCCTGCATGGCAGTCATTATCAGCGAATCATGAAAATAAATTAAGCCACTGAAATAGATACGTCCTCCTCGCGCACGCGGCGGGGGATCCAGTGAGGGATGGACGGATGAACTTTACAGATTATTATTGGAAAATAGTGCCGAATTCAATTAATGCACCTAAAAGACACCTTTATAGAGGGCAGCCATAATTTAAATGACAGCAGGGTGTAATTTTGCTTGTTATAAGTCAAATTTGCGGAGTTTCATGTTCCACATTTTTCATTTTTTCACTTTCTCTGCCGCCCCCCCTCGCCACCCACTTTTTTGTTCTTTTTCACTGTCATTAGAATGGCTTCCTGAAAAGACTGATGTCTCCCTGTTCTTGCTGGTCCCTCTTAACTGAGACATCCGACGCGTCTGCGGAAGTGATAAAAAAATCCTCTGAAGGGGATGTTTGTGGATGTGTGGGTCTTTTTTGTAATCCCTCATGGCAGGCTCCACATGTGCTCGTCCCCTTTCAGCCCCAGCCAAATGAAGCCGGTGGTGTGTGTGTGTGTGTGTGTGTGCACGCTCAGCCGTTATGCAGATCACCAACACCACCTCTCTTCTGATTGAGGGCCCGATGAACGGGGTAGATGGTTAACCTCTGACCTCTCAACAACAGGAGGGAAGAAAAAAGACAGAGGGAGAGAGAGAGAAAGAGAAGGAAAGAGAGGAAAGCTCAGGCTTAATCCATGCAGGCGTCTGACAAGCCCCGGTTAGGCTTCGAGTCCATATCAGAGTGACCCCTGCACACCGCACCTTTATCTGCTAATCTACACCTCTCTTAACAGCCTGCTGAATTAACACCCAGGCAGGGCGGAGTGCACATGATTAGCACACACACACTCTCTCACACACACACATACACACACACACACACTCACACAGTGTGAAGGACACACTCAATCCTCTCTCTTCACAACCGCTGCGTTCAGGAGATAATTTCCAACAAAAATCAGGGTTTACCTGAATAAGATATCAGTTCCTCAAAGCACATAAAATAAGAAATTAATTTAAAAAGTAAAATTAATTATATGAATATAATTCTATACCTCAGTCCTTAACTAATAATAGAGTCATTTGTTGTTCTTGTCAAACAAAAAATTGCCATTGATGCACAGTTTGTTGGGTTTTATTTTATCAACACTAGAAATGTACCATAAATAGAAAGATACAAACAGCAAACAAAATATTATAATAATACAGAATAAAAATTTTACAATAGAATGGGACAACATATTGCAAAATGTGTGCGGTTCACAGTATATTGCTCATAGTACTTGAGCATTATGGATAATTATGAAATTGTAAAATTGTATGGCATTCTTAACATACAATTCTAAAATATTATGACATTCACAACATCACCAAAAATAAGAAGCTTGTTTTTCCTAAATTTATCTTTAATATTTTTATAATATTTTTTTTTTCGTACCCTTTTCCTCTTTGATGAAAAACGGTATAAATTCTCAGTTAAATAACACTTTTCAAACAGATTTCACTCCCAAAACTCTATTTATAGGCTGGGGATGGGATCCCATTTCTTCATGTGTTTTTCATCCGTTTTTTCCCCTCTTCCCAATTCCTACTAATGAAATATCCCCTCAGTATCATTATGGATATTGAACTCATATGTGAGTGGAGGAATCAGGAGCGGATGATCACTCATTGAAGCAGATAGTAAAATCAATAGGCACAGTGAGAGTGTGTGTGTGTGTGGCAGTGCTTTCGAGCAGCCGAGTGAGTAGGAGAAAGATGAGAGAAGAATGAAAACTGAGGGAGTGGGGCCACCTTTTGACAACACCAACGCACAGTCACGCAGGCCCCCTCACACACATGCGCACGCTCGGTCGCTCCTCTCTCATGTCCATACACATGCACACACACATACACACACGCCTGCATGTGCAGCGTTCAGACTGAGTACGGCCAGCTAATTCCAATGAGAACTAAATCAATCAAGTCTTTTTAATCACCACTCCACTTTTATAGTGTGGTGGTAATGATGAAATTCTATGTAGGGCGATCCCCTAAGAACTACACGCTCTCACACACACACAGCCCCCAATTGCTTGTTCAGTACTCCAGGCGCTCACTCAAGTCTGATGATTTTCATTTTTCAATTACATTATCCGGTTAACCAATCAATTGACAGCCTTATCAATAATTAATGCTCTGGCGTCTATTAAAGCCCTCCAAATAAAAGCGCATCATGGTGCATGCCAGCATTTAATGATTTCAGCATTGCGACGTCTGTGTCTCATTTGCAACATTCATAAGTAGAGCAAGGCGTGCTGAACATTTCTAATTCTTATTGTTTTGTCATAATAAGGGATATTACAACACTGTTTATGTCTCTTTATTTTATGTAGTTTATTATGCACATGCAGGCAAACACACAAACAGTCAGGCCCAGCATCCCACCCAAAACACACACACACACACGCACACACACATACAGAAAGCCACACACACACACACACACACACACACACACACATACACACACACATCAACCCATATTGCTATT
>JBBPDB010000128.1:21574976-21590120 GCA_037974465.1 Brachypetersius altus | reverse complement strand
AAGAACAGACTCTCAGTGTCCATACACTGACCAAACCTCATGAAACTTCATATGTGACCTCAGGCCACGCCCCCAATTACATACATGTTGAAATCTGAACAAAGTGGACAAAAGTATTGGGACACAAAACTCTGTGAACAAATGAATTGGTATACACATACACACACTCACTCACACATACACATACTAAGAACATACAGTGACACACACACACACTCGCTCACACACATACTCACACACACACACTCACGCACACACACATGCGCACACACACGCACACACACACACACACTTCCTCTCCATAACAAGCTAATTATCTCCATACTGCTGGCTCTCAGTTCTGCACAAAGCTTCATTTTGCCTAAGCAATATCAGATAACCTATAATCTCTCATTGAGGAATGCAAGTCTTCACTCCATTGGTCAGTGCAGGGTCAGGCAGAGTCCTTATTGGGGCAGGTGCTCAAATGAAAGGGTGTGTGTGTGTGTGGAGAAGTGTGGGGGAGGGGTGGTGGTGGAGATTATTGCCAATAGGATAGAGACGGGGGAGGGGCTTAAATATTTTGTCAACCAGGGGTGGGGTTTTATGGATGAGGCCAAACCAGTTTTTGTAACAATTGTTTTTTCTGCGGATGGGGCACAAGCTTTGATGAAAAGGGCACAGTGGAGGAAGAGGCAGGTGAAAGCACATCCCACAACCCCCCCGCGAAAAGCAGGGCATTACTGTATATATAAAAATTAAGCAACAAAAAATATTTATTGTTTTTGTGATGTCTCAAAAAGAATCACATTTACATAAGGGGCTCGTGAAGTCCCCTAGATATAGACATCTAGGGTCCACAGTACTGCAAACATTTTTTTATTTAATTGTTTTTGTGATGTCACTGCACCACTAATTTTCAGAATTCAATGATACAGTATAATAATGAGTGTTTAATCTTTACATTACTTTACATTTTATTTCGGGTTAATGCATTAAACTGAGTTTAAAATGAAATTAAAGTGTTCTGGGAGCATATTTGGGGGCATATTTAGGTTTACACTTACATTTTTAGGCATTTTTTTGTACCAAAACACAACAAGGCGGTTTTTCACTATACGCAGGTGCTCTTGGGACATAACTGTTCTGTAGTCCCTTTACAGGCTACTGCCTGATCAAAGAAATTACACTCAATAGTGATGTGAGTCTTAGTCTTTCCACAGTGTGCTTCTTAACCACCTGAGGAAAGTCGTGCCCAAAAGTGGTCTTTTGAATGTCTTTCTGCACACTGAAAAGACAGGAGACAGAATGAGGTTTTTTTTTTGCAAGAACAGTATTGCCAAAGCAGCAAAGACAAGTCATCCAAATATTTGAACAGTCCATGATGACAGCAATAGGAACATTAAGCTACAGCAGGCAACCGTCCCACAACTGATTCCCTGCTCTTGTCTTGCACGTCCACAGATGTCCAAAAGATATCCCAGTAGCGACGTCCAAGAGAGGTCAATATTTTCAGATACGCAGGTCATTCAGACGTACAGACGTGGTTCTGGACTTACTGGAGCAAAAATATTTCATAGTCTGCCCATCTGCCCATCTGGTGTTTGCTGGGAAGACGGTCAAAATTAAAGGACAGTTTGTAGACAGTATTGTTCACATTATGGCAGCAGAAGTCTCCGGATGCACAGTGAAAGCTCTCAGCCTTTGTCAGCTTGTAGCTAGGCCTCATTCTTCAGTATTCAAAGTCGGGAAGTTCTGGCTACTTGGGCTTGGCAGAGGAGAGATAAGACTTCGGTTTCATAATAGCTCATTTCATTATGAGTCTGAAAGCGGCTTGAGAAGTGGTTATCTCCACATGTGGGGAGATTTTTTTAATTTCTGCTGACTGAGTGACTGTATCATTGTCTGGCAGAGCTAGGAGGGCAACAGAAGTGATTGAGCTGAGATACAGCCCATCTCATTTATGACCTGCCTTCAGATTTGTCTGAATCTCTTCTTTGTGAACCTCATTAGCGCTGCCCTCTGCCCTGCGTCTGACTACGGTATTAACAAAACCTCCAGTCAAATTAATGCAAATGAGAGGGGTGCCGTAATTAGGCCATACATTTCATACTCCTGATACTGATGTTTCTTTTTAACAGCTGATACTTATGTGAAGAAATTGATCAGTATTTTGTTTAAGACAATAGTATAGAGACAATAATAATAGCAAAATCGTAATATCAAAGAGGGGACTAGTAATGAGAATTAATAAACGTACATTATACAGATGTAGCCGATCAGCCCGGTTTAGTCGAAGTCAATAGTCACCCAAACAGCATAAGTCAATGGTCATCCAAAGTGTGAGATAACAATTTATTAGTTACACAGGTGGCCCTGTTATTTGCCCTGTTATCAGAGCAAAGTGAACAGAACAAAAGAAGAAAGTAAAAGCAGTATAACCAATGAAATAAAAAAACTGTACAATCTAATAGTGTAATATAGTAAAAGTGACCATTCTGAACACAGCGCCTGTGGAGCAGTGTGTGGGGATTGTACCTCAAGAGTACCTTAGAGGTGTTTAGAAGTCTTTATAGCCCATGACTTTCTGATCACAGGGCGAACACCCGAACCACTAGGCCACCAGCTGCCCCTTAAACTGCACACTATACAAATATTAGATAAATAAGTCAATAATCAACCAAATAGTGTTTCAGTAGTCACCCAAAGTGTCAATAGGCACTTATAATGTCATTATAGTGTAAGTTATTAGACACCAAAAATGTACGTCAACAGCCACCCAAATAATGTCATTCAATAGTCACCCAAATAGCTTTAGTCACCCAAATAGCTTTAGTCACCCAAATAGCTTTAGTCACCCAAATAGCTTTAGTCACCCAAATAGCGCAAGTCACCCAAATAGCGCAAGTCAATGGTCGCCCTCAAGTCTTTGCATCCTCAAATCTGCTCTTCACCTGAACTCTGTGCTGTCAGCAAATGAGCCCCACCCCTCAAATTGTTTTTCCAACTGGCCAATCATAATGCAGGAGGTGGAGCTTCTGAAACTACAGACATTTAGTCTTAAGAGGAACACAAGCCAATTCTGGCATTCACTTCTCATTTTGGACGCGATGGACTAAACGGTAGAGCCTGTGCCGACTGCCGCAGAGCTGCCACCTCTCGTTAAGCGCTCTCGTCTCGAAGAGGAGGTTCTGCGATTATTCAAACTCCTGGTCAGCTCTTATTAAAAGTCAAATTAAAAATGTGCAGATTGCTGCGGTGTGACAGACTGTCGTCTTCTGCTCACACCTGATTTCATGCTGAGGCCCTCTGCCTGTACTTCTCTTAATTAAATCCTGACAGTATGGCTCTCTCCTCGCCAGAGCTGAGCAGTAGCCCTGAGCAAAGACGGGCTAAATCAGGTGGCAGCGGCTGTGCGAAAATCCGCCTGGACCTCAGCGAGCGATGCTGAGCTTGACACCAAGTTTCAGTCGCTCTCAGTATGTAGGAGAAGACATGGCCTGTCAGCTGGTTGAGGCTTCAGACCATCAACATCTTAGGTTATTTAACAGCTAGAGCAAGTCTATGGCAATAGGCAGCCTATAACCAACATAAAACATCTTGTTACTTCTTTATTTATATGAAAATAAGGAAGATAATCAACTTGAATAGAAGGTCCAAGAAGGTACTTTAGGTTCGTTAGGCTGTATTCCTCCTTTTTTGGATCCTTCTACAGCACATTAAAGCCAAAAACGTGAACACCGAAGTAGACCCGGTCCTGTCATCAACAGAAAAGAATGAAACCAAAGCAGGACCTAATGTGAAGAATTAAAAGGAGGAATTTTAGATAAAGAAAATGAGTTTTAAACAGATCCATAGTTGTTTTTATAAGAATAAAACCATCAAACGTTGAGAATGATGTTCTTGAAGCAGTATATCCTTGTGTTCTGTTGCTTTTATACAAAATACTGCAAAGTCAAGAAAAGAAGCCCAATTCATTTAAATGAAATGGATTCATGAAATGGATCACAGGTTCAGCTCAGTTTTAGTCCAGTCAATCTGTAAAGTGCATCTTATTTGATGAAATGTATTCCATTCATTTCTGCCAAAAACAGTTTGTTTAATTGTTCCATTGACCATAAATCTCATTTAGGGACAACAACAGGTTTGGAATATGGGGGCCGGGGAGTCAATATAAATCAAATAAAAGAAATAAAATAGGAAACAAAACGTTGCAAACCTTTTGGTATTTGTCATTTTACAGTACTGTGTAAATGCCTTAGACACTTTAAAATCTAATGTTGGAAAATATACAAATTATATCAATACAGTAAAGAAGAAATCCTGATGGAACCTACATCTTTAGTTACAGGGACAGCCCCCCTGGAGACTCTAAGGGTTAAGTGTCTTGCTTTTTCGACCACACAATGGTAGAAAGAGGGGTTTGAACCTGCAACTTTGTGGCCATCAAGGTCACAGACAAGTGTTTTACCCACAAGGCCAATACCCCCCTTTAGTAATGACCAAAGATTAAATGCTTGGGTAACCACCTGCCTCTTAACAGTGTTCAACATTAACGAGTTTCACCTGATTGATCTAATACGCATCATTTTTAAAATGTGGTGCTCCGCAGCAGCACTGATCTACCAAGCTAAAGGGCCGTTAAATTATCTGGTGATAAACAGCTGTAATGGCAGCAGCCTCACTTCCTCCACTTCAATGTGACCAAGTAGCAACACGCTTATTACTTGATCGATTGACACTGGCGGCTCAAACGAAGCATGAAAACTCGCTGCTTAACATAATCACAACAGGCAGACGCGGATAATGACGTGGTCAGGACTTGGGGCAGAGGGTGCAGACAGTGACTAAAGTCTAGCTGACTGTAACTAATACTGTGTTTCATGTTTCCAATGCTAGACTTAATGGAAAATTGTCATCATTCAGCAAAACAACTCTTCATAAGGAAGTCCCCCTGGTTTGTGTTGATGCTCCAGGTGTCAGACGTCATGCTGAGCTTTGTTTGTTGTTCTTGTGTCACATAGAACCGAAGTTATTGTAATTTAAAAATGCCATCACACACAAATATCCATAAAAAACAAAAAAGGCCCAGATTTCTTTTATTTTAGGTCTTAGAAACAAACAGAAAAAGCACAAGATCATTGAACGCAGGAGAACCTTCAGGATAGTTTCTGTCCAAAAGAGGGTGGAGGAAACCTGCAGGGGGGTGGGGGGTCCGGAGAGCGTCCGAGCGGCTGCGTGCCAAGAGAAAGAGCAGCAAACGGTGAGTGTGTAGGAGAACAAACACCGTTTTTAGACTGTTACAACATTTATATTTGTTGAAATCAGATTTTACTAATATGCCCTGAATTCTAAGGATTAAGGGAGGTGCCCTCCCTGAAAGAGATGAAGCCGTGAAGTGCCTCTTGCCTCCAGAATGTCTGCCTTGGTGGAAGCAGGCTCCTGAGGACAGCTCCGCAGTGTTAGCCTGACACATCCCTTTAAGACAGAGCCAGATAACAGCGGCGGGTTCAAAAGCCTCCATCAAAAGCCTCCTCCAGTGGGTCAGGCAGTCAAATGTGTGGCTGCTGGATTCAAAGGGACCGCTTTGAAAGGCTGCTTCTTTCATTAAACCCGTTCATTGAGTCAGCGCTGAAAACTCTTCCATCCTGTTCACTTAATTCAGCAAGAGGGACTCTAAAACCCAGCATTGTTTGATTCCAGGCCTGCAGTAATCCTCTGCTCTAATTACAAATGTGTGTCAAATTTAATGGACCAAATAGTTTCAAGAAGTATGCAGTATTGAAATGGCCGGGCTTTTGTTAATGAATGTAATTAATCACATCTTATTATCTTAATCTGACCCTAAAAGCTTCCTACTTTAAAAGGTGAGTTTTGCCATAGATTTGAGAAAAAGAAGCCTCATTATGATGTATTTATTACTTTCAATAATCCAGTAGCATGAATCGCTTGAATCACTTCAGCCATCTCCCGCCCACTGAGCGAGAACACATTATAGTGGAGGCTGGTCTAATATAAACCAATTTTATATTAAAACCAACATCCTCATAGTTTGCAGGTCCCACTTATGCCTGCAGATGTGGTATCTGCACCAAGACATTAGCAACAGATCCTGTAAGTCCTGTAGACTGCAAGGTCGGCCACCATGATCACCTACTCCACAGCGTTGTGGTCGAATGGAGAGACAAATTAGCCAAAAATATTGAGACCCATATTTTTCAGGGTCTGATTTAGGCCCCTGACGTCCAATGAAGGACAATCTTAATCTTAATGCTTCAGGAGACAAGACAATTTGAAGAATGCCATGCTTCCAACTTTGTGGGCACAGTTTGGGGAAGAACCTTTTCTGGCTGGATGAGTTCAGTGTGGAAGAACTTGCCTGACCCGCACAGAGCCCTGACCTCAACCCCATCCAGCACCTTTGGGATGACCTGGAACAAAGAGCCCTTCTCGTCCAACATCAGTGTCTGATCTCATAAATGCTCTACAAAATGAATGGGCATACATTCCCAGAAGCTCCAAAATCTTATGGAAAGCCTTTCAAGATGAGTGGAAGCTGTTGTAGTTGCAAAGCTGCAACTTCATATTGAAGTCTATGTATCTGAATGTATTCCTATATATTTGAAAGTCCCTGTTGGTGTATGTTAAGGTTGTACTGACAACTGAATACTAGGAACCCTCCACAAGACATGCTGTTTGAGATGCTCTGACCCAGTTGTCTAGTCATCACTCTTTTCAAAGTCACTCGGATCTTTGTGTGGATCAGCGGTCACCAACCATTTTGAAACTGAGAGCTACTTCATGGGTACTAAGCTATATGAAGGGCTCCCAGTTCGATACACTGCAACAGTTTAAAATGCTTTTTTTTTAGATATTGTCATTTTCAATTCTATATAAATGCAAATGTGATTAAAGAAGAATAGCAACGGGATAAAATATAAATTAGACTCTGCTCACTGGTGAGTTGTGCTATTTATAGAACAGGTCCGCAGGCTATTCATGTGGTCCTTGGGGGCACCCTGGCGCCCGCGGGCACCATGTTGGTGACCCCTGGTCTAGATTATTTTGTCTACTTCCAGCACATCAACTTCAAGGACTGACTTGCCTTCAATAAACTGAGAGTGAATATTATTTTTTGATGGGGACGTGGTGGAGGGTGGTGGTGATTATGTCAACAGGTAGGTTCGTTTTTCAGGGGGCGTTTGAGGGGATGGTTTTGTTGATGAGGGAGTAGGTTTGTTTTGCTGTTAGGAAAGAGATTCACTCACATTCTGTTTTTCTCTGGTCCTGACCAGAAAAGTTCTTCATCTTCTAATTCGAAACATGGACACCTGCTTTGACAGGGGGAAGCTGGGCCCTTGTGGGCTCTAAACAACAAGCATCTTCATTATCACTCAAAAGATTTGGCACACCACTGTTTTTTCCACTTATCCATTTATTTCAGATAGAAATACGATTTTTATTCTCGTTAAGCCCTGGATGGTTGCTACAAATGAAAAATGTAAAATACAACACATTTCCTTTATAGCAGCGGTCCCCAAGCTTTATTTCGTGACGGACCGGTTTAATATCAGAAACTGTTTTCACAGCCGGCCTTTAAGGAGTGGCAGATAAATATACGTATATTATACAAATAAATGAAAAATGGGGATATTTAAAATATAATAATAAACGTAAATCCAGTGTGTCCTCTCAGCTTTATTAACAGCGTTTTCATAGTTTTTAAATTATTTTTTCTGTGCAGCCCGTGGACCGGTACCACATGACCCACGGTCCAGTACCGGTCCGCGGCCAGGGGGTTGGGGGCCACTGCTTTATAGGATGAACAAATCTGTAACAGTGTATGACTGACATCCTATTAACTGCTTGTGTGGTGAAGTCATTTACCTTTAAATGCATTTGTTAACTGTTTTATCCCGTAAAACTAGCTGTAACTTAATAGCTTGTTACGTATCTAACACTTGTAATCATACTGGGTTGCTTTGTAAAGGTCAGTCATGATTTTTTCATAATAAAGGTACTCAAAAGGGGAATATACCGCAACTTTATTTGTTAGCAAAGAATACTGAGGTTATTTTTTGTAAATATTGAATGAGCAGAAAACCTCAGTGAGTGCACCTTTACCTGGTAGTGGAGGACTGACTCGGCTCTGCACACAAATCGATGTAAACAACATTGTACGTTTCAGTCCCTGCGTTTTTGCTGCAGCGTGATAATCTTCCGTATCAGCCTCGCCATCACAGCAGCTCCTGACTGTGCCATTATTTTCAGGCTTTGTTCTGACCTTCAAGCAGAAATGCCACATTATCACACAAAGGATTTATTATTATGGCTTTTTGTTCTTTTCTCTCGCAATTTGCCAGCGAACGTTTGACGTGAGTGTGTCCACACAGGCTTATCAGCGCCGCGGCACACTCGCGTCACTTCAAACTGTTCCAGGATCACATCTTTCTTTCTTTCTTGTTCTTTCTCTTCCCAAACACCAAAGCGTGGCCTCAAACCTACAAAGGCGAGAGGCGTGAGGGAACGTTCTGGGGGGTTTTACTCACTTCGTATATCCATCAGGTGCAGGGGTGCAGGCCCAGACGCTCGGCCATCTCAAAGAGATTTGAAAGCTGACAAGAGTTGCACTGATGTGTTCAGCCGCTGGCCACACTCCAGTCTGACAGACCGAGAGACGCAGATGTGTGTGTGTGTGTGTGTGTGTGTGTGTGTGAGGAACATCTCTATGTAGGTTAGCTTTTTCTGGGAAGGACAGGGAGGCTGCTCTTAAGAGACCCGGTTCGATTTATTTATTTATTTAGTTAACTCAGCCGGCTATGGGCGCCTCTGCAGAACTCGTTCAGGCGCCAATCCGCCGTGTGAAGGTCAGCCGTTTCTTAATTTAGCCAAAGAAAGCCTTCATGTTACAGGGCCAATGTATCCAAACCTGTAAGAACCACACAGTAGACAGAGGCATAACAGCACCGGAGATGAGGCAATCAGGTCGGGGCCCACAGCACAAAGAATAATGTGTCAGGTACTAACCAAGATAAACCTAAGCACAGAGTAAAACAGGCAGCAATATTTCTTCCCTGGATCAGCAGAATACAAAAGAACACACCATGGCAGCGTTCCAAAACCAAAGTGCAGTCCGACGAGCAAACGGCTCCAAATCGTCATACCGGAGAAGTCCAGGACTAGTAAACCGAATCAGCAAACAGAAGGGGAAGCTAGGACAGTTGGTGGCCTGGTGGTTAGGAAGTGCTCAGAAGATTGTGTGTGTTTGAATCCCAGGATTGCCAGTGGCAACACTGAGATACCCTGGAGCAAGACACCATCCCTCCGTTCTGCTCCCTGGGCGCCAATGTCAGCTGCTCACTGCTTCAATGTCAGCTGCTCACAGAGGACAAGCTTCACATTGTTCACACTGTGTGCTGTGGTGTGGTCACCCATGGCAAATGGTTCACTTTCACAAGAATCAAAGTCGAGAAAATACAGGAAGAAAATTCAAACCAGATACAAAAACTACTCTGCATGCAGGGATAGTCCACAGCAATGCCTCGCAAATCCGAATGAGGAATTCATGTCCATTAATTAGAGTCATGATTTACCTCGGGGGCAGCAGGGACACAAACGTGAAAACAGAACAGAAAGACGCCTGGCGCAAGGGCCGCTACAGACATGAACATGAAAACAAACCAGGATAAATGAGGCGATGGACAGATAGTCTGTGGGACACTCAGACAGAACTTAAATACATGACATAATCAAGGACAAACACAAAACAGGTGAAAACGGGAAACAAGGAGCAAACAGAACAGAACGTCAAAATAAAAGTCCCAAAACCCATAACAAAACAGAACCAAAAGCAGTGACCCCTAACGGCCACTGGCCGAGCTGTGACACACACACCTAATACTAATGTTTATTTCAACAGTACATAATTAACAATATTTCTAAATGCCAAGAAAACATATCTAAGCCCTTTCTCACCTTATAAATTAATGCTACCCCCCGGGTCTTCTTGGTGAAGTTGTTAATTACTCTGTCAGACCAGCAGGGATTTTTTTTCAAGGATTTCACTGGTGCCTAGCTTGGCTGGGTGGTGGTGGGAATCTCTAGCAAGCAGTCAAGCTAACAAGCTAATGGTCTTCCCTCTGTGCACTTGTAGACGAATAATAAAATGTAATATAAAAAGAAATATATCAGAACTGATGAATATAATACTAGCAAATAATATGTTACGTGTTTTGTTGAGTATGAAGCTTCAGTCTCACACTTGAGATCAGTGCTCAGTGCATAAAATAGAATGAAGTGAAAACAAACATGGTGATTGGCCACAGTGTTATGTCAGTCATTTTGAAGTGGAACACTACGCTGGACTCTAAGTCCCACCCGGGACTTATTTACCATTTACATTTAAATTAATGGGGATGCTAGTGAAACATATTTCACTGAAATTCTCTGTTTCACTGCAGTTGAAGGCACTGTATCTGGAGAGATTCAGCATTGTGCAATGGTTAAAAGTCCCTTCTTCTGTATTCTGTATTTTCTATTCTCAGTGCTATTCTATTGGCATAAGGAATGTTCACAGGAAAGGACACGTTTTTTTGGAAAAAAAAAACATTTTGGGATCGCTTGTGACATTTTTCTTGGGGTAACATATAGATTGTCTTTATAGATTTTCTGTTACATTACAGATAATAGCCTTTTTCACTCATGTTAAATAAAAGTCCCAATAATTCTGAGAGATGCAGTATTTATAGAGACAGTGACATTAATTCTATAGTATAAAGAAAAGATAAATAATGTAAACTTAAACTATTATGAACTGAAACACTTTTTTGCATATTTTAGTAATTCTTTGTAATCTTTTCTAATTATTGCAGCTTTGTTTTTTTCAAAATATGTTGAACGAATTAAAAGTGCTGACGTGTGTTTTCTATAGAGGATGTATTTTTTTGTATCAGTAAACCCGGGGTGCCCAAAATTTTGCACCGTATCTTCCGCAACTTTTGTACTCTCCTGCTTATGGATGCAAATGCAGATATCTGTCACTGAACATTTAGAAATTTCCTGGCTTCAAGTACAAAAAAATTACAGTGTCCTGTCAGTTATAACTGTGACTTCTCACGGCTAATGCTAATATTATTTACCTCTGAGCTGTAGCTGAGACCGTTTTCCAAATGGTCCCTGAACAGTAAGGGGTAACTTTTAGTTCAACAGGCGGTACATTGTAGCAGACCGTGCTGGCAGGGATCAGCTCATTGCGGATGCAGCATCACAGCATCCGCAGGTGCGTGTGATGATAACTGATAGCACGCTGAGGGGAGTCCCGAGAGATGGTGGCGGCACGCGTGTCCCTGGATGGAGGCGCTGGTGTGCAGGACAAGGAGCGGTGGCAGGGCCTGTGATTTAGCCGAAATGGGCCGCACTGCTGCGCTCTATAATACAGACTATTATGTGGTCTCACCACTGACACTAATGGGATGTTACAGCGATTTAAAATGATTTAATGGCTCCCAGGTTGGGCCCCTAATGGCCCTCTTTATACTGCAATGCGTATTATGAATGTGAATGACAGTGTTGTGAAGTGCCACTGTTTTTCTCCCATATCTGCTCAAACAGTGTGACAGGTGCCGCTTTGCCAGTCGGGGGAGACAAGGGATGGATCGGGGGGAGGACAAGCGATGACACCTCGGCCCTCTGCGTTTGATTTGCTTTCCCACTGTTGTCCGTGTCTCTGGAACTGGGCTTAATGTATGGCTGCCAATGAGCCTTGTTTGTGCTCACTGAGTCAGAACAGAGGCAAATAGGCCAGCACATTGCAGCCACCAATAAAATTCATAATAAAATCTGTTCATTTTCAACCATACATTCACCTTTTTGCCAAGAATTTTTATTACAAGACATATTAGAGACATTTCAATGGAGATGTTTTCATCACGATTTTATTAATCCATTCTTTGTTGCCTCACAAGGAGGAAACAGTAACTTTAATGGATAATAAAATCAAAGGATTATGTTCTGAGTTCACTGGCGGTCAAAAACGATTGCTTACATGCACGTTTATGTCTAGCAACTGTCTTTGATGTGTTGATCCTGTCTCCTTCTTTAAAAGGGGAAAACTACTAAAATGTATGTATATTTGTTCACATTTTCATAAAGTCTAAATGAATTAATTAAGGTCGTTTTACAACCTCTTTTCATTCTATGGAATAAAATGCTGTCTGTTATTATGCCTTTCAAGACTTTCAATAGCTTCTGCTCTGATTGGCTACTCTGTATTAGGCTTTATTCAAAAACAGTCAGCATGAATGAGTGACGCTGAACTGAATGAAGTAGATTGAATATGCAGTTTCACTTGATGTGTCTTTGAGATCTTGTGAAGCTGCGATGTGTCGAGAGAAAGAATCCAGCCATGTATGGTGTATGGACTGATGTAAATAATGTGTAAGAAGCTCCTAATCTAAATTTGAAAACCCTTTAGAACAGATATTCCACTGTTGCAAATAAACCTCTGTCTCCACCTATGTCAAATTTCTGATGGCTATAGTATTTAGCAGGACATTCCAACAAGTGATTTTCCCAACATTTTCCTTTCACTGCTTTGGTGAAATAAACTGGATGTTGATTCTTTTGGAGATACAGGCAGAAGTCCATGCCTGGGACTTATTGACAACAACCTGTTTCAATGAAAGTACCCTTTTAAAAAATGAATAGATTCCTCACATTGTAGAATAATACAGTGGCTAACACCTTTACCCTGTGCATGACTTTTATCATCAAAGAAACAGTTACACGGGTGCATGCTGCTGTATGACATGTGCCATCATCAGTTCTGCGATTAAGTGAAGAATGACTGTACAGACTGGTTAGGTAAAGCAGGTTATCAAAAGTAAATAACAATGCTGTACTTCCTTGATGAGAGCTTTGGGAATGGTTTAGGTAACACACACATTTTGTATGTATAATTATTTGTAATATTAGCATTTTGTTAAAACAAATGATGTAAATGGGCAGAAAACCCCAGTGTTGAATATTTATGATGTAGCAAATTGACTTCCCCCAGTGTGACTAGTGGATATTCTGTCTAGTACACTCTGAAGCGCAACAGTGTATGTGGGCTCAGGCTCCAGAGAAGCAGGGTGATTTAGGATGCGAGCCCAGCACTTGTCTTGGCCCTCGGCAGCACAAACCTCTGGAAGATGGTCTCCCAGTCATTATGGACGATTGAGTGGCTGGATGAGCCCTATCGATCTGAGTGGTCAGAGGCGACTGCGAGGGTTAAGCTAACTGAAAGCAAAAGTCTCAACAGCCATGTGTGAACTTTTCCTCCCTAAAGCAACAGCTCTGCCCTCATTAGTATTATACAGCCATAAGCACTTTGGAAAGCCTTGCCCCAAACCCTTTTGTCTCTCTTTTTCCTGGCATTGGGCTGATGGGGCCTAGAAGCATGAGAAGTCTGAGGGGCTGTAGTGCTTGGTAGAGATTAGAGGCCGGAGGATGGTGGCTAGAACTGGACATGGGGCAAATACGGATACACCTGCCACTCACTCGTCTTTTTCTCTTTCGTACAGCCCCTCTGGTTAGACCCCGCCATGCACAGGCATTTAGAGTGAGGGTGGGCGAAGGCAAGCCAGAGAAAGCCTGCAGGATTGACAGCCCCTCACAGTCATTACACGCTGGATTGAATACTAGATTACTCCAAAGTGGCTCAGGGTCAAGCGCCAGCGTGTTCCCTTTTGGCACTCGATGACTTTAATACCCAGCACTGTATTAGACAATTACCGCAAAGCCCAGTCCACACCCCAGCCCGCCACCGCCGTGCTAGCCTGCCTGCTTTTTACTACCGCCATTAAATAAGGAAGAGGTGGGAAAAAAGCCCGCTGACTGGGGCTTCACCCCGTTCACGCCAAGCAAACAGCAGCTCCATTTTGAGACAATCGCTCAATTGCTCACTGTCGGCCTTCCAAGATGGCCACCCTAGAAGGCGCATCCCCCCTCCCAGACGGAGCACAAGGGCCACAGCCGCTCCGCCAGTCCATTACAGCGGCGTTCCTCTTAACACTCACTTCACTAAATTACCCCCGTGAGCACGACTCAAGCCCCTGCCTGCCTTTTCCCTTTCTTCTGGGTGAGTGATATGACCTTTAGGTGCTTTGGTGACAATTACAGGAAGCGAGAAATTGAATTATTAGCTTTTTTTTTTTCTTTTTTTTTTTTGCCAGTGGAGGCTGTGTAGGCGTAGCTGTAAAATGCAGTAATTATTTAGCTAAATTGGCATATTATAATTCTTTTCTCCTCTTTTTGAAAGTGAGTAATAAAAGAGACGGCGTGCTGGTTGTTGTTCGGAAAGCTCTGAAAGAGAGTAAGTGATTTAAATGGCTGGTGTAAGCTCCGCTCAATGTTGCTTGTCAATAGGCACAATGGACGTATTTCTGCGAGGTCACTGAGAGAGAGAGAGAGAGAGAGAAAGAGAGAGAGAGAGAGAGGGGGGGGAGCAGAGTGACAGAAAGTCTGACCTGGACCTGGTCTGTCTCTCTTTCTCTCTAATTCCTGCTTCTAATTACTTCTCTCTATCTTTCTCTTTGTCTTTCCCACTCACCCTCTTTTTCTCTTTTCCATCATTCTCTGTCTGTTTCTCCCTGTCTCTTTCAGACTTGTTTCTCTCTCTCTCTCTCTCTCTCTCTCTCTCTCTCTCTCTCTCTCTCTCTATCTCCCTCTCTCTCTCTCCCTCTCTCTCTCCCTCTCTCTCTCTCTCCCTCTTCCTCTCTCTCTCCCTCTCTCTCTCTCTCTCTCCTTCTCTGTCTCTCTCCCTCTCTCTCTCTCTCCATCCCCCTCTCTCTCCCTCTCTCTCTCTCTCTCTCTCCTCTCTCTGCAGTCGGTTTGTGCGGAATCAGATGGTTCTGGCGAACACACTCTTCCGCACAGTATGCTACCACCCTGAAGAATACCAGATCATCACCAGTGGCACCGACAGGAAGGTACTGACCTGAGTGTGTGTGTGTGTGTGTGTGTGTGTGTGAAAGACAGAGAAGGATTGAGAGATAGGCAGTCAATACAGTACAGGAGACTACCTCAGCCTTGCCAAAAACAAGGTTACGGTGTGTGTGTGTGTGTGTGTGTGTGTGTGTGTGTGTGTGTGTGTGTGTGTGTGTGTGTGTGTGTTTGTGTGTGTGT
>JBBPDB010000128.1:21546651-21561917 GCA_037974465.1 Brachypetersius altus | reverse complement strand
ATACATTTTTGTAATGTACTTTGACAGCAAAACAATTTTAATGTTTGACCTACACCAATCAAAGCTCAGCTCAGCTGTGGAACAGACATCTACACTTACAACAATTCAGCTTCAGGAACAGACATAAATTACAGAGCAGAGACAGGCAGTCCATGAGTCCAATGCAACTCCTGGTGGTTGCAGGTGGGTACGAAGGGTGGGAGGCAAAGAGATCGTCCAGAGGCCCGTCCACGGTGGGGGTGGTGGAGGAGGAGCCTGCAGGCTCCGACTGAAACCCACTGAAGCAGAAGACCCATCCAGGAGGCAGGTCCGTGCAGCCAGGGAGTCGAGACTGGCCCCGGAGTCTGGACGGCTGGCGCGGAGGCTGGCCCTGGAGTCAGAGTCAGAGAGGAGATGGGCATGGCGTCAGATTTAGAGTCCGTCAATGAGGAAACAGAGGACGTGTCAGGGCTGGTGTCCATCAGCAAAGAGACTGGTGAGTCAGTGTCAAAGTACGTCGGTGAAGTAACAGGGAGGGTGTCACAGCAGGAGTTGGTCAGTGAACGAACAGGGACAAGGTTATGGTCGGCGTTTGTTAGGTAGGGCACGAGGGTGGTGTCAGGTCATGGACCAGTCAGGGAAGAATCAGTCAGAATGTCAGTGTCAGTTGGTGAGGAGGCTGGGACGGATTCAGGGTGGGAGTCAGTTGCTGAGGGCATGGGTGCAACGTCCGGGTCTGGGTCGGTCGGGGGACAAACTGGCAGGGTGTCGGGGTCGGAGTCAGTCGGTGGTAAAACCATCAAAGTGCGAAAGTCTGTGTCTGTCGAAGCTGAAAAGGATGTCGTGTCAGGGTCAGGGGCATGCAGGCTGACTGGTCAGGAGACCGCTGATGGGTCGGGGTTCGGTTTGCTCGTGGTGATGCTCGAGGACAGTTCAGAAGTTGCAGAGACAATCTGCGAGGAGCAGGCGTAGGAGGGGGTGCGAGGAGCAGCCATCGGTGAGGTGCGAGGTGCCGCCGTCGGGCAGGTGCAAGGAGGACCCCCTGGTGAAGGGCTGCGTGCCCTGAATGGAGTGAGGGTGTGGTGACTGGGACAGGGATGTAGTGAATTAAGCGGAGCCGGACAGGGGGGGTAAGGCTGAATGGGAGGGTGCAGAGGAGTTTGAAGATGTGCAAAGCTGTGTAGATCTGCATGGCCCTAAGTAGTGTGGAACTGCCCTGTCTGGAACTGGCATATAGTTGAGTGGGTGGAGTGGAGTGGACCTGTGCTGTAGTGGCTCGTGTTAAAGGGTGCTGATCCGACCTGCATAGGAGTGAGTGGAGTCGAGTTGGCCAGCGAAGCGGAATGAGTTGGGGGGCTAATTTGGATCAGTAAAGGACGGTCGAGTGAAGGTGATATCGGCCACAGAAAGACCCTAAAGCAGGCATGGAGAGCTGAATCCAGTGGCGAGTCAACGGACGCCGAAGCCGGAGAAGAGCCGAGGCGAGCCGGAGCCGGTGGTGAGTTGGCAGGGAATCAGGGAGATCTGAAGTCGGAAGTGAGTCGAAGAGAACGAGGCCTGCTTCGAGTCAAGGTGAGCCGAAGCCATGTGTACTAGACAGGGTTAGACCCCAGGGGAGTGACCATTAGGTTAAGTGCTGTATTGTTAGAAGAGTTTGCTTTTAACATCACACAGTTTCTATTCCTCTTTCTATCAAACTTTTTCTGTATGTAAATTTCAGTATTTCAACATCCATTACGTCAGAAACAGAGACAGCCGACCAAACCCAGACAAACTGAAGTCTAAATTCAGACTCTGTAACTCTGTAAAATCCTCTCGTTCTCACACTGAAGAGAGAAAAAACTGATTACATTAACCTTAATCATTTTTTCATCACTTCAACACATTTTGCTCAGGAACAAACACAAATAAAAAGTATATAGATCAACTGTTGTAAGAGTCAATGTTCCTCACCAGTAACCTGAAGATAAACCTCTATGTAGAGGGAGTAATAAAGGACTGGCTGCAACCCTTCATTCACTTCACAGGAAGTCCTCCATCATCTTCTCTCACATCTCTGATTCTCACACTGAGAACTTTAGACCTTCTGTCCTCAGATCTGGAGAACCTGCCTCTCTGAGGGTTTGTAGTTCTGATCAGATCATTAAAAATTACTTGGTGTTCTTGGTGTTTCTCTCAAAGTCCTCTGCATAAGAGCAGCTGATGGTAATGGTCTCTCCCAGATAACAGTCTTTGGATTCAAACAGCATGGATCTGTCAATCATCCAAAATAAATGAAGCTATCAATAATCACTAAGATGGTGATATGTTTAATATAGTTTCAGGATCTCTGTGTTCGCTTTCAGGTTCACAGTGTGACTCCAAACTCCACTGTAGATCACTATTAGCCCTTCAGAAGAACCAAACAGAGAGGAACCCATGTGTTCTGTACCCAAGACTATATTAATTCTTGACACTGCTCCAATAGCAATAGATCATGATGCTGCCTCCTGGATAATCAATTATCTCAAAACAGCCCACTAGAAGATTCTCACTTGACTCTCTGATCTCATTAAATTCCCACAAATATCTAGAACCCACAGCTTATAGACATTTCATTAGGAATATAATAGGTTGCCTTAGATCAGGTAAAGGGAAATGATGAAGAGGATCTTTATCCTGAGCTAAACTTCAGTTCCAATTCATAATCTTCAAAATGTAAACTGTTGTCCTTCTTGTGTTAGCTTGTCTCCATTTCTTCTTGCTACTGGTGTTGCTGGTTCCACTTTCTCTGGTAAGCATAAGGCTTCCACAAACTCATGACTCCTTCCTGCCTCACTGCCCATACACTGTAATGACTAACTGTCAAAGCGAGGTCCAAAAGTTTCAAAGCAATAAAAAAACAGCAAAATCGAAGGGTCTGGGCTTCACAAAAACACAAGAAAATGCAAAAGTGGTCAAACAGAAGACATAAGAAAACAATGACATGATTACGGTTTTTACCATAACAGAGTTCCAACAGAGAGTTTTACAAAGCAAAGATTTTTTACTTGGTTTTTTACCAGCTCTTCCCACTCTATTCCATACACGCACTGTACCCTGCTCCCTCGCTTCCTCGCTCTGCATTCAGTTAGTTCTCTCCAGTTAGATCTCTTAGTTAGATTTCCCACATCCTTTCTTCCTGTTTATTCTCAATAAACTTAAGTGCCTTTGCTGCATTTGCCCTGGATGATGTGTTCAAACACACACTACTATGTTTCGATTTATTTGGAATTTCTAATGCTAAAATGTTCATTATTATCCAGTGCATTGTAAGTGTATACAGTGTGTACAGTTCATTTAAAATATATAATATTCCGCATTGACTTACATGGTAGAATGTTCTGCCATTGTGATGTTATCTCACTCTGCAAGCTAGGCTGGGATTAAAAAATGTGTCTAAATCACAATAAAATGTGGTAATAAAATGGTTCTCTGTACTATTTTAATCTCTGTCTGTCATAACCCCTTAAAAGAGAACTCTGTGTACTTTCCAAAATCCTTCAATTCTGAAGGGTTAACAGTGTAAACAGAGACATACAGAGTGGGTTTGGTATGAGATGCTCCTTTTTGGAGAAACATAGGGAGTCTGAATTGTTGAAGGTGCCAGAATGTAACTGCTGCACCATGACAAGCATTAGTAACCATCTAGTAACAACCACAGTTACCATAGCAATCCTGGAATCACTCTTGGCATTATCTTGCAGAAATACATTTTAGGTGTTATCAATATTTTTGTAGTTGTAAAAAGATGTCACTTCTTGCCCAAGCCTGTTTGGAAAATTGAACATGTTTTCAACAATAAAACATTCATTAATATCCAGTGTTTTTCACGCTTATATGTTTTTTTAAACAATTGATCAAGTATTGGTCATTTTCCCTACTGACTTACATAGTGGACCATTTCGACGTTGTGAGGTTGTTTCAAGATTCAAAAGCTCAGATCCGTTGTGAAAATAGGGTTATTTTTGAGCCCTATTGTCTGTGTCAGAAATAGGCAGAGACAAAGATTTTTCTTCCTCACAAGGTAGTTTATTAGATACAATTATTAATCACAAAAGACTTTAATATACTCCAGTTAAAAGTCACAACATTGCATGTTTATCATAAGTAATGCAATTCTAAAATTTCTAAGTGAGAATTGGTGCGTTCACAACACAAGTTCTTCACATGCAGCTGTAACCAAGGAGGAGAATGTATTCCATACATATCCCCTCAAAGATCACACACTAAATCAGCACTACATTCCCCTTAGAAAACACACATCATCAACACAACGAAAAACCAATACAATCAAAATAATAAAAAAGCGAGTAAATGGTAATAAAGAAAAACCTCAAGCACCAACCTACTCCACACAGCCACACTCGATGCTATCTACTCCAATTAATCACAAACAGTTAAAACTGGACTTCACCCACACACTTTAATCTTGGGAGGAACATAACTTAGCATCACAGCTAATCAAAAGAAAAGCAAACAAACAACCAAAACAAACCCAACAGAAAAAAACAGCAGTGGCAGAAGCGTCTTCTTTTCATAGGAAGTTGTCTCACAATAAACTTCACCACACACCCCCCCAACTGAATTGCCAGTGCCCAACATTTCCACACACACAAACAGCTGAAACCCAGATCATAATAACTAACTTAACTACAAAATAAAGCCATAACCTACCGATTGCATCCCCAGCTGTTACCGTCTGTATTTCCAACCCCTGACCGCAGCCTTCTAATAAGGGTTAACCCAGACGTCAAGAGAGAGAGCTGTGTCACAGCTGCACTCTATTGGAGTTTCTATGAGGCTCCCACTTCCACCTAGAAGTGATGTCATGGAGGAGGGAACACACAGCACCGCCTATCCTAAGGTGGCTATGTAAAGACTAGCTTAGAAGAACATTTTATTAACTCAACAGGTAAATTTAAAACACTGGACTGAGCTGAGAGGTGAAACAGACAATCAAAATAATATTAATAAGATAAGAACATGGTGTCCAGAAAGGGGAATCAGCAGAACCACAGTTATACTGGATGCAGAAATGCTAAAATAAGGAAGAACAAGATGAAATGAACCCTGTAAGACTGGTTGTAGCCTAAGTCATCTGTAGGTGACTCCAGTCATGGATGGTGTTCCTCAGGAGAAGATTCCTCTCTGCTGAAGGCCACCGTGACTCACCGGGAGGCTCGGATCCTTCCTGAAGCTCGTAGCAGAATACATGTGGAGTTCAGGGATCAGGAAGCTGTGCTGTAGATCTCCTGGACGGGAGGGTTCGAGGGTGGTTGGACAGTGGAGTAAAGGGGAGGAGCTCCGGTGTCTGACTGGGATCTGGTGTCTAAAATCTCCTCATAGTCACATGCAGAGTGAGAAATCTGAGGAGAGATAAAAACTGTGAGGACACACTGTAAGGGGTCAGTCTGGGGCTGGACTGGCCGCTACCCCACCCTGACCATCAGGGGGAGTCTCAGGACTGCTGGTCTCACTCTGACTGGGGGAGGAAGCAGAGAACCATTCCTACCTGTGATTAACCTGCATATGTGCTCTACCCTACTTAAAGGACCTTCTCACACACACAGCATACCTTAATACTGCTTTCCATCTTGATCGTGTTTGCTGGAGCGGTGGAGCCTGTTGACCAAAACAAAGACCAATCAACTCTCTAAACCCAGTGAAGGAAGAGAATCCATTAGATTTACATGTTTATCTTCAGCACTGTTATATAACCCTGATGTAAACACAATGTATGTCCAGATGACATACTATATGATGTCAAAACATATACTGTTAATTAAGCTTTTGCAGAATAGTTTTTACATTAATGCACACTAGTTTGTGTGATTGTTTGAGTGCAATGTCTTTCAATCTTGTTGAGGTAAGAAAATCCAAGCAAAACATTTCAAATGACTTCCATCTAGAATCTTTTAACCAATAATATTTAACAGTAGTTCAGTTAGCCTCATGGGGCAGCTTGAAGATTTAAAACTGGCAATCGAACTTAGATATAACAAGTGACATATCTGTGTGTGTTTATGTGTATGTGTATGGGTGTGTGTGTGTGTGTGTGTGTGTGTGTGTGTGTGTGTGTGTGTGTGTGTGTGTAAGTGTGTGTGTGTGTGTGTGTGTGTGTGTGTGTGATGTGTGCACATCTGCGTGTTTGTATATGTTTTCAGAACAAAACTGTCACTTCGTGCTGATGTAAAGCTCAGGATTAAGTTTAGGCCTAGAAAATTCATAGAACCTATAGATACTTACTTTTTGTTTTATGTTACTTTTTGTTTTTAAATGGTCCAAAGTGGCCTATAAATGAAATCATGTTGCATTAACCTACACTAAAATTCAAGAACCTTTTTTCTGTCTCCTGTAAAGTTATTGTTTTAAAGTTATTGTTTATTGATTCATATAATTCATATAAGGGATGTACCCGAATCCCAATCTATTACTCTGGAAAGCACAAATAATGCCATGTACACAGAAGCTGCATGTTCCAATTTGTGAAGAAAGACAGTATTGACTCTGTGGCAGCATTTATATTTTTGCAGATGGATTCCTATTATTGTCAGTGAGTATAAGATTAAAATGGGCATTCTGATGCAAGGATTGCTGCATGAATTATGATTTCACTAACTAGTCATTTCATTTACTACACATTATTGAATCGTGACTGTTCTGTTCTATAATCATGCCACCGAATCAGGTGTGAGAGAGATATATACATTTCTGCAGCGAGCTGCTCTATACATATGTGCCTGTGTGTGTGTGTGTGTGTGTGCGTGTGTGTGTGATTTGGACTTACATTTTCTGGTAAATATAGGGGGTCTCAGGTTGCCAAGCTGTATGTAATAGCTAATGTCGGGGTCTTGCAGCACTGTTTGAACACAGAGCCACAAACACAGGCCAGGACAGGAGGGGCTCCTGTTTCAAACATGGGGATCAGTGACAGCGACATGCACACACAAGTCAAAGATCAGGACCGTGTAAACAACAGGCTTGATTAGTATTTCATAACTCTTCAATTTTTCATTGGGCAACAAATTGGAATGTGGTGTGTCACATATTAGGCTTTCATGGGCTCTGATATTAAACATGAATTACGGGTCTGAGCGCTCCGGAAACACAGGAAAACGCTGTCTACTCAGCCTGCAGAAGAGTAAGCTGTGATCCGCTTGTTTGTATGTATGGACACACTGGATTTGGTCTTGGTTGAATGTGAAAAGCATAAGCTGTCACATTAAACCTTTTTCCAGTGCTTCACAAGGCCTTATCAGTCAGAATAGGTTTATTCTATTCATTGAAGCTCTCTGTATCTGCCTCCTCACATATGAGATTTAGATGTTGTCTGTCTTTGACAGAGCCACTTGGACCGGGTCATATATCACAGAGTGATGCCATGTAAGAGACTGCAAATGCCACTCAGCAAAGAGCTGAATGATATTGTGCTGATAGTCCTGATAATGTCACCCAGCAGGCCAGGGAAAAAAAAGAATTCTCTCTGAGAGCCCCCTTTAGTGTATCTACTGATGCTTTAATTGTTAACAAACTGGGGGAACTGAACACTTTAACACTACAGCTTTTTTCCAGACCTGGGGATCTGGCCTAGGGGCCGTCAGCAGGGCTCAACATTTTCCCCGAATAAGAATGGATGCTCATTTGCAGCTTCATACAAGAGATCATGCAGCTCTATACACTAAGTGTCGGAAACCTAACACAGGAACATAACAGGAAATAAAGGAATAACTGTCTGAACTGCCTTTTCTTGATTGTCAAAAACAGTAAATGGGTTAGCTTATTATTTTTTCATTTTACATAAACAGCACAGACAGATGTGACCTATGGCACTGTGTACAGGAGAAATCCTCCCGTGTGAAAACAAACCTACACCGATGAGCCCAGAATTAGTGGACAAGAGTGAAAATGCTGATTATCAACTCCAAGGCAAGAACTATTTAGGAACCAATACAAGCATTACCCACAAAAAAAACCAATCTGATGTTTCAGCTGGATAACAGGATGAGTATATTCATATAGATGTTTCACTCTTTGTGTGAAGGACATACGGAATACAGGGAGAGTAGAACAATTCCCAAGACAAAAACTGATCCTGGATAATTAGGTCCATCCAAAAGCCTGTTCTAGAGAAATACCATAGAAGAACCACTTTTAGAACATGGTTTCATTTGGGTTTTCCATTGAAAACCCCACTTAAGGCATCACTTTAGAGAATCCCTTTTGGCATTTTCTATTTCAAGAGTATAAAAGTTCTCTAAATAGAACCACCTGACCTGATCAAAACAGACCTGACAGTGATTCTAGTCTTTTCAAACATGTTATGAATAATTATCAGCCTCTGAGTGCCTTACTTGGGGCCATGGATATAATTGTTTAGCTTCAAAGTCCTATAATCAATAGGCCTGTCATCTAAAATTTATGAGAACACTAGTTTCTGGTTATTTGTGTATTTATTTATTTATTTACTCGTGCTCATTCACCGAGAAATCTTTACCATATGTGTCAGGTTCACTCTCTCTCTCTCTCTCTCTTTCTCTCTCCCTCTCTCTCTCTCTCTCTCTCTCTCTCTCTCTCTCACTCACTCTCTCCCTCTCCTTCCCCTCAGGAGAGATGGAGATTATAGATTGAGGACAGCAGTGGCAAAGATGACTGACAGTCGATCCGTCCGCTGATGATGAGGTGCGCGTGTCCGAGGAAAAGCAGACATGATGGAGGTTTGAACAGGGCCAGCTCTAATTTCTGCTCGGTGTAATTATGATTAATGATGAGCCAGGGCAATCACCAGGCAACGCAGTTCTCCATAGTCACCTTCAAAGAGTGTGTTTGCTCAACAGAGGAATCCGTGCCGCATCCCAATTAACCTCCTTCACTGACGCTGGCTGACAACACCATGCCCCCCTCCGCCCCCACCTTATATTAAAACTTTGATTCCGTGCCTTTGATTCTATTAGTGCGATACCACTTTCCTCTGCGCTAATGTTGGTGCATCTTTGTTAATTTGGCCTGTGTTACACGGGCAATATTACGCCTCTGACCACTTTCGTCCCTGTGATTGTTTGGAGCGGAGGATGTCTCAACTTAATTCCAATTACGTGTGGTGAAGGCTCTGGTGTGAGTTATCCTCTGGACCCAATTAAAGCTGTTTTCCACCTGAGAGAGACTCCTCACGAATAACCATAACAAACAGAGAACTCTCGCACGGGCCTATGAAAAATGCATCCCCTGCTTCTCTGAGGTGTAGCCTGTGTCAAGAGCGATACTAGATATGTGTAGTTTAAAGATTGTTCTTCAGTTCCCCAAAGATCAGTCACCACAGACTGAGTGAAAGTTAAATTTGATTTTTTTTTTTTATTCTAAAACTTTAAGGCTTGGGCCTTTTCATTTACATGTTCATTGACATGTTGTCTTAGCGTCTGGCCGGTTTCTGTCTGTCAGACTGAAACAGTCCAGTCTATGGCTCTGTTTGAAACTGCATACTTAGTACTGAATATTTCTCCGGTATAGACTATATACTGTATGCTGCTCTGTATCAATAGTTAATGGTAAAATGTCCAGTATAAGATAATAGGACTGTACAACAGGAGAGTGGTGTGACAAAACAGTAGGCGGCATATCAAGACGATCATGGAATAAAAAATCATGGAATAAATGGCCAGAACAGCACATCACCCAGGGATCTTTACTAAACTAGGAAAATTGATGTTGGACAAGATCAGTACACGAGCTGTATGCAGTATTTTTCAGTCGAACACAGTAGTGTCCCGCACAGTTTTATAGTTCCCCTTCTCAAAAATGTTTTAACAATTCCAATTTGAATTTATCATGACCGTGATGTCAAAACCTGAACACAATTAAGTATAACCATTAATTCAGCCTACAGTAGCTCAGCCCATGTTGCTACAAATATGTTATATTTGCAGCATGCAAAAAGAAAAAAGTAAATAAATGAAAAATATCAGCCCCATGGATGTTTTATTTCTATACCAGGCTTTCATTTCTTTGCTTTTTTATCCTTCATTCCCTCTTTCCATTTGCGGCATCATCACTAACATCCACCTCCAGGTGTCTTTCCCACTTTTCTTCTTTCTCTGTCTCTCGTGCCTGTTTCTTCTCAATCTTCTTTCTACTTCTCTCCATCACTCACGCTGGTGTTTCCTCGTCAGTATATTTGTCTCTTTCTGCCTGTCCATCTGACTCTCTTCCTCTCCCCTAGCCTCCGCTTGCCTATCTCCCTCGCTCTCAGTGTGAGAGGTAGTAGTAGTTAGCTGAAGCGCTCCTCCGACTGTGGCCTGTGTTGTGTGTCTCATTACCTCTCAGCCCATCTGACAAAACACGCACGTCTGCTGGCCTCTCCTCCATGTCAGCTGCGTTTACCCTGCCTTTGAACGCCTGGCCCTGCATGTTTTATTGATTGCTTTGTTGGTTGATGCCGGACTCCCCCCACAATGGCCTGCGATGGGCTCATGTATTAAAAATGAGCATGCGATGGGTCCGGCCGGGATGAAAGGTGTTCCGAGCCTTTTCTACGTTTTTCTGATGCAGCAGGAGACGAGACTTCATTCTTCATCATACACCTGCATTAATTAAACACAGCATTTTGTGTGTTGACTAAAAAAGTGGGCAAAACAGTTTCACAGTGGGATTTGCACAGGATTTTCATTATCCTGTTTAACAGGTACGGTAAATATTCCCAGCCTTGCACGAGTATACAGAGGCATATCAGAATCAGAATCAGAAAACTTTATTGAGCCCGCAGGAAATTGTTTAACACATTCCTTAAGGCCCATGGTGCACCAAAAAATACATGACCAGTGCTTATTGGAAAACGCAGTTTGAGTTTCAGATATAGACTGCATGCAGTGCTCTATGGTTGGTCCATAAACAACAATGTACAGAAGCATGTTTGAAATGCCAGTTAGCATTTGGTTTATTATTGCTTTTCGTACACATGCACCCCATGAGAAGAAGAATAAAGACGGTCAGATTATCATACTTATAAATCAGTGAGTGAGCGTGTCTGTGTGTGTCTGTGTGTGTGTGTGTCTGTGGGGATGAGTGTCTGGATGTGTGTGCGTGTGTGTATCTGTGCATGTTGCTCCTTGAACAACCTCATCTTGCAATAAAGTGATTGTTTTTCACACCAAAAGTGAAACTAAATCAAGTGGCCAAAGTGGTAGAGCAGCACCTGAAAAGAAAGGGGGTTGTCTGCAGCAGGCAGAGCAGCTGGTGGAGCAGAGATAACAGCAAACAGCAATAGCAAAATCAAAAAAGTGAAAAATGGAACAGTATAGTATAATAAAGTAACTTTCAGTATAGTAAAGTAAAGTAAACCTTTAACGTCATCCCAGCCATATACATATATTACACAGTGAGACAAAATATCATCCTCCTGGACCATAGGTGTAACATAGAACACAACAATACAGCATAGCTAAGATTTCTAACATTTATATAATTTCTATTGGTCCATGTATTATAAAATGCTGAAATACACGCTGTAAAAGGCATCTGACAAATTATGTGAACAACAATAATTGGCAGCAAAACAGTCTGTCTTCTCTCATGAAATTATCGTTTCTAAGATGTGTGGTGACAACATACCCTCTGAACAAATCCGTTGGTCTCAAAGAGCAGACGAATGTTGCCTTTTGAGTGTGTGGAGCTGAACCGCAGTCCCCTTTTTCACACTGTACATGAACAAACACCATCTAATTGAGAGATTCAGCCACCAGAAAGACAGGTCTAGTGGAGTAAAACAGCGTTACCCAAAATAAGTGAAGTAACATTAATTAGTTCTAGAGAGAGGTGAGTGGAATATATTTCTGTGAAGTTGTAATTACATGCTTAGTTTAACCTTTTGACTCACTTCTATTTGTTATGGGGGAGACAGAAACATGCAGACGTGTCAGGACCTGCATTAACACCCCATATTTTAGAGCTTCCACAAGCTGCAAAGTGTTATAAAGCATCTTCAGTTGATGGGGCTCTGGCTTGTTGTCAGCATGGCTTTAGCACATCTGCTCCCCGCGGCATTCTCTGCAACTCTTTTGTTAATTCAAATAACGCCTCGGCTGAAATTGTTACATGATACTTCTTGATATTCGCCTTAGCCTGTATTTTCCACCCTCCACCCCCAGTCATATCACAGCCTGTTTGTTTAAGAGTGCTGTAATTGTTGGGACAATGTTTAAGTGAGACGTCAGCACTAAACAGATGTTCGCGGTTATAGCTGACAATTACGCACCCAGGAATCTCTGGAAGGAAAAAAATAATAGCCGCTGTTTATTTGAACAAAACCATTACATGTACTTCCATCTCACTGGCTTGGCTGGGATTTATTTGAGATCCGGGACCATTTTGCTGATACAAGAGTTGCTCCCAAGGCCCAGGGAGCCATAATCTCGCCCTCCTGTAGACTAAACACAAAATTAAAAAAGCACTCTCGCCATCTATCTCTCTCTCAGCCTCTTCTTCTCTTTTTCTTCTTCTTTTTTTTAAGAGCCTGGCAGAAGTGCACACCAGCGACTCTGAGAGATAAAAGTGGCAGCGGTAGCAGTCAGGGAGGATAAGAGCAAATACATTTTTTGCATATGTTATGGAGCTTGATTAACAGCGGTGCCCACATAAAAAAAGGGAAAAAACTAATTATTTTATTGAGTCAGGAGACGGGATCTCCCCCAGGAGGATTTGGCATTAGCTTTAGAACGGAGGCCGCTTTGACAGAGGGATGAGCCCCAGGTATGGGTGGTCTCAGCACATGTGTATCAATAAGGAGCTTACTGGCAGAACTGGAAAAAGGAGGGAATACAATACCCCAGCAATTTGATTTTAAGCCCCTGGGGTCAATCCGCTGAACCCTCTTTTTCTCCCTCCGCATCCGAGCTTCACTCGTTTTTTTTATCAGAGTACTTCCTGTTTCTCCATTCCACGTGAATAAAGATTGCTTACAAATGAGTGTCTTTCAGGATGTATTCAACTGAGTGAAGTTAATCAGAGGCACCTTGTCTCTCCATGGTCAACTCTGTGGTCAGAAATGAAGTGGCAGACACTTTTTTTGCTGTCCTGAAACTGCAAACTTAGCTTTCATCTGTGATCCATGAATATCCTCTTCAGTGCACATGCACACAGCTTATCGATCGGATGATCAGGGGCTATGTCAAGTCACTGAGAGAGGACAATCAAGTCACCTATAATATGTGTGTAGGAGGTTGGAAATTGACAAAAAGTGGAAAAACACATGGAGAAACAAATGCAGAGCAAAACACACAACAGGCTCATAAACAGTCTACAAGACACTAAAGCTCAGGTCAGTGACCAGTAATGTTACGGCTTGGTAAGAGCGAATTTCTGCCCCCATATAGTGTAGCACTAAAGCACCGGCCTCTGATCAGACCTTTTTTACTCAAACATTTTGTCTCTATAAAACGAATGTTTGGGTGTCTGAAAATACTTGCTTCATAGCAACCACACCATCATAATTCACTATTTCTTGCAGAAATTCATGTAGTTTTTCTTGCACTTGTTTGTCTTACATGTGTCAAAAGGCCCTTAATGCCCATTAAATGTCATAGATGCCATAAACCTTTGACTATTTTGCAACCTCTCTTTATTTTTAAAATTAAACCGTTTTGCAATGTTTTTACAATTAAACAATCATGCAGTTTTTAAAGATTGAAATGTATAAATTACCTCTAATCTGAATGAGGTGGCTGACAAGATTAAACACTTCTTATAACTTAAACACAAGCTACTGTACAAATATGGATATGCATCATCAAAAATTACAATGGACCAGTTCTTCAGTATAGTTTTCCTATATGGACTATTTATCTTAAAACGTTCTTTATAAACTACATCAACTTCTCCCCCCCCAAAAAAAAAATCCAGCTCCCAGGAAAATTCAGTTTTCCATTATATGGGCCCTTTAAAGAAACCGTGAGTCTTGGTTACATTTATCCAGCTTAACAATCCATATCTGAAGCTGCGGCTCTCTGACAACAAATTGCCCCCCTGTGCAGGTCTCTGTCTCCAAATGCTAAGGTTCGCCTTTAATTGTGACGCGAGGGGGGATAGTGCAGCGGTTATAGACAAAATAGCGACGCACATGTCACAGGACGTGTTGTGAATAGTTCACTTAATACCACTGTATACACAGTGGACGGAGAGCGGCCACCTTTGCACCGCTCTCTGCAAATCTCTGAATAACAATCTGACATAAATTCTGCACATATAAAATTAGTAAATGCCACTGTAGCCATAGTTAAATATCACACGGCTCCCTGGGGAGGCCTCTTGCAAGTTACCTTGGCCTATTTTGCAAAAAAAAAAAAAAAAGAGGAGGAAAAAAGAAAAGAATGAGGAGGGGTGAAAAAGAAAAGGGGGAAGGAATACAGCTGTATGCAGGTAAAGAAAGGTGAGGGTGTAGGAACAGAGAAGAGCGTTGAATTTTGAGTAAGCCCTCCTCTTTTCAGGACTCAGTACTGAAACTCTCAAATAAAAGGCGGCATATAGAAAAGCCCTCGTCGGGCTTCTCCTATGGCTCATTAGGGGTTAAGTGTAGCCTAATCTTTTCTCTAATAAAGTTGCTTTGAAGTGAGGAAAGGGGGCGGGATGGGGGCTGGGGTTCTTCACACAGACCACTTTGTAAATGAGCTCAACCCAAAGCCCTGTGTGTGGGTGAGGGTGTGGGTGTGTGTGGCTGTCGCTTTGAACTGCAGTCAGGTTTAAAGAAATACACTCTGGAGTTTGTTCTCACAAATCTGGAATCCATCTCCATCCTCCGTTAAGCTTGAGCAGCGCTGCCGCCGGCTAGGCCTACGTGGGAGAATTTTTCCCTTTTTTTTCCTCCTCCTCCATACCCGCCTGTTGCAGGACTGGCACGGTGCCAGGCACGGACGGGAGGGAAGCCCCTCATTAATTTGCCCGCAGATTGCTGTTAACTTCTCTCGCTCGGGTGAGAGGTGTTTACAACAGTTTAGCGGCGAACTGTCACCGGCTGAGGCTTTAATGTAGCGCTGTGTCACAGCACGGGGACGGCCTTGTTTGTTTTTTGCGCTGTAGGCATTTCGCCTTAATAGGCATCGCTGGGCTCCAGCCAGTATCACCAGCCAAAAAGCAACAGGTTCAATCCACCCTGTCCAAAAAGAGAGAGGTGCCTGTAGGCAGCTATGCACTTTACCAACACATCACAATATGGTTGTGATTCGCAGTGCAAATGTTATTGTACTGGTGTGTGTGTGTGGCGGGGGGGGGGGGGGGGGGGGGGG
>JBBPDB010000128.1:21496516-21524016 GCA_037974465.1 Brachypetersius altus | reverse complement strand
CAGCACACAGAACGTACACAGACCATTCATTATGGTGCTATTAAATGACTGTGAAGCAGTTTATGGGTAATAATAAATGAGAGGATATTAGCAGCTGGAATATTGCTGGAAATGTGCATTAATTAATGCAATAGTATACCAAAGGTGAATTCCTATGCATTATTGTGATTGTTACTTTCTCCAAAATATACCTTCCTATATTATTATTATTATTATTATTATTATTATTATTATTATTATTATTATTATTATTAAGATTCTTGCTCATGAGCTCAGCTCTCTTACACTGTGTTCAGACTCTGCCTTCTCTTACAAGCCTTGCATGCTTGGCATGTGCAAAACCAACAGACTGTGGAAACATTTTCTAATTTTATTTGTCTCCCTGAAAAGGTAATATTTTCTTACATGTGTTTCCTGTGATTTAATTAATCTGGAACGATTTTTAATTTGGACTATCATCCGCATAATTACAGGACTAATTAATTGTTCTTCAACAAGACCGAATCTGGAATGTGTTTGCAAGTGGAAAAGCCTCTTCAGAAAAGTGTCATTAGTTTCCACGCCTACTCCGAAGCCCTCCAACTCACACTTCAGATTAATCACCCTCAGCACCACAAAGGTAATGAAATATTCCACAGCTTCGATAAGATTTCTGCACACCCACCAAACCTATAACCCCCCCACCAGCACCCCACCTCCCCCCAAAAAAATAGGAGTGATGAGGCAGTGTCACTGTGTGAAATTGTTAAATATCTGTGGAATAACTGAATAATTCACATTACTTAAAGAGCCCCCAGAACAATACGTTTTCCTCCTTCAACAACAAACACAGTACAACACCTTTGCTCAGCCGTCTGCACTGATCCAGATGTAGCCTCACGTCCATTGATTTCCACAACATTTACGAGACCCCATAAAGAAGTTCAGATTTTCGCCTCGTTTTTTCAGATTTCTGTCTCGATTCTCGTATCGTCTCAGGTGTGGTGGGACTCCTCGGCAGGTATTCCGCTGTCATAAAACGTTTGCCAACTCTTAGAGTCAAATCTGTCTGAACTGTAATAACTGGTGAAATTATCATTACTATAATTACATAGTCTTTTTTTATTCTGCCTAGCTGTGATTTTTTTACATTTACATGTGTGTCTTTCTTTGCTGGGAATGTTTTTAATATCATGAATGCAATATTGTGAGTTCCATTCAAAATTCCTTTTGATTTATCTGTGTCGTCAAGTTCCGTCGGGGTGTTTGTTCGCATTCGGATCATGTTGTGCTGTGTGTTTTACCGAGAGCTGTGGGTCAGACCACACCAGCAAGCAGACACACAGCCCTAATTCTGTTCCAACACTGACCTCTAGTGTCCAGCACCTTCTGTCCACACTCTTTAAAAGAAAATACTTTTTTTTATCAGATTCAGTAATACACACACACACACACACACACACACCTAGAACTGCTCCGACTGTCATGTTCAAGCCTCCACTCCTTCACTAATGATGTTACAATTGCCCACTTGCCATACTGGCACTGAAGAATTCCTGTAATTGGAATTTCAAGAGTTTGGCCCTCTTATAATCAAGTCTCTGAGGAATACGGAGCTGAGTGATGCCTGTAGACTAACACAGTGTGAGAGAATGACGGGTTCTGGGCTGCTTTTTGGGGCAGTGGCTTTCCTGTTTTCCGTGAGTTTTATTTTAATAACTGACCTGTGGATCCGGCAGTCTTCTTGCAGCATCACCTTTGGTGCTCGGACCCCTATTGTTTTTCGAATTCTAGGCCTACACTAATGTTAATATTTATTCATGTCTTTAAGTCCTCTACAATCATAAATATTGTATTGCTGTCTCCCTTTTGACCTCTCAACTCCCTCGATGTGTATCTGCAGCAGTTATCTCGTTCTTTTTCTCTCCTCATCATCTTCGCCATCAGCACCTTTCTCTTTCCCTCCGCTCCAGATCTGTGAAATATGGTAAAAACGGCCGGGCTGCACTGTGCAGTCTGTAATAGGCATAATAGGGTCAAGGCAGCGCATTTAATAAACAATTACCCATTAATAATGAATGAATCCACCTCTAAAGGGCCTGGTGGCGGCCCGCCGTCGGATGAATAATGCACAGAGCCGTGGTCAAACGGGCCCACGCAGCGCCAATTATCTCTGTGTGGTAACGAGCCAACCAAACCTGACACCCTGGACCATACACACACGCACAAACTCGTTTTTGTACAGTGTAGGGACATGATGCTATACATACAGTCATGTGTAAAAGTCTCAGCACACTTGGTCAAATGACATGTTGTGTTCATTTTCCCAGGGAACACAATACAGAGAACACATTTCTGCACATTTCAGTTAACAGTTACTGTTTATTTGCTGAATATAATCTAATAAAAAATAATGCAATGACTTCTGTGAAGTTTTATCTTTAGTTTTTTTTTTCAGTATATAAAAGTTAGAAATTAATGGAAATGATGCACTAGGTTTAGCAGAGAAAAATGCCATATGCCATACAAGTTTGATGTCTCAAAGTGAATATGAAGCAACCTATGTGTAAGAAGATTTTTCTAACTGTAATCCTGAACCTAAACCTAATCTTAAGTCTACTCCTTAAGATTAAAGTTATTTTGCACTTCCAGCTTTAAAAAAGACACATGTAGAATCTGTAAAAAAGGATAATGTTTTTGTCTACTAAATCAAGCAAATTGTGTCCTCAAAATGTACGAAAACAAACTCTCATACACACTTGCACACAAACTAACAGGTACTCCCAGAACGGCATAGACCCAGGCCATCGCACATTTGTGCACACACACTCACACTCACACACACATCCACACACACATCCACACACACACACACACACTCGGATTAAACTTTCATTCGGCTTATTTTATTTGCCTGATTTCCCCCCAGCGCTTGGCTCCGTTATAGCAGCCCGTGGCACCAGACCTGTCGCTCTCATTTTGAATTACAAATCAATCACAGGTCCCGTCCGCCGCTCTGCCAAGGTCACTCAGATTAGCAGAGGTTACAGCTAGAGAGTGGCGGCCGGAGCGGCGGATTAGCATAGTCCCGCGCAGGGGCCTGAATTAAACAGAGACAGAGGCCTCAGCACTGTTCTCCATTTGAATACGGAGGCACAGATAGGCAGGGCTGAGGGATCAAACAGTGAAACGGTGAAGCGGTGCAGTTAAACGGGCCCAGGCCCCAGCGGAATGGTTCGGCTCCACAAGGCCCCCACAGGCCCCCTCTTACCACTTTTAACGAGATAAGCACCTCGCCCTTTTCACACAGCCCTCATACTATAGATATTAGACAAAGGAACGGCAGAGAAAAGTAGATCTTTAATGTGCTTTACTGGTGTGCTCATAAAGGTTTCTAAATGCTTCATGATTTTGCCTCTATTGGTATAGAACATTTAAATGATGAGTTTATTTAAACTTATCAACCATACCATTTTTCAGGGAACCAAAAGTGGTTCCTCTCCTGAAGAACCCTTGAAGAACCCTCTTTTTAAGGGTGTACCTGTATGGTATCCTATTGAAAGTTGTGTGCATTTAAATAAAGACAAATGCAAAACAAAGCAATGCAGTAATAAAATTCATTGTTTTAAAATAGACTTTTTGACCATTTAATTTATTGACTATGTTATTTATTTGTTTCCTTTTAAATATTGGATCATTGCTATGGCCGATTAATAGTTTGAATAGCTCATATTACATCAAATTAAATTTGAAAGTAAGTTAAATACTATAAATATATCAAAATACTTAATATATCCCAATGTTAATTAAATATATACTCAAATGATCTCCTCTATTAGTAACAACCACATATTTGAGTGTTATAAGAAATACCTTCATCATTTGGGTAAAAGGTCAGGCACTGTTTTCTAACAGGAAGAAACTCAGGGTTTCAGATGTCCTTAAATGCACTATTTGTAGAAGCTACCCCATAATTATTGTGCATTTTGGGCTTATTAAATAATTTCCGGCCTTAAATGTTACTTGCTTGCACTGTGTCGAAGTTAAAATAGCGAATACGTATTCCTGCAGAGCACTGAGAATGGGAAGAGCTAGTGAGTGTTTCTGATTCGACACTGGTTAGCCATATAAAAAGTGAATGCCACTAAGCCTGTGTCCATTCATTACAACCTTTCAAATATATGTATAGCAATAAATTAATATGCACTCATGCATATGCACGGCTGAGCCGGAGCCGCGAGTGTCCTCTGCCTCTGATTTCATTTTCAGGATGAAGGTTTTGCTGAAGATCACTTCTGAATTAGCATTAAAGAAACCTCCCGGCTAGATGACAGCATACTGCTTCCCCCATACCCCACCACTGAGTGTGTGTGTGTGTGTGTGTGGAGCACTGTGGATTCACTTTGTCCTAATAACACACTCTTCTCTCCTCAGCCACATTTGTCCTCTCACATCCTGTCCCGCTCTGCGCTCAGGGTGATTTAAAACACACTCCGCTCTGCCCTGGCTTTATTGTGGCCCGAGACACCTTTTGCAATCCCCCACCCCACCCCCTCCATCTCCCCATCTGTAGCACATCTGGAAGTGTGCACTCCAATAATTGGAAGTCAATTTGTTTGAAGTTATGTTTTTGGCATCTGGTTCGATTCAATCGAACTGTCTGGAAATCGCATCGAGGGCTTTTATAGTGCAGGGCCCAGCTGGAGGGTTTTCATCTCTTTGTATTCCGTTGTTAATACGCGGTTCTCCACCCGCTGATGTGGGCGTTGGTGAAGTGCATCTGTGGTGCGCCCCCTATAAACACAGAATAGACCTGGAACCCCAAAGGACGCTGGGATGGCTGGGCACGCTGTGGCCAGGTAACAGACATGACCCAGGGTCATGACACACACTCTCACTCCTGCAAATAGTGATTCTTCAGGGCAAGAACCACAGGAGTAACATATTTGGTTCTTTAAAGAACACTTTAAAAGTTGTTTGTTTAACAATCTCAGTTTAAAGGGAGAAAAGTGGCCTTTTTGAAACCTTTATTGCGAAGAGCACAGAAGATTTAGGTTCCATCCATACTAACGCGCTTGAAATGTTTTAGGAACTGAGATGGTTTGGTTTGTGTGCTGGCTTTTGTAGCACTTGCTACAAAAAGAAGTTTTTATGTGTGTTTGTGTGTGTGTGTGTGTGTGTGTGTGTGTGTGTGTGTGTGTGTGTGTGTGTGTGTGTGTGTGTGTGTGTGCGTGTGTGTGCAGTAACAGCACACTGGAGCTCACAGTGCAGGCCCCCTAAAATCTTTACTGCACCCCTCATGTGGATGCTGCCACAATCACACCCAGGCCTCACAGGAGGATATCATTTTTTAATAACACCCCTCGCCAGTTAGTGACCTTCGATTTATTCTTTTTTTTTTTTAAAGCTTTTCATTCCAGGATAAGTGGACCAATAGAAATAAAAACCTTGTTACGTTAATACATTTTTTTCTCTTCACTTGTTAAGCTACCATTTCAGAGATCTGAGATTTTGTCACAATCTGCTGATGCAAAATTCACAGTAATTTGTGACGCATGGAATTTCATAGGATGGAATAGTTTCCCCATCAGCTCCTTTCTCTATTATCAGACCCTGACATAAGCTGGTAATAAATGGCAGCTGTTTCATTATGCAAAGTCAGCTAAAGCCAGTTGGCAATGGAAGGCCAAATCACATGATGACCCCCCCTCCCCCAAATGGTGTACATGAAGTCAATCTTAATATTTAGTACAGAAATTGACATGTTTTTTAAAGGATGGTATGTATGAAATTTGCAACGATTTTTGGACACATTTAAGTTCCAGAATTCCTTGCAATCTCTACAAATGTATATCTGGAAAAGCATTGTTTCAAAATCTACTTCATTAACATGAAACAAACTCCACTGTATGAGTGTGTATGTTTACAAACTTCAATAATGCTTCACAAAATAACACCCAGTTTCTCCTCGGTACCATCACAACTTTCACATTTTTAAAGATGTTTTTACAAAGAAACTGACCATTACTCTGTGCAAACCCTTCATATTAAATTAAGTGATCCACAGTACTCTGAATAAAATTTTGCAACATTTGCCTATGTTCAGTTAAATAAATTCAAAAACAGCAAGTCACTATGAATTAATAAAAATGAACTGGAAACAAATCCTGGCATAGAAGACATAGCTGGAGTCAGTTTTAACCAGATTAAGGCTACAGAAGGTTTCAATTGTGATGAGACTTCTCTGCTGCGGCCTCTTTTGCGATCTGTTGTTTGTATTCAGCTTTTTTGTGGTGACATGGTAGAAAACATGATATTTTGACACTGTGAGAACAACTGGCTGGTCACCACACTAAAAAAATTCCCTTCTATCAATCAAAATAATGTGTGTTTTAAATCCAGAGATTTTGTATTGGAAGCTTTGTGAAAATGCACCTTGAGTAATATATATGAGACATGCATTTGCATACTCAAAAAAGAGTGGAAACCAAGTCGTTGGAAGATTTTAGAATGGAAATGTTAATTTCATTGTCATGATACACTCCAGAGAGAGGACTTTGCAGAACAGATTGATGAAATTGCATTGTTCTATTGTTTAATCAGGAAAACACTAGGCACTTTCATTATAAAACATTTTTTCAGTATCTTTTATTCATTGAAGACAGTGCATTTTGCAAAAATGAGATTTAAATGTGTATGAACTGATGAACACACTTAAATAAGTATATCTACTGAGTTTGCCTCTTTAAGAGTAGATGTTTGAGATCGTTGGTAGGACCAAAAATCACCATTTCTGCTTGAAGGATCTTCTGGAAACACTTGCTCTTGACTCATGGGGTTAAGTTTAGGGTTTGGTTGAGCAGCAGGAGGTCATGAAAATGTCCCAATGAGACACAAATACAAACTTGTGTATGTCCTTGTGTGTAAACCAGGGTACTAACTGCATCTAACTTGAAGTCACCATTGGTCTGTTAGCTAAGTGGTGTGTGTGGCTAAAATACACATACACACAGTCAGTGCTTGTTGGGGATGCTGGGATAGTTTCGTTCATGCTGTCAGCTGGCTTGTTTCCCCAGAACTGAATAAATACGTAAATGTAAGGTCTGAGCACTCCATTCTTTATTCTCCTGTTGTTTTGAGGGGTGATGTGGATGTGACTGGTGTGAAAGAGAAACAAAGAACTGCTGCTGAAGTTCTGAGAAGAGTGTATTGGCTCTTGCCAGTTATAACAATCAGAACTGAGGGGTTTATGGAGAAGCAAGAGTGGTGGGCTGTATGGAGACAGTGTGTTATCTCCATCTACTGGTAAAGCAGGGGAGTGAATGGAGAACGAACAGTTACAGCAGTGAACACGGCAACAAAGGACATGTGCACACACCAGTAGAAATCCCAATAAAATACTGTTGTTTCCTCATAAAACTGCATGTTAGACACTTGGTGACTTAGTAGACCAAGTTAATATCTTAAATATATTGATACTGTCAAAATAAAACTCACATCTCATACGTTTATAAGAAAAGGAAAACATTCTTAGCTTTTAAATAAAGAGTTTTATCCCAAATCATTTTTATCGGTCCACTCATTATTATAAAAAGATATGTTCAAATAAAGTAAACATAGTGGACTTGGATTTAAAAGGGAGCTTTTGAACAGTTTTCTTGTTTATTATGAGTTTGAATGAATGATTCTAACATAAATACAGGTTATAATTAATTATAAATTAATTATAAATGTGTGTCTGGTTTATGTGGTGTCTGCTTTCAGTGTCTATAACAAAAGTGAGAATGTCCAAAACATTTCCTGACACGGTCTTTGATCAGGCATGTCCACCTCTAGCCATACAAGAGTTTAATTAATGAACTTCTGTTTCCTAAATAATGTTCGGCACTCTTTTGTGGACTGCCTCCAAAAAAAGCATAACGTTTTGACCTTTTGACCTGTTCGTGAAGTACCCCCTCCGTTGCCCCAGCAGTGACTGCACCTCTTCTAAAGTATCGGTTCTGCATATAAGTAACTTTTCTAACTTTTATTCTTTTTTTTTAAGCTTTTCATTCCAGGACAAGTGGGCCAATAGAAATAAAAACCTTGTTACGTTAATACACTTATTTCTCTTCGCTTGTTAAGTTACCATTTCAGAGATCTGAGATTTTGTCACAATATGCTGACACAAAATTCACAGTAATTTGGAATAACGCATGGAAATTCATAGGATGGAATAGTTTCCCCATCAGCTCCTCTCTCTATTGTCAGACCCTGACATAAGCTGGCGATAAATGGCAGCTGTTTCATTATGCAAAGTCAACTAAAGCCAGTTGGCAATGGAAATCAATGGAAATCGCATGATGACACCCCCCATCCCCCCCACCGCCCCGCAAATGGTGCACATGAAGTCTATAATCTAAATATTTAGTACAGAAATGTACATGTATTCATAAAGGATGGTATATTACTGTATTGTAATGATTTTTCAGAATGCTTTGTAATCTCTACAAATGTAAATCTGGAAAGCATTGTTTCAAAATGTACAACATTAGCATTAGCAAAAGCACATCAAACAAAGATATAATGAGTTTTACATTTATGTGCATTAGATATGACAGAAAAGTGAGTGAGTCACCCTGAAATGGATTAGTATGGCTTTTACTTTCCATGTGTTGGAGGTCCAGATTGGGAATTAATAGGATGTTGTGGATTGCACTATAGCTGCAGTATCTGTAGATACAGAGTGTATGCCCCACAGATTGTGAACAAAACAGCACAGACAACTGAATGCCCCTACTATAAAAATGATTTTGGTCATTTTCAGTTAGGTGTCTATAGTTTAAAGCTATAAAACATGTCTGGGATGTTAACATGCAGGCATACACCAAGTATAGTTACTGGATAGTTACTGTTATTTCACAGATTTTTCATTAATGGGAGCTGCAACTAAGCTTCCAGTTGTAAGCTTTTGTTGTGAGCTGTGCTGTAACAAAAGTGGATCATCTGAGGTGCCATGAGGACCAGAACCACAGCGCAGAATACAAAGGCTTTGTCAGTTTCTAGAAACTGACATGAATGACTTTGAAAAGTTTTCAGGGAACCAAATAAGTGGCATTGTAAATAGAACCTGTATTGTTTAAGTGTGGTTTGAAAATTAGTCTGAAATGTGTAAACTGGTTACAATGTGTGTAGTCCAAATAAATAAATATAAATAAATATTTCTGTCTTTTTTTAATGTCATATTTGTTTTTATCTACTTCATTAAAGTCAGCTTAATACAGAATCACCTCATTAGCTTCTGTGCTGTTGTTCTAAACACTGATTTTTTTTTTCTTCTGGAGGGCAATTGAGCTGGCATATATCAAAGCGTCTGTATTTGCAGATGTAAAAGACTTCTGGAAGTGGCTGAGAAATGGGAAAAGTTGGATTGCACTCATGAAAATGAATTTCATACGGCATTTCAGAGCCTCTCTGTGTTTTCCTTTTAATGAAAATCCATATTTACTTTCAGTAATTGCGTCGGCCAATTACCCGTAAACATCACTCGGCACTTTGTAGTCGGAGTATCTGCATTTGATAATGATATGGTGGTTCAATTTTATTTTCTGACTATAGAGGAGGCACGCACTGAAGCTTTCGATTTCATTATGGGGAAACATATAAGCTAATAACATTCTAAAACATTAATTTAGCCACGCTTTGATGAGGAACACAGGATATCCACTGAAATGCTCTGGCATGTTTTTTTCCCCGCTACCAGTGTTTGTTGTATTATTAATGCATTATTTCATTTTTGAGTTTGCTTAAAAAATCTCAGCTAATGAAATGTTTCTTCAAAAGACTGCCTATCGTACAGCACTAAAACAAGCCCAAAATTAAACTTTAAATAAACTTGACTAAAAAGAGACTCCAAGCAGCATTGGGGGAAAGACTGTTGATAAGTATTTATGATGGTTTATGTTTAATATTTAGCAGCAGGCGTGTGTTTTAAGGAGGGTATGTGGGGTGGGGTCCGTGTGGGAATTTGGCCCAACAACCTGCTCATCAGACCCCTGATACTAACAGGCAGCTGTGTTTCAGCAGCTGTCTGCTGGGCCTGGGTGTAATTATGGGTATTTTCCGTGTCATTAGTGGTTTGCGGCAGGGGTCGTCCTCATCAGTGGTCAATCAGGATGTCACTCAAAGCCAAACCCTCTCAACGGGCTGTGCTTCAGACAGGCCAAGACCTCATCAGTCCTACAGGACTGTAGAGGGACTCTAAAACACAATCAGTGCTGTATGAATGTGTGTGTGTGTGTGTGTGTGTGTGTGTGTGTGTGTGTGTGTGTGTGTGTGTGTGTGTGTGTGTGTGTGTGTGTGTGCCACAGGTTTGGAAACATCCTCAATATTGTAAAAATTAACTTTTTGAATGGTTACACGTTTCTGATGGTATTCGGATAGTAAACTAAGTGTCTGGTATCTAATTGGTAAATGTTAGTGTCAGAGCATAATTTGCATGTTGGATATTAAAGTACACATACAATGTATCAGACATGCAGAGTTGCTTTTAGTGCCACAAAGCAAAAATCAATAACCGCTATTTCTCACTTTTGTTGGAATATCTACTTATCCTGGTTAGGATAAGCAGCTCAGGGCATAAACAAGTGTAAACAAATTAACAAAGTAACAATTTAGATTAACCTAGAAAACAACCCAGAAGGCTGAATCAGGTGTATTCAATTAAGAGTAAATAATTTAAAAACTGTGGCTGTTATAATATTGTGAAGAGTTTTGGAAAATCTCTGGGTAAACTACAGGTCAATAAACACATTGTGACGGATGTTGGTAACTTGATGTAACTGTACAATGATTTGTGTTTCATGTATTTAAGACTGCTGTTATACTCTGTATTTTAGTTAACATTTGAAAAAACATTTCAGTTGAAATTCATCTGAAGAATAAAGAATGAAATGAAATCAGTCCTTATTTATCAAAAAGGGGTTTATTGTATTTCCCCCACCCCAAACGTTATAAAAAACAAAACATGTTAGACTGTTTAGGAATTTGTTTGGAACAATACAGGGATTAAAACATACATATAAATACATAAATGGATATCTTCCTTTAAAAATACTTTATGAACTGGGAAAACAAAACATAAAAAGGCATGTTAGACTTTTTTGGCCTGTAATCTTGTATTTCTTCCTCTTCTCAGTGCTTAGTAAGCTAACCAGTTTTTGGGTAAGGCACAAGGGGGAAACAGCTCGCTTCTTCTCCTTTTCTTCTTCATTTGGTCAAGATGAACAATGCCATTATGTTACATTTCAGAAATATACAGTTTTTCAAACTCCAGTGGATGCGATTGACCAGTGTTGTAAGTTTGACCAAGGATATACAATAAAGGCCATCTGTCAGACACAGTAGGCTGGACAGCAGGTAAGTATCAGCACTTCAGTCAGTCTCCCTTTTTCTTTTGATGTATCTGACTCAACATTGGCGCAAGACATGGAAAAGTATATATCCTTATCACTGTAGGCCACGTCTGGCCAGTGCTGAGTCTGGACATCTACTGTCCTGCAGAGTGTAGTTCCAAACCAAAGCCAGCAGACCAGCAAGCGGCTGCGTCTAAGCTTAAGTGTAGGCTAGTTAAAGTATATGTTTTAAACACCAGTAAATACAGTTTGCAGCACCCAAATGTAGCTTTTACATTACGTTTAGTACCTACCTAAATATATCCTCCATCCCTTAAGCAGGTGTGTGTTGCAATAAATAATTTATGCACTGAATTAGCTTGACTGAATTGCTTATCATTTCCATTTTAATCAAATATATTATATCAACATAACATGTTATTTGAAAAACCTTGCAGCCCATAGTGCATATGTTATGTGGATCTTTCATAAGGAATAAGACTAGTAAAAATGGAACAAAATTCTTGTTGCATTAATGTATGTCAAAGTTAAAAACGTATTGTTACATATACAATATGAAATAATGTGCATACACTTGTTATCAGTCACCGTTCCAAATAACTATAATGGAATAATATACATTAATAAACATTAAAGGAACTAAAATGACAACTAAATGCTTGAGGTTGCAGTGTTAATTTGGGGCTTTAGAGTGTACTTGCTTTAATAAGGAAATGGGATAAAAATAATGTATCAAATTTTTTGTATCAAAAATGTATCAAATCAAGAATTTCATGATTCGTTATACCCCTAAAACCTACCACTTCAGAAAAGCAGCCATATATTATGTGCTGTGGAAATGATGTGCACATTTAAATCAAGCAAAGTCAATGCATCTATGTTTTCAATTTTAGAAGTCAAGACATTTAGGTGCACCTGAACAATATAGTCTGTTGGAACTAAACTCTCCATGATAGTAGATACCCAGGGCCGGAGCTGGGCACCCTGTAGTCCTTTGCAAAATTAGGGAGTTCAGTTCACCCAAGTATGCAAGGGCCCGTGCTTTGTTCCCTCTTCCAGACGGTGCAATGGAGCGTCCGGACCGCAGTAGTCAAGCTCTGTCAGAGCTGGGAGGTTGGCTGGTTAGAGGTCGTCGCCGTCGTCCGTGCTGAAGCTGCTTCTGCGGCTGCTCCCTTTGGAGGCAGCTGGGGAGGTGGCGGAAAGCAGGGGGTCAGCACCAAAGGGCGAGAGTGCCTCCTCCATCAGGATCTCGTCCAGCCGTTGCTCTTCTTTCAGTGTGGCACTGAAGAAGTCCGTGAAGTGAGAGAGCGGGTCCGAGAAGGTGGTGGAGACGTCAGCCTGCTCATTGGCTCCTACACCTCCGCCTCCTGCTGAGATGACTGCAGGCAGGGAGCTTCTCTGAAGGTACTCGGGCACAGTAAGCTCCTCTTGTGGATATAGACCAGGCTGAGAGGCCTGAGGGGCCTGTGGTCCCGGAACAGCCTGAGCCACCTGCTGCTGCTGTTGCTGCTGCTTGAGGAGGTGTGAGGAAAGCTCCACAGCCCCGAGAGTGCTCGGCAAACCATGAGCACGAGCCTGGATCTCCAGCTCCTGTTGAAAAACACACACCCACACATGTAAATCTCTGATTTAAATTTTTCTTTACAGTAAAATAACTGTAAATAATTATAATGTTTTATACAAGCATGATTTAAATAGATCTGTTCATCATAAAATGTTCAATGCAAAGAGAAGGTTGCCATTTTATATGAAAAAAAAGTTTTATATGAAAACAACAATGTATTCCCTGACACCACACACTGTATGTGTTAGTGTGTGTGTGCATGTGTGTGCCTGTGTGTGTGTGTGTGTGTGTGTGTGTGTGTGTGTGTGTGTTGGGATGTGTCTGTGTATATACCATCTGCATATTTATATATACCCATAAATAGGGGTCCATTACTGTAAAGTTTGGGCTAGTTTCTTTAATCAAGCTCTAATTAGCTCAGCCATTTTCATTTGTAAAATTCACTGTACTGTACAGCTGACTGCCTGACAGGACTGGCTGTGTTCAGCCACACAGTGGAGTATCAGTAGCTGCTGGATAGGGAGACTGTGGGTAATTACTTTAGAGGCTAATTGCGATGTCTCTGCGTGTGAGGACTCCTGTAATGTCTCAGCCGCCTGCTCTGTGAGTATGTCAATACTGCAGGAATGTAATGCATAATTTTAGATGAGGAGGGACTCTTCTGTATTATTAGACCTCATAATCTAATTCCAGGCCCATTCCTCTCCTGACAGAGCTGTAGCTTCGCTGTTTATTAATCAGGTAATTACCTGAGCCCGCTCAGCTTCAAAGCAGGAGGGGCTTTAACCGCAGGTAAAAACATCAGAATCACAGGCTGGTCCGCTATCAGACAGCAGCGGAAGATACGAGGGTTGTGGGTAGAACTGGGTGAGGGCCAGGCTGTTCTTCTGACTGATCTAAACATTTTCTTTTCTGTCTGGACCAAATGCTTCTGAGCTAATCGTTATTGGTTAACAGCAGGTCTGCAGTTACCTTAGCACTTCTTTGTGTCTTATTGCCAATGATCTCATCTGAAAGCTTCATAATGTCCTCTGTTAAATTACAAAATGTTATAAAATGCCTGGTTAAAGCATTAGACGACTTTGAAGTGTCATGGGGTATATTTTCCTTACAATGGAAAATATGTGTAGTTCAGGACTAGGAGTTGTAAATTGCTGTAAATATCTAGTAAATCCTGTAAGAGAGTTTTATAGCCTCTACTGATGTACTCCATGTATGTGGTTTGTCCAGTTCTTTTATTGCCTCATAACTTGGGACTAAGAATGTTTCTATTTATCTATGTGTTTCCGCATATATGTGTGTCTCACACACACGAGCACATTCTCTCACTCCCTCTCTCTCTCTCTACCTGGATCCTGAGCAGTAGTCTCCTGTTGGCCTGCTCCAGCTTCTTCTGTCGGGTCTCCAGTTCACGGGCATGCTGCTGCTCCTTCTGTAGCCACTTAATGTACTCCACCGAGGCCTTGAGGATGGTCCCTTTGTTCCAGCGCATATCACTGCCAGAGAAGGGAAAAGATAACCTTTTTCACACAAGCTCTGCGTCAGCAAAACCTTCACACACACAGGAAAATGCCCTTACAAAGAGCCCCCTTTTTTATAGGAATAAGAAATGGTGATTTACATGGCCAATTATTCATTCTCGGACATTACATTGCCTTTTGAATGGGAATTTTAATAGAATAGTTAAGTGTGTCTGCAGAAAGTCCATTCTGTGGCCCTTGTATGGTAAAATTAATCCTTGAGTAAAAATAGGTGTCGAACGGTGTAAGGGGGAAAAAATTAACTTTGGAAGCTGAACTGCGGCCATTCCCGATTCCATTACTTTTTTAAAAGGGAGGAAGTGTGGTAAAATTGTCTCTTTCTTTAGAGTAAGACATTGGTCTGATCAGAGCTAATAATCTCCTTTATCTTGTGCTAATGGCACAGTGACAACAGTAACCTTCCATTTAAATTCCATCAAAAGATCAATTGAGCTGGGCCAGTGGATTCCCTCTCTGGACCATATTCCATCTGCAGGTCCAATTGTGCTTAAACTTTGATTCTAGTGGTCTTTAACCCTATTTTCATCATTCAAATGGAGCTTTGCACCGAGCTACTGATACCACTTCAGGCTGGTTGAGCAAAAGAAATCACTTTTTCGGGTGTCACTCTGAAAGTGGGGTCATTTTGTATTTCTGCGCCGTTGGTTTTCTACAGCCATGTCATTTTAATGCTGTTTTGTAGGAGCCATGGGCTATTTAGGCTAACAAATTAGACTAACAAAGATCAATAAAGTTAAAAAAAAAATGAATTTACACAATTCCCCTCTTAACCAATATTGTCTATATATATCAGATATTTTAGCTTCTTTAGTTCTGTACAAACTCCAAGGCTAATGGAGCTACATGTTGGAAGCCTATACACTCATCAGCCATAACATTAAAACCACCTTCCTAATATTGTGTTGGTCCCCCACATGCTGCCTAAACAGCTTACTGGGGAATCTGGGACAGCAGTTCCTTTAAGTGCTATAATTCTGAGATGGGCCTCCATTGATGACTAGTTTGTCCCGCACATCCCACAGATGCTCAGTCAGACTGGGATCTGGGGAATTTGGAGGCCAAATCAACACCTTGAATTCAAACCATTCCTGCATCCTTCACATCCCACATGCATCAGTGAGCCTTCAGCACCCATGACCTTGTCACTGCTTCACTGGACTATATTTCTTGGACTACTTTTCTTAGGTACTAACCACCGAACACCCCAAAAGACCAGCTGTCTTGAAGATGTGTTGACAGAAGAGCCTATCCATCAAAATCTGGCCATTGGCATAGTTGCTACCAACACGTCAACTTCAAGAACTGACTGTTCACTTGCTGTCTAATATATAAAGTAATCAAAATCAGTGTTATTCATTCACTTTAACTGATTTTAATGTGGCTGATTGATGTACAGCTGTACTTTTTCCATTTGTATTAATAAAAATATGTAATACGTAATCTATCATACATCAGTAACCATAAACGCAAATGAGATTTAACAACTCGACACAGCTCGAGGCGAATGTGTGATGATTTGACGTGATCTTAATTTGTATGCTTCTATTTCTTGTTAGCTGCATTAGACTGGATTAGCCTTCAGTTCCAAATAAAAGAAGCAAACTTTGGACACCAAACATGTTTTTTACATTCAGGAAAATTGTGTGAATTACATTTTTCACTGAAATATTACTTTAAGAGTGAAATGGAAAGAGATGCCACTCACGGATCATTGGACTTTGGTATGAGAGTGCCAAGTTCCTTGATTCTGTAGTTGATATTGTATCGTCGTCGTCTTTCAACTGCCGAAGGAGAAAGAAATATGTTATATCCAATATAAGGCACAAATAAACAAAAAATGGGGTCTGTAAGGTTTAGTAAAGAGGTAGCTTACTCAGATTGTGGTTATCTTTCTTCTGTCTCTCTTTTGCTAAAACTCTGGTGTCATGTTCTGCAAGGAAAAAGAGAAAAAGGTTCTAGAGAAGGCACACAAACATTGATCATCATGGGTTCAAGACAGAACAGTATGTCTATGTTGGGACACAAGAGCATTCATGTTGAGAAAATTACTGTTGTTAGATTCTTCATAGACTTAATGCTGGATCTAAGCTAATGAGACCAGTCACCCAACCCCTGAAATCAGGCCTTTAAAATGTGCATTTAAGAAATTCTTCGCTCTTCTTCGCTCTTTTAGGCCCATACAAGCCTTCCATTGGTTCACTATAGAAATGATTTGTGCCCTCTTTTAAGACGCTCTCACCAACAGTTAGCTTAGCTTTACGAATTTGCTGATGTACCGAATCAGTGTAGAGGTAAAGTGCTCCAGCATCCAGAATCTCACTCGCATTCTTCCAAATTATGTAATTGGGACGTGTGATTGGATTTCTCAATTCATTTCTGCTGATTCAATAGGGACATTTTAGCTGTGTGCAACCACTCATTGTCCTGCAGCACGCTTATGTGAAAAAGGTCATAATTGACTTATTTTCTCGTTGGAGTGAAGAGTTCTTGAGGCATCCTTAATATTTCCTAAATCAATTAGGCTTACTTGATTCATGACATTCATAAGGGGAAAAAAATCTCCCTCAAAAAGGCCTTTGTGCCATGCATAGCACAGCAAGGATGTATGCCATAACATTCAGCAGACTAAAACATTGATAATGCGAAATACGTGCAATAAAACTGCAAGGCAAACAATGTGCACTTTGAGTCCCCAAAATAAGCAGGCAACCATTGACGTACTGCAGTGTTTTCCTTTCACATTCAACTTCATTATGTTTAATGCACTGATCATGAACTCACACGCACACAATTTCATATAGACCATATTGTTGTAATGAGAAGCACACAGTGTAAAAGCTTTAAATGCTATCTTTACACTTACTTTCAATTAAGTAATGCACTGATTTTGCTTGATACAAATATATAGAATGTACGTAGATAAAATACAACATCATAATGTTGTGCTTCAATTACATCTGGCAGTAAGAGTGTTGATTAAATACAGTTCATTCACATGGAAATGATATACCAGTATGAACTAAATCAGTTCAGTGTATTGCTTTTTAAGTGGAGATTTGTATAGAAAGTTGGTAAAATGGATGATATGGATAGATTCCTATGTTGAAAAGGTTTGGCGACACTTCGCTGAAGGATAGCGTTAGTAAGGCTGTTTGACTTGTACATAAACCATTCATGAACCTAGATAAACATTTATAGAGGCTTATTCCAACAAGCATCCTTTGTCATAACATTTTCTGAGATGATGACTAAAATAGCCATTATGACGATGGATGCATGTCGGAATAAGCCATTTTCATAAGCTTTATGCAAAAATCACAAAAAGGTTTACATAGCTATCTTAAAGCCTTACAAATACTGGCCTTTCGTGAAGTGTTACCAAAGGTTTTGCTAACAGCACAGGGTCCGGTTTCCAAGAAGCATCATAGCATTGAGAACACTGTGATTGCTACCATCTTTCAGTGATTTTTCTGCATGCTAGAAGGCTTATCAGAAGCTGGATTCGGCAGCTGGACAGATAGGCAGCTGAGCTCCATACCTGTGACTTCACTTTTAACAAAGAGCTTTGAGGGGCATGAGGGGGGTATCAGTCCACCATGAGAGGCAGTCATACCTTGATCACCGCCGTACACGTCCAGCATGCCACTGTTCATGGACACCTGGAAAAGAAAGGAGGAGACTATGAATGACATAGTTGAATCTCTGAAATGGTAACTATACTTGTTGAATTGGTTAAGGGCAAAGAAAGAATTTCACATTGTTGACACTGTGGTCTGTTCATGCAGGACAATAAGGGGCCATTTTACTTTACTTTATACAGACGTTCTAAGCTTTTAATGAACATTAATGGAAGCTAAAGTAATTTAAATGTGGTTTTCAGGGTAATTTTAGTACATTTTGTCCCATTACGATCAAATGTTCAAGCAATGAATGTTTAAGCAGTGAATGTTCCAAAATCCTGACATAACAGCAAAGACGTGAAACAGCTGCATTCTTATCCAACTGTACCACAGTTGTATTTGATGTTATGTGTAAATATAGTGGTATTACAGAGGTATTTGTGATATTCAGTCCTATAGCACAGGAGATCATATTGTGTGTATCTGATGTTTATATATGGGGGGTTCCCAATCCCAGTGACCCCATGCACTGCACATTTTTGTGTTTTCTCTACTCTGCCCACCTGTGTCCATGAAGAGACAAGGCACATAAATGTGCAGAATACTGAGTCGCCAGGATTAGGACTGGGTACCCCTGCAGTAGTAGTAGCTTTTGTATAATATCCATATTGATCCATGCAACACTTTGACTACATTCCTAAAAACAAAGACCCCAAGGAGGGTTCTTTGCATGAAGCCATAGAAAAAACTAGCCAAACAAACCTTTCAATTGGTCTTTAAAAAACATTTTTGTAAATGAGATGAACCTTTCAGAATCCTTATATAGCAAAGCTTCTAGGGAAAGGCTTTAAATTGGTAAAGAAACTTTACAATATTATCTGACTTCATAATATCTTTTTCGAGGGCACTCATCGCTCATGCTTTTTTAAGTATGCACCGATCTTTCTTTTTTGCATTCTTTTTCACCGTTCCTTTTTTCATTGTTGTATTTTTAGTTCAGGAGGTGCACATGTGTGTACGTGTGTGTATCTCATGCCAGAAGGCCCTGTCAGAAACATGCTAGTGTTGTCTAATGCCTGGACCTGCCTGCTCACACTTGTTTACCAGTTCTGTCATTTTTCACACACACAGCATTTGACAAGAGCAGCGTGTGAGAAGCAGCTCCATCTGCCAGGATCAGCCTTCTACTGTATTCGGTCACACACACATACACACACACACCCACTCATACACACACACATGCTCCTCAAAACAGCATGTTCTAACACGGTGACATTGCTACAGAGTTAGATATGGATTATTTGCAGCATGTACAGTGAATTCTACAGTTACTTTGGCCTGCAGGCTTTTAAAAAAATTAATCTAGCAAAAGCTGCACAATGACAGAACAAGTGATGCACTGACTTTACCTGATTTAAATGTGGGCATCATTTGTTATGTATTTCTTATTGCATATTATTTGAAAAGTCCAGCTGCCCTTCACATTGTTTAATCATTTCACAATGTATGGTCCAATAGAATTGCATACCTTAAAAGAAGGTTACTTTTCTGATACATGAGCTATTTTTTGTTATGACGTGTTACATCAGCAGAATTTAATGCATTTTTCAGTGAAGGCCAATTTCTGGCCAAGCCTGGCAGACTAGTGTATTACAGGATTAAGGAGGTCAGGCCTAAAGAGAAAGAGATAGAGAGAGAGAGAGAGAGAGAGAGAGAGAACCATGTTTGACTGCAAGCTTTGCTGTGCTTGTTCTCCGTGTACCCCATTATCTCAGCTTGGGAAGCGAGCGCTTATCAAAATGAAAGATTGTTACAGTCCCTCGACTGTCGGCGTCGTAATCACTTCAATCCATTCCCATCCGTGTTCGCGGATATGTTGACACGGTGAAACGGCGTGATGCATCGCACTGTATGACTAATTAGAACGAATTGATCCGTTTAAGCATGGTATCATTTCTGAACAAGCCCACTGGGAATCTAAGCATTAGCCCAATCCAATGCCTCACTGCCTCTCTCTCTCTCTCTCTCTCTCTCTCTCTCGCATGCAATCTTCTTCCCTCTATTTCTTTTTCTGCCTTCCAATTCCCTCTCAGCTACTAAACATGCAAACATTCTCATTTCTCCTCAGCTGTGCACTTTTACACTCTTAAAAAACAAAGGTTACTAAAAGTTTCTTGGCATCAGTGTATTGTCCTAGGAGAAAAAAGTATTGATATGGAGCAATTATTTCATATGAGGTTTTTTAAGGTTCCTGCCGATTACATATCTCATTTACAACAATGGTTCTTTGAAGTAGCATCAATTTAAAAGATTGTTCTATGGCATCGCTACAGAGGACCCTAAGTGGTACTCGCTGGGTAACACTTTTATAAATGTACACTCTGTCTCGTCTTCCTCCGACACTCCCCTCCTCAGCTCTCATACCATCCCTCATTCATTCTGTAGCACGCTCTGTCTTTTTTCTGCAGTGGAATGTGATTTGACAGTTTTTTCTCTCAGTGATGCATGCCTCTCCAGTGAGTTCAGGTGTCTCTATAATCACTACTCAAGCACTTCATTGTCCAGGCCTGAGCATCAGCGCAATGCTGCAGAATGTTCTGGCCAGTCAAAGAAACACAGGGGGCACTTGTATCCCTAGACGCCTAACTGTGCAGTTTTAACGCTTTGACTAAATTACGGTTTCCAAGCTGCACATGCATATCACTTTCTGTATTCACTTCCTTCACTTTTTCCCTTTCGTTCTGCGTTTTGGCCTTTGAAATGTCTGAGAGAGAGACAGAGTCCTTCCCAGAGAATGAGGGGTATATGCAAGGCCTACGCTCATTACCAGTCATTTTCTGCATTCCGCACAGTGCCTTGATTGTATTAGGCGACTAATCTGTATTGTTACGCAGCTAAGTAAAGTCTTTTACCCAAAGACACCATGAACTTTGACTTTGAGTTGACTTAATCTGACCTCACACAAAGGCAAACGCTTTTTTTCCCAAGCACACCAAAGAGAGACACCTTCCGTTTGCACCTCAGATCTGTTATTCCTCCCTTGATGTTCTTAAAAGATTTATCAGAAAGTACAAAACCTCTGTGCGTGGGTAATTAGAGTGATTGCCATTCTGTGAATTTTGCTGTGAGCTCACTTTGCCGGGTAAAAGGAAACAACAGGCCGATTCTGCATGCAGGGTAGCAAATGTACATGTTGCAAACTTACGTTGTTTTGCATCATGATGCTAGGCTCCATACAATCCAAGCCACTGGATTCAAGGCTGATTAGATCATCAATAACTTCATCCATTGGAAACTAAAAGAAAACAGTAGTTACAGTGTATCCCTTGTCCTGTTGTCAACTTGCATTTATTACATAAGCTTCAAAGGCTAACAGGCATTAAGTCAACTCTGAGTAGAGCAGTGAAATGGGAGGGGTAGGCCACAGACCTAAGCCAATAACAAGCATTCCATCACTTCCACACAAGAAGTGTGGTAGTGGGGAAACTCCTCTTATCAAACTAAAAAGCCTTTTCATTTCTGATCTCCTGATCAGTGCTACGTGTCTGAAGTTATTGATGAGCAGTAAAGGGGAGGTATAAGAGTCTTATAAAGGTACTCACCTCACTGTCATGGCTGTTGGCTAGTGTAAGCAGAGTGACGGGGCTGCCGGGCGTGCTGCTGTCACTGACGGGTGGCATGTGTCCATTACGCATGATCGGCATGGTACCCAGGGCCTGGCCCGGGTGCGGGTGGGCCTGGCCGGCGAGCTTGCTGCCTAAGGTCAGGTACTGCTTGACCTGCTGGGCCTGGGCTTGGTGGATATGGTACTTAGTGTTCTCCAGGTGGTTTTGAACCTGAGGATTGAAACAGTCAACGTCAGGTACATGATGGCTGATCTTGAATAAGTAAGTAACTATTTACACTTCATTAGTTCCAGTATCACATTCCAATCTATTGGATGTAGCTGAAATTATTTGACAGGTTTACTCGTACTCAGAATGTCTGAAAAGCTCTTACTCAAACTAATCACAGATTCCAAATAGTTCCGTTTGTCTCTGCTTTTCCAATCCAGATTATATGAAATCAACCAGTTAGTTGGAGGTACCTCAGAACCATTTTCACACATGAAGCTTCAACTTCCGTCCGATAGTAGCATACAAAAAGTTAAAAAAACAAGGTCTAGAGTCTAGTAAACTAAGGCCTTTTCTAAGACAATCTTCAAAACGCATACTTTAACAGTAACCTGAAAAAATAGTAATAGTACAAAAGCAGTAAGAAAAAAAAACAGACTGAAAGATCACACCCAGGTAGCTTCACTTTGAAATGTGTCCATCAAGTAAAACATGTCCTTACACTGGAAACTTGGGCTCCGTCTCGCATCATATAGTAGCTACAATCAGTTAAGTGTGGCATTCTCAGAATCAGCGTGTCTTCTGCAGCTCAGAGGAGGCCCTCTAGTAGTATCCCAGGTTATCTCAAGAGTTGATACGAAGTAACTGTCGCCTCTCATCCACCGCTGTCCTTATAAACTGACTGGGTGCAATAAATGCCCCAATTAGTAGAGAGGGCAGGCTTGCCTTTTTATTGCCCAGTGTGCTATTCACCTCAAACAGAGGGCCACCAGTGTCCTGATCAGGCTGGGTTTGATCACCATAGGATGCCTGTGTGTTGCCTATATCACCATTTCAACAGGACCGCCCTATTCTGTTTGTGAAGGGGCCAGTCACAAACCAACCACATGCGCCTCCCCCCCCACGCCCTCCCATCCCACCCTCTGCCACTTCTGCTTCAGGGGCTCAGAGACAAATGCTGCTTGTTGCGTGTGGTTTCTAGAATAACCCAGGGCCCGTTTCAGACAGAGCCCTCTGAGGGGCATTGTCCTCCAACTGCTCTAAAAAACTAACTGTCTTATCTTATTTTTAGTCCACAACACATCGTAAAGCTAAATATAGAAGAGACCTATTCACTTTCGGGGGGACCCAAATTGTCCCATTTTGCCATCATGTTGTCAGAGTTCATAAAGGGCCAACTGTGATGTTACACAATGGCATGCAAAGTGATCCAAAAATAAGTTTTTATGGCTCAGTGGCTAAAAATACATTGATAGTCTGCCGCGCTTATTTTTCACTGATGTGATGTGGCATTCGAAAAAACTGGTTTCTTCCCAAACTTTTTCTATTCAGAAATATTTGTATAGAATGTAAATTTAAGAATAGTCTCTGATCACCACGAGTCATACTTTATTTCAGAGGTTTACTTATATATACATTAAGCCTTAAATAAAAATAAACAGAATGACAAAACATACATGGCTAGTTTCTTGTGTACAATCTGTTATCTGCTGAGCTTTCTGAAATGTCCCTCATTTAATGTAAAATTACTTTCCTTAATCAGAAATCAGTTGAAAATAATTAGACTGCATTCCATATTTTCCCTCAAAAATAATCCATGTTAAAACAAAGTACTTCACTTTACATAAATAATAATAAACTTCAATAATAAACTTTTATGACCATTTGGCTAAGATATATTGTGTGCCAAGCTCATTGTGCCTCATATGACATGACATTCAAAGATAACTGTCATAGTTTTTTTTTCTCTAAATAATTCCCTAAATGCTATTTCAAGTGACTGATTACTCAACCTCATTTTCAGAACATGTTCTGGTCCCCAAGCTTTTAATTTCCATCCATATTTAGACAAAGCCCTACAATGAATAAAAATAAATTTGGAAAAATCCCAAAATTATTTTTATGGTGATTTGACTTAAATACAGCATATTGTTTGCCAGGCTGTCAAGCTTATTTTTGCCTCATATGACAGGACATTCAGAAATAATGTAATTTCAAGCAAGATGACTTTTCTTAGTCGGAATGATTTCATATTGAAAACATTGAAAGTGACAGGATTACACAACTCCCTGTTCAGAATGTTCTCTGACCACCACACATTGTATTTCTCTCAAATTTGAATATATATGAGGAGAAGGCCCTTAAATTAATGAAATGAAATCATATCTCATCTTCTGTGTTTATAGAAGTCCCATGACATCCATAGCCCAGCGATTACCTCAGCAGTGCAGAATCAGATCTGAGTGCATATTCAGGAGTTCAGCACAACATAGCTTCCACTTAGTCTGAAGCAAAAGATCAGTCAGAGGCAAAAGAAGCAAAGCTTCTTTCATCAGCTTGTAGGATCTGTCAGAGTATTTTTTTCTGTTCTGTTGGGCAAAGGTTACGAAGGTTATAGAAGTCACAGTGTTTCCTGTGTCTCCAGTAAGCATGCTCATAAGGGCATATTTTTTTCAACAGAATGTTGGCTTACTTTTCTTCTCTCTACTGTAAATGCAGGAGACATGCTTATTAGCCAATCAGAGGCTGTAATTTGATTCAAGCTGTAATGGTTCTTCAGCCACTAATGCAGCCTGGACAATGGCACGCCTATGTGTGAAGACACACAGCCGTATTGAAAACAACAACAGCCCAAAGAGGATTTTCTGAAAGACTGATTTACAGAACTTTAGCTAGTGAATAATGTGAGCATTTTGCAGGGCTAGGACATATTTTGCAACCGCTCATATTGGAGTGGGGTGTACTTTTGTTCCTCCATACATGTTCTGCTTGTCCATAATACTTTTGTCATCTAATAAACTAAAGGATGATGATACTGAGAGGGTCGGAAATGGTTCAGGGAGACTTTGATTGGGGGTGTTTTAGATGGTGGCTGCATCATTAAAATATACCTTGTGATTTTTCTTATTAACCAATATATGTGTGATTCTTGTGCATTTCCAGGACTTCCAAAACATTATTATTGGTGTTTTTTATTAACATCTGAAAACGTGACTGTTTTGTCTTAGAAGTTTGACTTTTCTTTACATCAGTGTCTCTGATCTTTTTGGTTTGATCTGAAAGAGTAAAAAAGTGCTTAAATTCTGCATGATGCAAGAAAAACAGTTTGCTGCAAATAAATCAGTTTAATCACTTAGGCCTCAGTCCTTCAGCCTACTACCACATCTAGGAGAGGAAAGAGTACTTTAAAACATTAACTGGTAAGTTATCTAAAAGTCATTTTCTACAAGGTAAATGAACAGCACCGTATACAACAATGGAGTAAATAGAGTTTCACTCCAACTAATAAACCAGCCTTTCATTAAGGCACAGTACAATGACTTTAAACTTTAAGGACTTAAAACGTGTTTGTTTATAAAATAACCATTGCCCCTTTGGTTTTTGTACATTTAAAAATCTAACACAAAGTGAATGACTGACATTAGTACGGCAGTTAGCTGTCATTACCTCTCCTCTAACTAATATGTTAATTTGTCATGGAATCAGAAAATGGGATTTTACTGAAGTATTCAACTCAACAAAATTATTAATTGCATGTAGTGAACTAGACACTGACATGATAAGCTGAAGTCTGATGAAAATATAATTGAATGACCACTTGTAGGACGACCACGTGGAGACAGAGTGGACGGAGCCTTCTGCACAGCAACTTTCTATTTGCTGAAGAAGCCGTAGGTTCGAATTGGTAGTGTTTTCAACACCACTGCAGTTCATGCACAGAAATGGTGTGAAATAACTGGTTTTAAACCAGATTTCCTGACCAATTCCTACCCCTGGATACTGAACATTTTTGAGATTTCTCTTGTCAGTCGTCCAAGTGTGTGATGTGGTCAGCATGTGGGGAAAGAAGAGTATGAAGTTTGTGTTTGCTTTCCTAATTCCATACCAGCTCTGAGAGAACTCAGGATGTTTGGCTTCTATTAGAAGTGCAGCTGTAGCTTGATAACTTCATTTTGCCTATTTAACTCACTCAGATGAGGAATGCTACACTAGGTGTACATAAATCTGATTGGACAGAGTGTGCACACACACATACACAAACACATGCACCCAACCAGTTTTAAAATACTACAAGTAGCTTTTCATCACATAGTTAAATTTTATGCTATCAATTTACTAAGCAAGAAGTTTGTAAAGTTACAAAATGCAGAGTAATGTGATGTTGCGCCTGGCCTGCATTTGCACATTTGATGAGCCCCATTTGACCAATGGGATTTGACTAAAGCTGGAATTATGTCAATGACACCATAAACATATAAGTTAAGTTAGAGTCAACTGTGCAACCTGTTCGTTAACCTTTAAATAGAACGAAGAACATACTCAAACGATGTTACCTTGTTGAGCTGTAGGTCCTAGAAAAGCACATCCATTCATCAGGCTCTCAGACAGGCAGTAAGTGTGAAATGGAAGCAAATCTCTGCTGGGGATGAGCAGATGTTGCTCAATTCTGTTTCAGTCTTACCCAAGTTCTCGTTTCACTTCAGAAAAGGTCAAGTTATGAAACACTGGGGTGGGTAATTAATGCTAACTGTAGAAATTATGGACAAAACCCTTACACCCACAAACCATTCCCAACCTCATCCTCTCAGACCGATTGCACGTTTATGGTAAGTCAGATTGAATCAGCTGAATCTGTTTGTTTCTAATGGACACTGATGTTCTAACTTTCACAGCTGCTCCCCTCAAACAGAGGTGTGGACTGTGTTGAATGTGCTATCTGAGAGACACACACTCATTTGTTGCACCACAAAGCTTTCTAAAGGGAAGAGAAAGTAAAAGCAGGAATAACTGAAAATTCTGAAATCTACTGAGCATTAAGAGTATTCCTCTTCCTTTACAAAGCCATGTCTTGTTTTGGGATGACTATGCAGAATGCAAATTAGTTTAGACATGCATTTGTCTGTCTGCAGACATTTCTTCATATTACTTCACATGTGTTGAATCACAGCATCCTGTCCTGTGGAGTTGTATATATGGTACTGTATAGGTCCATTATTAGCACTGCAGTACATAATTGCAGTATGTATATAAATTTAAAGAGAAAGAGGTTATACAATTGGGTGCTGTATACACAGTTGGAGAGAGCTAAATATACAGAGTATACACTTTTTTTTACCACACATTTCAGATGTGTCTAAGTTCTGCAGGCACACCTCTCTTTTTCAGACACACACACACACACACACATTCATGCACCTTTCTCATTGTCCAAAAAACTGTGATCATGTTAAATTGCAATTTCAAGTTACAGTGCCAGATTTCTCTTTCGCTCTCTTTCTCCGCCCCCCCTCTCTCTCTACCCACAGCCACCTACCGGCAGTAGCTGGACCTCAGTGAGGGAGATGACTTTCACCACACAGCAGCGGCTCATGGCTCCAGCAGAAGTGCAACAATGCAAGCAGTCCAGAAAACACACAGAAACACCAGCTCACTTTGCACTGAAACCCCAAAAAACTGCTGTGGGTCAGTCAGTGTGTGTGCGTGGGAAGAAAAAGGATGTGTGTGTGTGTGTGTGTGTGTGTGTGTGTGTGTGTGTGTGTGTGTGTGTGTGTGTGTGTGTGTGTGTGTGT
>JBBPDB010000128.1:21460986-21484154 GCA_037974465.1 Brachypetersius altus | reverse complement strand
TACACTATAAAAACAGGCATTGGGATCATTTTTTTTTGGGGGGGGGCATTTTAATCTAGATTAATCTAGATTAATCTAGATTTAAAAAAATTAATCTATGCCCACCTCTAATATATATAAATATATATATATAATAGAATATTAACATTGTTTGTATCTTTGAGGGCTAAAATTTACCTGGGCAGTGACCATTTTTTTCTCACAGTGCAGCATTAGTCAAATGCATAATTGCAACCCAGCTATACTGACTATGTTATTCAGGGTGAAGGTAGAGACAGGGGCATGGCGTTTAATGGTATTAACTGTGACTAGCTATTTCTGTCTTAATGAAGTACTGCTATTGGTTTGCCGTTGTATTTTCCACCAGGTCCCGATTTGTGCAGGCTTTAGAGAGTAACGTAGTAAAGAGATTACTATTCCAGGAAATTAGTAAAGTAATGCCATTACAATTTCAGAAAAGAAATTAGATTTTTTTAAGCAACTCCCCAAACACAGCTGAACACACACACATACACACACACACACACACACAGAAAAAAGTGTGTCTATATAAAATGCTTTGCAAAAAATCTTAGGCACACAAATAACAAAAACAGAAGAGCAGTGATTGTTAATTAGTGAAAGTGTGGCTCTTCAGTCATTACATTACATTAATATTACTAAACATACTAAGTAAAACTAAAAAAGAACACATTAAATAGCATTATACAGTAAAGTTTTTTTATATTCAGTATATCAGTGTGTTCCTTGTGGAAGTCCAGTGTATCTAAATTTCGACTACTTTTAACAAACAAAACAAATCTTGATATATTTACTGCTTTCTTGTTTATTTGCATTTATTCTGATGTTAACGTTGCTAGTAGAAAGACAAATTATCACGCACTGAGAAACATTGCAAATTTATGCAAATTAAACAATCAAACAATTAAAAAGACTTTGGTAAAGTGCTGTACAATTCTTGTCACTACATACCTATCATATAAGCACGCTCTTGTGAGAGCCCTGTCCCTTCATGGTTCTACAACTAAACTCTACAACTAAACTTTGACTACTAAAAACAGCATTGACCATCTAAAACTGTCCGTACATTAACTTCAAAATAAAAAATCAGTTGATTCACTCTTGATTATTCTATAAATACTCACTTGCATTGTGTTCTGCACAATATTTGCCCAAACGGGATCTGAACTTTATGAAACCTTCTCTGGCTTTCATGCTACTTAACCCCTGCCATTATGGCTAGTAATATTTCTTTAAAGATCTTGCAAAGATTAATACATTGATTGTTCAATCCACTTTTGAAATTGAATCACTGTAATTTCCCTACTACAGAGGACCCACGTTCCACTTTCCAACCAGTCCCCTCACTCTAAATTGATTAATCAGCAAGGCCTGAGTTTCATTTGAAAGTGTGGTGGAAGATGCCAGGACTGGCTCTCATGCACTGCTATGAAAGAGCGGCGTTGTCTGGCTGGCCTGGGCCAGGGTCTCCTTCTGCGTTCGCTCATACTCCTGCTCACATCTGTCTCACTGCAAACCTCTTTTGATTTGGAGCACATCAGATAATACTGTGTGTGCAGAGATAAGCTGGAAAGATCTATATGTTTAAATGGTTGCAGGTGTATAAGGGTAAGTCCTCAGTAAATCTATTACTGTGTAGTTTTTCCCATCGTAATCAAATTTGTGATACTAATCACAATTCTCACATTCGCATAAAAAGTTGGATTTGCGGGGCCAACTGCTAGCCTAAATCATAAAAAAAGTATCTCCAAAACAGTAACTTCATGGGAGAAGGCAACAAACTTCTAAGTGAATGCAAAGCATTTTTCTCCAAGTTCTGCTGGAGCATTTCAGTTCAGTTCATTCTTTGCAAAAGATTTACACAATGTTATAGTCAGTTTTTAAAGAAAAAAACATGGAGATGTACAAGTTGTAACAGAATGATATGTCTGTGTGCATCTTAAACTAACCAAATCTAAACATTTGGTGGGATAGCAGAACTGAAAAAGTCTGGCACACTTTTAATGCACATAAAAGGACAAAACTTAATTTTCCCTTTTTAATCCATTTAGGGGACATTAAATTGCTCTAATTGAAGAACCACTTACAATACAAGATATACTGCTTTTTCTAAATACTAACCTCAATTCTACACCCAAGGCTAACCACAAATCTATACACACCACCAGAGCTGATTTTCTCAAAGGTACCTTAGCTCAAAGATTCCGAATACTCTCTCCATCAATTACGATGACACTAAGATGCTTTTGGAAAACTAGACCGTGTGTCTTAGCCATTACAGCATAAGCTGTAGTAAAGTCTGATCCATTATCTATAAAGTGTGATCTATTATGTCCTGCGATGCAGCTCCACACAGATATCAGTTGGAGGGAATCCCACATTCCTGAGAGGCTTTCACTCTCCAGTTGTATTCCTCCACTCCTCTACAGATGTTTATTCTGAGCTCTGCACCTGCATGGAGCTAATGTGATGTGACACCCCTCTTTTCATCACCACGGGATGCTCCTCAGACCAAAGGCCTGATTTAAGACCTATTACCTGACATGGCTGCCTCAGGTATGGGAAGTTTACAAAGTTAAGATGGATCACGATCCAGATTGGGGTGGGAGCCTGCGCGATGTATTTAAAGCTTGTAAATAATGGTTGGGTATTTTACTCCAATTACATGTTGCCTGGTTGTTCTAGTAGGCTCCAGCAATTGAGTTAAGCATGTATTAGTTGGAGTTATGAGCATGAATTGCATGTGATGCTCTGGGCCAGGTCCTGAATTGTGCTCTTTGACATCAGAGCCATTCGCAGGCCCTGTCTCTGAGAACAGACACAGCGAACGGCTGACAGTGTCCTCAAGAAGGAATGTGCCGTGTTATTAATGCATAAACACGCTCTTTTACAAGAAAAACAACACAGCCCAAGTCATGATTCATATTCAACTGGCTGAGTGGAATGTACCTCTTGCATCTCCGTGCTAATTGACTTGATGTGACCATAAAATGATAAAACAAGTAGACATTGAGCTCTTTCTTCAGACAGGACAAGCTAAAGGGCCGTTAAACGTACTATACCAAATGCTTCTTTGAGGAAAATGTTTGTTTTGTATTTAGCATGCCACATGAGAATAGTTTTAACTCGAGTAGAATGGTGAAATATAAAACTAGCCAGAATATTTATGTGAATCTTTACATTTATAGTAAATCCCATCAATGTTAGCGCAATTATCATGATCAAGGTCACAAAAATGTGAGCTACCCTGTTTGTCGGCCTAATATTTAATGACCTATCTCTGACTTTGAACTTGTTCACCCCTCTCGCTAATGGGCTCCGACCCTAAAGCAAAATTGACTGTATCAGGTTAAATTTACAGGCTTTTAAATTGAGCACTTTTTTTTTTTTTTGTTGCACCAATTTGGTAGTATTTGAGCAATGGAAAAATTAGTATTTTATCTTATGTATCATTATTTTTGTTTGGTCTTAAGTCATCAAATTTTAAAGCTAGAAGGAATATTAACCACATAGTTTCAGTTCTTCCTTTTTTAATTCCCATCATAACTTGAACCTTCTTGAGAAAGTAACAGTAAATACAAAATTAGCCTAAAAGACACCTCTGAAGAAAAGCTTAAAGACCAGGCTGACTTACCTGGCCGTACCAGCTATATTCCAGCATTTTGACCAGAGGGGCTTCTAGAAAAGTAGTTTGGAAAAAGGGACAGCCTCACACTCTACTGGGACAACAATATCGCTCGCAACTTTTCCCTCCAGCCTGTCGGCAAGTCTATGGGTACCACTACACCATCAGCTCTACACACACATTCCCACACACACATACAGCCTTGTTGAAGTTTTGCACTCCTAAGCTTATGACCTGTTGATAATGAACCTGAACCCATTATTTTGAGTCAATGAATTGAAAGAAATAGGGCAAGGAATGAAAACCACAGGGCCAATTACTGGAATTCTTTGATGTGTAACTCGCTCTCACTCACCCAAACCGCTCCACTCCTTTTGTCTTTATCCTCTCTGTTATTCATTAATTATTCTGGTCGGGGTCAGAGGTGAGTTGCCTAATTGTGCAGACGGTCTAACTTTGAGGATGGTGGGGATTCGCCTAGTGCTGACACTCTCCCTAGCTGTGCTCAGCCACCTTGAATTATGCCAATTAATCCAATTCTTTGATTCCCCCCACCTTCTTTTCTCTTTCTTGTTCAATTCTGACTCTTTCTCTCTCTCTTTTATACTTCATAATCTCTTCCACGGAGAGTTGTGTTGGGGGTCCTGAACTGGTTAGGGGGGTTGATGTGAACTGGAGAGGAGCTGACATCAGGAGCAAAGCGGAGGTGCCTGGCTTAGTGTACCCTTTCCCTGGTGTCACAGATGACCAAATTAAAGCAAGCATTAGGATTGTTCATCAGTCTTTAAGAAATAAGAGATGGCTCTTAAGGGGTCCTCAGTGTAGTAATAGGGCCCTGGATGCTTGAAAAATCCTTTTTGTCTTTTAAGTGGTTTTGGGCATTCTGGTGCACAAATGAAGAACATATACAGTGCTGACAGTTCTTGACAGACCTCTTGACTATTCAGTAGCGAGGGATCAAATCCATAAAAAGCTTTACTTATGCCTATAACATTGTTCAGAGTTTCTTCATACAGCACTTTGTGTGCTCCTGCTTGTTTGGAATGAAAACCTGCACACCTCTGCCTTAGTTATGATACATTAACTTCCGTTTCTTCAGTAAGTTCCAGGTTCTTTAGGCACACTAACAAGATTCTTGACAATTCCTTGAGTGACAGTGGTTGAATACAATATAATACAATCGGAACTCAAAGAATGTATAAAGAGCACTTAAAGGATCTTTTGATGTGGCTCTTTTTCTGTGTGCCATTCTAATTATGCCACTGTTGCCACCGCAAAGTTATGAAGGTCAGAAGTTATCATATTCTCTGTTAAATGAAATGTGCCAGGATGGGTGATGCGATAGAAGAACCATTATTAGTTCTTAAATATACCTTTCATGTAAATGAGATACGTGAATAACCATTCTGATGTGTGAAGAACCTCCACATTCTTCACGCATCATATTCTTTAGATCTTTGAATGGTTCTTCACACTCAAACATCTAATTTACTCAAATGGCTCTTTAAAGAATTAAAATGGTTATTTTTTTGTATACAGGTGTATAAAGAGCCCTTTTTGATATAGATCCTTTTTTTATTATATCCCTTACCATAATGGGTTCAATGAACCACAAAGCAGTTTTGCAGTAACATGAAACTCAGAATGATTCAATTTATGTTTTTCTGTCTGTGCTACTACCAGAACTTGACCAAGCAATCCAGGTATCCCATAGCAGCTTTAGCACATACTTGACCCCAGTTAATCTCCCCCAGCCTGGGGGTATGTTACTGTCTTTCTCTACCACGTCTTTCCCAGGGCACACAACTTAGCACCACAGGGCAATTTAACAGTGTGAACCACTTAAATGAACCTATTAGCAACACTTCACCTTCATTATAGCACGAAAGAACGTCCCCTAAAATCATTTAGGTTTAATATATGCAGATCCCTGTGTTGCATGACAGGTCAGAGCTGTCTGTTCAGGAATGTGGGATGACCCTGTGCTCTTGACAGTAAATGAATTAAGCATTAATAAATCACAATTACTCACAATTGTAATTCAAAAGGTAGCAATTATTTTGCAAGTACATGTAAAATTATTCATTTTAGAGGCTAGTACTATTGCAACTACTACAAGCAGTGATCAAATCTTAGGTGGACTAACTAGAGTGAATACTGATATTATGTAATTATGATTTAGTTTGTGTGTAAAGAAGGCTGGTCTAATCTCACAGGCTGGGAATAATTTTTGAGAAGCAATCAAAGCTCACACTTCAAACTCAACGCATACACAGTTTTGAATACAATCCTGAACAGTTTCCTTTAAAATTCGGACCAAAACTGACCATATATGTATAGTGTTGGCATTATTACATTTGTTAAGGCAGAATTATAGGTTATTATTTGATAATAGTTTACTATTTTAGATTATTTGATATATGACTGATTCTTAAGCAAAAACATTTTCATGAATAAAAATAATCAAGGTTAGAAGGGGTTCCTTTGCACATATGTAAGTTTTTTTATAGGCTTATTTTAATTTCTGTTAATTTAATGATTATATACTGGCCCACTGCCTGCAAGATCAGTTGTTCTCGGATAGGAGATAACAATTTCAACCTGATTAAAAAAACAAAGAGGAATAATCTTTCCCACATGAAAGAGTACATTATGTATTAAAAATTACAAATAATGAGTTTTGAACAATATTTACTATTACTTTGTGGTGACTCAAAATGTGTCCCACATATTCATCACCACCGAACCTTCAGCTCTACTTCAGGCTGTAAGATCACTCAAGCGCCTGTAAGTTTGTTATCTTCTCTTAAATATTCTCTGTTCATATTTTTGGACACTGCTACTTTCACAACCATAACATGTCAACGCTGTCTCTTTTGTAAAAAAAAAATATTAGATTCGATTATGACATAAATGTATACTTTTTAAGAAGAGGTCTGAAGTAGCTAGTAACAGAGGGGAAACAAAATGGCTAATGTGAACAACTGCATATCATGTGAAAGAATAGGTTTTTGTCACCAACGTCAGATGTCACCACTGACGTCTGGTGGTGACAAAGACTTCCGAATGGTCCTCAACAGGGGCTAGAATATAATTGCTGAGCACAATAAATGCTAATATGACCTGTGATGTGTCATTAACCTCTTTTGTACTTTTATTTATACAATTGCCCCCTATTTTTCTTCCACATCGTCCAACCCTAGGGGACGAAGTGTGCCTTCCCTCTGTCTCTTAATTCACCATTATGCCATGTTCATTTGGCTTACGTCATTTGGGATGTACATAGTGCACCTACTTCCTAGGACATGGTATACAATATTCCTTGTAGGTTATGCATCTCCAATGACTAAAGCCAAATTAAAATGGCATGACAACATTTAACCAAATTCAAAATTCACAATATTGCCCCCAATTCCATAGTCATTAAACTCATTTTAGGCTATGGCTAGGCAGCAGCTATCCATGGAATAGACAGCCCAATATACAGTTAATAGTCTAGTTTACAGAAGAATAATATATGATCTATATTATTGTATGAGTTGGAGGCACTACATGACAGTTAAGTCAGTGGTGAATTCTGTCTTATCGCTACTGGTAATGATTTCTTTTTATTTATGATGATAATTAAGGGGTACATTTCTTGATGATAACATATTACTAATCTAACTTATTTTCTTATTGAATGTTTGCAACAGTGCTCACACTTTTTATTTGTTATCTGTTCACATCTAATATACAGTTTACAGGTTACACTGGTACATTGCTGAACAGCCAAGATCTTGGTCTATAATGATATGCCTTCAGATTTTGTAATTTAAGTAAACTTTTATTTTCAAAATGTTTTATCCAAATTCCGTCTGTGAGTCCGTGATATCCATGATCTAATCTTTTTCAAAACATTAGCTGCATTTGGAATGCCTCCAGAGTTTAAGCGGTGAAATCATGGATGATGAGAGGGATTTGCTTGTTAAGTCCAGTTTAGAATGGTGAAGAGGGTGTATGCTGTTCTCTGTCAGGTATAGCCCGTAATTCACAAAAAGTACAGTTTTAATAAACACTATTTTAACAATAAGTTTTAATAAACACTGTGACAGATCTACTGAAAGTGTCTCAGCAGGACATTTTCATTTCAGTTCAAGCACCTCAAGTGGTGCTATCCTGCCTGGTTTGATTCAACATGCTAAGTGATGATTGGTCAGCTTTGGTCAGTTTTGGACAGAACCCTAACTCATATGGGTCAAAATTCTACCTGGGTGGATCAGGTTCAGACTCCAAACAAGATTTTGGTTGGGCCAGGTTGGGCATGGCTGCATTCATGATCAAATCAAAATTTTAGGCTCATTTGAAACTCTTGCAGAAAGATTATTTCGAGCTCTACATTATATCATTTTCAATGTATTTTATTTATCATTTTTAGAGCATTTTTTGAGTCATCCGTTTAAGTGATGACATACATTTCCGAAAGTATACGTTGGAAAGCAATAGACACTTTACTCCTAAAGACTCAATTCTTGACTCATGGATCATCTATGTACCGCTCCTAAGCAGGAAATCCTCCTCTCCCCCCGCCTATCACAAGTTGGCCAGGTCAGTGTCTGAATACGCTCTCAGTGCTGTCAGATGATATGTCACATAAAACAGACATATCAGCTTAGATCTTTGTGGCAAATTATCTCCACAGGAACATGCTGCATCCTGGCTGAATGCCTAATCACTGTAGAGGGGCTGTGAGGAAGACATTAAAACTAAAGGGGCTGAAAGGGCCCCTGTGACACGCTGCATTAAAACCCACAGTGGCCCAGTGTGAGACAAACTTCTTTTCTCGCTTCATACTCACACACACACCCACACCATCTCATGCTAATGAGAGGCCAAAAGGTCAGGACAGGAGTACTTTAAAGACTAGGCACAGACAAAATTGTTGTGTGATGATGCATCTTCTTAAAATGATGAACACAAGTCAGACTTTAAGATGGCTGCTACTACTGTTACTAGCTACACTACTTTTTAGTTTGTAGATAAGAGCAAGTTGTATTGTTTCAGAAAACACATAAGCAAGTATATTTAAGATTACTTCAACACAGTTTGAAGCAAAGGGAGTGATGGTTTAGGCATGCAGTTTTCATTAAGCTAACTGGTGGCTCTACGCTTTCATGACTTGTTAGCAGCATTAGCCAAGTAGCTTAGGAAACAAGTCAAACTTACCAAACAGGCTGATTAACTACATTTGGTATAAGGAGAAAGTTGGGTACCAGTTTTCTCCAATTATCACTTAAAATAGTGTATTATGCTAGAGTTAGGTATTACATGCATTGTTTCTTAGATCTCACATTTACAGAATTATAAACAATGGAGAATGGTGGGGGTGAGGGTGTCATGAGAACTCTATACTGTTCACTAAATGGATTGCTAGGACATTTATTGGTACCCTACAGTATGTTAGTTCTTTAACCTGCATTTTATTCCTATAAATAAAATGTCCACTGAAAACATCACCATAGCCTTTGCAACACTGCAATTTTGAGTGCCCCCTTTAAAAAAAACACTTTATTTAATTAATTATTAGGATTATAGCCCTAATAATAGCATTATAGAGTACAAAAATTTCTTTTGTTTTTTGAGATGTGGACAGAATAGGTTAGAATAGGTTACACCAAATTAAACAGTACATATATTATACTTACATATACAAATCTTATCTCTGAAGATTAGAAGCTTTAGCTTCTCACACAGGTTAACGCAGATTATCATACTTGTAGTCTTTTTAAAGACAGTCCAGAGATCTAATTGCGTTTTTAATATTCCCTCATTGAGTACATATGCTATACCAAACACACTATAACATAATTACACATCTAAAGTGATATCATATTAGTCCAATGGACATGGAAAGGTTGGATGTTGCTTTGCTAGGGGAAAATATGAGAGTAAGACAACATAGCGTCTTCAGTCTGAGCCCTGAGTATATCTGAGCGTGTTCCCAAACAACTGTCAAAAGGTTTAAAACACAGTAAAAGAACCAAAACAGGCATCACACATTCGGGCCACCATGATAACATAGTGTGCTGTAGGTTTTGACACAAAACTGAATGAAGCCTCGTAAAGCCCTATATGTAATACAGCCCTCACCAAGCCCCTGGCCTCTTTACACCCCTCAGGAGCCCCCAGGCGCCGAGATGCACTCGGCTCTGTTCTAAAACCCTATCCTTGCACATATTCCATGCATTGGACCCTTTTTTTCTTTTGAATCTTATTAGTGGCTGAACTTGGTTTAACTGAAAAAGACTGCCGACTTCACTCAATTAGCGCTAATAGGATTACAGGGCTGGTATGGGCTGGGAGGTTTAAATAGGGCTGGAATTTTGGCAGACACCTGCTACATGTACTGCATTAATTTCATAAAGGAGAGTATGTGGGCTCGTTAAGGGGGCCCGCCGATGCCAAGGCTCAGGCCGGCATGTTTCCTAGGGAAAGAGGGAGTGGAGCAGGAAGTTGCCAGTGATACAGTGGGACGATGTGGGTGCTGTTTGTGTGTGTAGCCACAACTTTCCTATGCTTGTGGCACAGTGCCCAAAAAGTCACAACCTATTCAGCTTCTGTTAACTGAGCTGACCCCTACAACCAGGCATTTTGGCCTTCTGGCTGCCTGAAAGAACCCAATCGTGTGCTTCCCCCATTAAATATCAGAACGGAATTAAAAATCTGTATCTTTTATTGGCTGATGAGATAATGGATGAAATACACAGTACACATTCAGTTATTATGGCTAACTGAGTCTATTTGCCATTTATATCATTGAGCTAAAACACAGAGTTACTGTCTAATGGAGTAAAAGGCTGCACAATATGGACAAAATAGCAGATCACGATTACATTGGAACATATTGTGATTGCAGTAAGATTTGGAGTATATTATATTAACTGAGACCTATCACTGCCCTTTTTTTTTTTCCAATACTGCTTAATGTAATTTATAAAATGACACAATGAATTACACTTCCATTCAGTTTCTGTCCTACATCAGTATTGACAATTGTCTAACACGTGACAAAAATATAATATGCATTTTTCTTTCTACTGAAGAAGACTGGGAGAATAACAACTCTTCACTGACTCACTGACATATGTAGCCAACAAATGTTTGGAACTGTGCTTCTTTAGTTTAACACAGGGGCAACAAGGCTAACATTGCTGACAAACGCTAGAGATCAATAGTCATTTAAATAGCCCAAACAATTTCTGTAAAAGCACAAACTTCTCTCAAACTGTATTTAGGCTTAGGTTATTGTTTATTGTTTTAACCTTAGTAAGTAACCTGATCGCCTTAATGTTTTAAGTTCAACTTCTTATAGTAAGTTAGCTGAACAGTAATGTGTTTAATGAGCTCAGGTTACAGTGAGCTCATTAAACTTCAGCTACAGTGAAGTTTTGTTAATATTTACAGTTCATGCTGTGTCAAACTGTGTCCTAGACCCTGATGGGCCGTGAAGGCTTTTGATTGGGCCGCAAATCTAAAATCGAGACATGCCGTTGGTCTGCAGTTGGTTATTTAATATCATCTAATGTGGCCAAGAGGGCTTTGGCAACATGTTCTGATAGGTGGGCCTTAATCTTGAAAAGGTTGAGAACCATTGTCCTAGACCACATCTACTTCACCTAATGAGGAACTGGAAGGTTTTTGAGTAGGTTGAGAGGTTTAGTGATGTATATAGAAACTATTTGTGCCTTTGGGTGATAATTGTGAGTTGTGGTGCCATGTTAGCATTGCAGCAAATGTTCTAAATTAAAGAAGCAACATTCAGACACTAAAACTGTACTGGCTAACAAAACATACATGAGGTAAGTAAAAAACGCGAAGATACGGCTTTGCCTGAAAGTTTATAATCATGTAAGTTTTTAATGTTCAACAGGGCTGCTCCATTCTTTTGAACTTGCAACAATAGTGAAATTAACATCAAAAACTGAATCCTGTGATTCATCACCAGAATTCATTCTGGTGTGACAAAGGCCAATATCACCATAATGATTAAACCTAGTGCTGCAATATGCCTTCAGAATAGGCCTCTACTGATTCTTCAGGCATGGCAGACACCTTTAGGTGACCTTTATCAGGGAGTTATTTGTAGTTTTGCCTCAAATTCCCACTTGTTTTGTCTCAGCTATAGAAACGAGGGTGATGTGGGGCAGGTCAGGCTGACTCCAATCCTCATGGCACACAGTACAGAGCATTTAAAGGGGCTCTGCCGTAATCCTATTAGTGGGGAACAACCCTTGTAGATCAAAGAGTCTGAAAAGGGGGCCTTATAACAAGAAGCACTGAACAGCAGGACATCTCTTTGCTTCTAAAGCAAGAGGAACAAACCCAGTCAGTCAGTTCCTCTAGTCAGTTTAAGAAAATTCAGTGATTGGTGATTGGATCATGACTTAGTTGTGTAATGTAGTTGGGTTTAGTCGTGCCGTTTTAGAGAAAATGTCTTGTGACTGAATTCGGGACGCATCGTCTGCCAAAATTAGTGGCACTAATGTTGTGTTTCCTCCCACTGTGTGTTGCATTCTCATAGTCTGGATAATTTGGAAGTAGTTTTTTTTTTGCATGTGTTTTTCCCAATGTCTCTTTTGCTGTTTGCCCAGTGATGATAGAGTGCAGCTGAGGCCAGTGTGACATGCTTCTAAATGCTCGCTGTGTTTATCCCTGTCTTGTCTGCCTGATCTGTCCTCAGTCAACCTTATTATGAAGATAGAATGGAGCACGCTGGCAGACTTTTGTTCCACTTCACCCTCCTTGACTTCTACACCTTGAAATCTGCTCTTTATCAGTGGCTGACCTGCAAACTTTGTGAAAACATGCATAAACATTGTAACTCATGCTATATGTTATTTAAGCACAAAATTTAACTTGGAATGAGATCTAGTCACATTAACATACATTACAGATTTTAACAACTTTCCCTGTGCTATAAAGTTCATTTTCTTATGATAAAGGTGAGGCACTGCCTATCCAAATAAATATATTTTTAAAACATGTGAACTCAAATGTCTTCTTTAATATAATTTTTTTTTCCCAAAACATAGGTATTACTTTTAACAATATTGATTTTGTGTAAAACTTTACTAAATTGTTAAGTCTAGAATCCATAAGGCATTATGACACCTACCTAAGCCTTTTATGTCTGTCATAAAACATTTAGAAAGGCCTATCAACAAGCACCAGTTATTTAGGGTGCTTTTGTCCATTTATTGTCATTTTACTTCAGAAAATGTTTTACTAGCTTGACGAGAAAGGCCTTAAATGTTATGTGATAGGTTTATGTAGCTTTTCTGTCAGTTGTCATGAAAGCCTAATGAATACTGGCCTGTAGAGAAGTGTTGGAATTTGACTTATGTCTCTATTTATTTCGCATAATGCATATATAAGCATTATTATGGGAGTTTCCTGCAATTGCTGCCTATGCAAGATTAATTAAAAAATTTGATTATTTCAGTGGACACACAGGGAAAATCTTTACACTGCTGTAAACTTGGCGAGTGATCTGACAAATCTTCAAATCCAGCTAACGTGCCAGAAAAGAGAGAGCCCCAAACTCACCCAAACAGATTTTCATTCAGAGCCTGTTCTGTGCACTATATTTTATGTATGAATTCTTTATTTTGAGGCAGTTAGTTTTGAACTGTTTTGTCTGGCTAGTTTTAATTCATATATTAAATAAAACATAACTCACTATATTGTTCTTGGCACATGTAGGAAAAGTGACATGCCTTTTAAACAGTGTTTACTGTGATTGGCCATTTCTTTCTAAATAAAGAATAATTTGGTTTTCTGTTGTATTTTCCACTTGCTGCAGACTTAGTATCACATAAATAAAGAGATAAGCATTAACCTTCAAAATATACTGATTTATATAATGAAGATCTTATAAAATTTTAATACAGCACTAGATAGAATTTGATGTGATCTGATCCTAGATCAGCTCTTATGCTGATAAAGGTTTTGGTTGTGCACCTGCTGACCCATTGTCCTCTCTATCGGCCCACTGAGCCACAACATGACAGGCCCAGCCTGGCTTTTAGCCATTCGGGATGGGTGGTCTCCCTGAGTCACAGCTCAATCCTAGTCACTCAGGCTGCCAGGAGCTGAGCCCCCCTCACCCCTGCTAATGACTTTTACACCCCCCAAATACACAACTCCCTCACAACAACATCAGTCTCACAGCAGGGGCTTGCATGTACATACACAGACAAGGATCTGTCTCTGTCTGTCTGAATGTGTTTGTGTGCGTGCCTATATAAGTGTGTCTGTGTGTGTGGTGTGTGTGTGTATGGCTGCACACAGTCGCCTTAGGGGACACTCTGTTTCTCTTTCCTACACACAGGTTTGGCTGGGCTATTCTCCATACACAAAGTATACAAACAGACACACACACACATACACACACACTTTAACCCTCTGGCCTTCTTCATTGTTACTATACATTCAGCTTTTTCATGGCAACTTTTGGCCAATTGAAACCCATGAAAATTACCATTTTTAATTTCTTGTAAATATACAGTTAAATCATACAATTTAGGTTAAAATGCTTTCATTTTAAACTCAACACTTGAAAAATGTAGTTTTTGGTGTTTTCTTCCAAATTATGTCATTTTTGGCCAATTTTATATAATATTTCATATAATGGCCATATATTTATATCATTTTTATGTATTGTTATTGACTTTTTTGCTATTTTTACTACATAAAGTTTTAGCTAACATTGGTTCTTGTTATAAGTATCACATATTTATTCCTTCAAATTCCAGTTTGTTTGCACAATGCACTTGTTTGTAAACAACCTCAAAAATGATCATTCTCAATGCTACTGGGGCCAAAAATGGAATAAATCTGAAGTATGTAATTGGTTAACAACAATACTGACTTTTATTTCATACACAAACACAAAACCATTATCTGACATCCTTAAAGCCACATCTATGTCAAAATTGTGTGATTAGTTTGCTCCACTGAGTGCAGTAAGCCATCAGACTCCCCTATTGGGAACTAAGTTTATTATATAAAATTGTTCACTTGGCCAAAATGGATAAATGACATAATGGTAGAAAACACTAAAACTACATTTCTCAAGTGTTGAGTTTAGAATGAAAGCAAACCTAAACTTTATGATTTAACAGTGTAAATAACAAGTAGTTTCATGGGTTTCAATTGACCAAAAGTAGCCATAAGGAAGTCAAGTGTTACTACTGGATGTATGGAGGATATTACTGATATATTTAACGAGTTGAAGTTAAAAATGAAAAGATCTAAGAAAACTCCAGACCCTTGAGAACTTAATTCCATATGCATTAACACAGCCATATGCATTAACACAGCTAAATTGATCAAACAAAAGAGAGTGAAATGGACAAAAATGTCCAATAGGAGGGCCAGAGGGTTAAACATGAAAGGCTTCCTGTGGACTAGGCCAAACACAAGCCCACTTTGATGTGTCCAAGTCAAACCCCTTGAACACCCCCAACACAGCCTCCCCTCGACCCCTAAAACTGTCTGCTGCTCTTCTTCCTCACTTCTCAAAAGGAAGTTTGGGGGTTTTTTAATTTCCACCCCAGGTGGAACAAAACATTTTTACCCACTATTAAGAAATCCCCTTCATTGCTCTTGATCCTTGTGTAAATTTGGTTCAATAACGATTCTTTAGGAAATGATTCAGTGCACACAGTGCAAGCACCTTCAGTACCTTTTGCTAAGGAATATGACTGAACCATATTACCTTGCAGTTCTGTTTTTTTGCACCTACTCCCTACAGTCTGCATGTTTATTCTAGTACCTAAGAAGTAATGATTAAAAAACAGATTTATTAATATAAATGTAAAGTTTCACACAACTAGGGACCATGTATCATTTAGGGTAGATTTGTTTTTATTGTACTTTGGAAGTCTAAATTCTACGTGGGTCTTAATTCTAAGTTCATCACATCAGGAAATCACAAATTTCAACACAATTAATCACTGATTTGATTACTATTATCACACTGTCACATAGTGTTTCTCACCCTTAATTTTTTCAACCCTTCGCTAGCCATTAACTTATGACGTAAAGATTCAAGTTTTACAAAATCTCTCATACTGCATCACAACCACAATGGTTGGAAGAAACCAAATTTTGAAATTTATACTTGCCAGTATTTGTTCACATCTCCTACAGTGTGATTCAGTCTGCTCAATCAAATGGCCTCCAATAGCGCATCAAAATTAATCAGCCAATACATACCTGTGGGATTGGCCATTTTTATCCATTTTTTTTGGCTTGTTCATAATAGCATATAGAAATCATTTTTCAAATTGCAGTTAAATCACCTACGTTGTCACTACAACAAGCTACAACATGTTTTCCTCTCTTCCTCTGACATGATTTGGTCTTTTTTCAAATTGATATGGTTAAATCATGGGCAAGTTTGCATAGTTTATATAGAACCCATGTCATGTATGTCATGTTCTCATCTTGCACATTGCAGTGTGGTTTTGATTTTTACATCTAGACAATAATTTTACATTTGAAACTTAGCCTGGGAATTTCATTTTGTCCCACGGTTGAGCACATATTTGAATGAACTGATTATGATCAATTCTAACATACCATTATGCTGTTTAACACCTCTATTGTGCACTTAAGACAGAAACACACACACACATAAACACACCAAGTATATAAATGACATGATTACAGTGACACAGGCTTCGTGATCTGTCAGCGCTTAGGAGGGAATTATTGCCCAAACAATGCTGCCACCAAAATCCGCAGGGTCAGAATTCCAGATAAATGACTCCTGAGACACAAAGAGCCTTTTGGGTGGTTTCTGCCTCAATGTGTGGACATCGGCATGCGTATGTAATCACATTATGGGGTTAAGCACCAGGCAGGAGAAAAGCTCTGGGTTTCAGCTCAAACTCACATGCACTCATTCGTGCATACACAAAAGATCATAAACATACACACACTAAGTAGAGAATTACTGAAGAACCGCCACATCCAAGCTAAAAAACACCCTTCAATCATTATTATTAAGTGTAAAAGCAATACTACTAAAACTGCTGCCCAGGACTAAATTTTCTAATACTGCTGCCCAGGACTAACTCTTCTAAGATTGCAGCCTGTACCTAACCCTTTTAAAACTGGTGACTAGACCTAATTTTCCAAAACTGCTGCCCATGACTAACCCTTCTAAAACTGCTGCCAAGGCCTAGCTCTTCTTAATCTGATGCCTAGGACTAGCTCTGGTAAAACCGCTACCTAGATTTAACTCCTCTAAAACTGTGGCCCAGACCTAACACTTCTAAAAAGGCTGCCTAGACTTAATCCTTCTAAAACTGTTGAACAGGCCTACGTCTTCTAAAACTGCTGCCTAGACCTAACCTTTCTAAAACTGCTAAACACCTTTAACTTTAATTCAATTTATTGTTGAATTTCATGTTAAAAATACAGATTCCAAAATGGTTCTGAGCTTGGATGGGGCATCCTAGGACAATTCTTTAATGGTCATAAACAATTACACTGTTTAGAGGTTATTCAAACTCTCAAAATGTTCTTACACAGTTCTTTAACAAAAAAGGTTCTTTAAAAAACCACCAGTTAAAGCTTATAAAAGGAACCAAATGTGGTTTCTCAATTTCACCACTTGAACACATTATGTTCAACTGTTTATGTGTAAATACACAGGAGACAAATGGTCAAATGTCCCCAGTCTAATTCTTTTTAAAAATCACAATATTTCTTCCTTGCATGGCCTCAGCCTTTCCTTCTCCCTTGAGGTCTGTTCATTTGGCATGAGTCAGTACTGAATAGTTGGAAGGAAGAAATGAGTCGAAAATTGAAGAAAGTTTTTGAAATGAAGAGTCTGCAGTTTAAAATGAGAACTGTAAGACCAGTGCATAACGTGGATTTTCCCAAGTGGAAGTAACCAGAGGAAGTGTGAGGCGTAAGGCTTAAATTTTCTGAATTGGAATCCGTCTGTCACTCTGCCGTATAGACACTCCACATTCACTCCGTTCCACTCCACCCAATTAAAATAGCTGTCTTTGCTCTTCCACTCACACAACTCGAATGTACTTTCTTTCATAAGCATTCACTCACTCACTTGTCCACCATATCAGACCTGCATATGTGTCTCATTTGGAATCATGCACACATTTGCTTCCCTCTAACCTTCACCTTTCAATCAAATATACCAGCCAAGAATTTCACTGTGGAGCCTCTAAGTAGTTAAAATACTGTTCTCGGCTCAGTGTCTGCACATCTTTATTACCTAACCCGACATTCATATCAGAAACGAACAAGTTTCTTTGGCACAGAGGCCAGAATGTTTGTCCCTGTCTACTTCAGGACAACAGATGTAGATAATAATGCAAAATTTCACAACTTTCGTCATTACTAACCTGTCACTGTTACAATACCATCATACACTTCATTATTGTCATCATCATTATCATTACAGCACTAGCAGTTTTCATTGCAGTTTTGTGCAAAATAGAAGTGATTCTGTAAAAAGTCAGCAAAACACAATTGAAAATGTTGACTGACAGTTAAATATTCATATACTCTTACATTTTTCCTTTGTTTTGTCCCTCTTACACATTCTTTCCTATATATTTAAACAAATCCCTCAGCCACTTACCCTCTTAACTGTGTTTCCTTACTTGTGTATTAATCTCTGACTTGCTTTTTCTCTTTGTTATGGTGTGTAACTTAGCCAGCAGTAACTTGGTTAAATAGCTGTTGTTGAGTTAAGTATAGCTTTACAGGTTTAAGAACAGTTGTGGACTACTTTAAGCACAGATGTACGTCGCTCTGGATAAGAGCATCTGCTAAATGCCGTAAACGTAAACATATGTGTGATGTTATTTTTCAAATAATTTTCTGATTCATCGAGTAATCAGAGTTGTACATGACCTTTAAAATAAGTAAAATAAAAATGTAGAATAACGACTTCACTACTGTTGATGCTGTATTGATTACATTTTAGGATAAAATGATTTTTTATATTCATATTAAAGATGTCTTTACAAATGGAGGTACTGTATGGAAAAAACATGCATTCATTGGTAAACCTAATTTAGCTATTCATAGTTTTCAGAAATCAAACAAAGATCTGTGTGTGTATCCATCCAGTATCCAGTTTTTATAATTAAAAAGACTTTTATTTTCTGTTTATCTTGCTTTTCTTACTTTTCTATTTTTTTTTCATTCATATCACAGTGTAGGATGGATGATTCTGAAGAGAACAAAAATAGTCATGTCCATCTGAACACGAGCTCCACAGATTGCAGGCTGCACCTCAGGCTGGTTTAATCTTTGCCCTAAGTTACGATTACATTGGATCAAAGTAGGATAAGACTATTTGAATTCTTTACGAGTCATTTCAGATCCTCCATGTTCTTAACCACTTTGCCTTCCACTGTTTGCATATTTTCATTAGTCGCATTTGCCAGGTAAGTGCAAATGTAGTGAAGTGAATGAGGCTACATGTACCTTCCAGGCAGTGTAGGAGTGAGTCCAAGTTTCAGGCTGGCGGTGGTGGTGGTGGGAGCCATACTGGGAACTGTAGTGGTAGGTGTGGGGGGTGTGCCATGGGCCGGACCCCCAGTCAGTCTGTTGGTTCACTCCACTCCTCACAACAGAAACGGGCACACCTGGGTGAGTCTGGAACATTCTGGAAACTCTCAAGAAGGGACACTGAAAAATAACAAGAGTAGAAGGGAAATCTGTGGGAAATCTTGATCAAATGCTGCACGATACTGTGCACTATTCGTGTATTACTGCTAGTTGGAAATGGATTGCACATGACATTTTTGAGTCCATGTCCATAAAGCCAGATCAAGCTGACCCTCCCAGCTCAGCCCCCAAATTTGGGTTCTATCATTGCTACTGTTCCGAGGTTTGGCAGGTTTGTAGAACATTGACAAAATCTCATTCAACTGAATGAGAAATTGTGTTTTGAGTGAAAATACCTACATTTAGATTGTGTTAAATTATATTTATGTGAAATACCATACTGTATGGACAGACCCATTTTTGTTTTTGTTTTTTTGGATAATGTTAACATAGTGACAAACTTCCTTTCTCATGGCCTTCCTGCATACCTTCATAGTTCAATAATAACAGGATTAAGACAATGTTATGCCTGGCAAATATCATTATAATTTTCCTTATAATGAAAGAGATTTTTGGTATTCATTCTATAAAGCTTGTCCAACCTTCGAAAATTGACTTCAAAAGAATCCACATGTGGCCAGGTCGATCAGTCATCGATGCAATTGCATGAAGTATAAATGTGTTTTCTTTTGAATACAAATAATGCTTTTAGTATTTCTTTATTTCATTTGAGGGAAAGCCAGGCGAAATGATTAATATGTAGCTCCAGAATAATAAGAGGCGGCATGCTACAAATAAACCTCCTATTTAGGCTGTCACACACAATCGGTTGATATATAAAGCCAGTCAGAGGGCAATTTAAGTGCCACAAAACTTGAACTAACACGCTTCAGTGTTATCAACCCATTTAATAAAGTCAGCCTTTCAGTTCCAAGTGACAGCATAATTTGGAGAAATATTTTCCTGGAGTGCTGTTGTCTCAGCATGACATTAAGTTACACAAGATTCAACAACATATTTTTTGATGTTATTTTAAAATCTTTTAAATCTTGTAGTTGAAATGGACTGGGGGAGGGGGCCCAATGCAGGCCCTTTAAAATACATTAGTACTGTTTTTTAACTTTTTAGTACTTTTTTATTCTTTCACATAATTTTAAAGTATCAATTGCCTTGAAGACATGAGAGGAAAGTGGGCAAGCCATGTAGCCCGATTGCAGAACTTCAAGTAGGCAAAACAAATAACAGAGTGGACCCCAAGACAAGGGAAAAGATCAAGGGGTAGACCCAGGAGGAAATGGAGAGACAAAATCGAGAAGATTGTGGCAGCATGTGGATGCAGAGACCTCAACATAGGGTTGCGTGGAGAGACTGATTGAATTCATTAATTTAATTTAAATGCTCCACCCACAATTGTGTTATTGTAGCAACGGTCACTAGGTTGGAGAAGCTTTAAAGAATGTTGACAAAAGTCCCATTCAACTGATACCACATTAATTGTTCATCATTAAGTCATAAATACCTCAACATTTTCTGAATAATAAATAAACTGTTAACAAAAAATAAAAACTCACCACTGACCTGGTACCTGCTAAATAGTATTAATCAATCCAGTATTCATCTGGTTAACTTCAGCCTTATAACTACTTAATGGTTTTATAGTCTTTGAGACCGTTGGAATAACTAATACTGAATCATCCACAAACCTATGGACATGGAAACTCTCACAATGGATTTTTCACAAAGTAGCTTTGATAAAGCTATGAATGTGTGTATTTGTATAGAAAGGTCCATTATGTGGTGATTTGATATTTAACCAATTCAGAATCGCACCCCTCTCCATCAGTGTATGCAATCTATGGCATAAGCTCTAAGTCTACAGTAACTCAAACAGATCCACAAATGATCTCTGAATACAGTATTGAATCTCTGGTCACTTTTCGGTTCAGCACTGATGCTACAATGTGTCACCACAGTGGAATGGCCAGCGGGTAGTGGCGTCCCACCAAGGCACTGTCCCGCAGCAGTGCCGCCCCTAAGGACAGGACTTTGTTGGTGCGAGGCCTGCATGACAGGGCCTGCTTCTGGGCCCATGGCGAACCAGTCTCTGCAGCATAATGGGCTTATCAGAAATATGTCTTTTGAGCGAGTGAGTGATTGTGCGATCCACACCGCTTCTCCTGAATGAGGATGGGGGGCTAATGAATATGAGAGGGACAATGGCAAAGTGGCGAGAAACAGAGAGCGACAGAGAATCAGGGAGATTAGGCTGCATGCCAGAGCTTTCTGTTCTAAGCACAGTCGGCTAGGCAAACTGGACCAGAACATTACGCCCTTTCAAAGTCCCATAGGCTTTGGCAAGTGAGTGTGTGCTGTAATGCATGGTCTTGCAATAATAACTACGTGGCTGCTGTATGAGTCGGCTATTATACAGCACTGAAAGTAAAATAATATATTAAATGTACGTGATTCACACATGTACCATCATTTCTGCATGAATAAAATATATCACGCTTTTTACATCAGCACCATCTTTCAGAGATGATTGTATTGATGTAATAGATTTTATTCATGTGGAAATGATGGTCACGTTTATATTGAGCACGTTCAGTGCAAGGTTCCACTCTGCGTCATATAGTCTCTATTAGCCCATATGTGCATGCATGCACAGCTACAGTAGGTAATCTTGTTGATATGTAGTTCCAAGGCGGTGAACTGCAGCTGCCCTTTAGTCATCATTATAATGTCCATCCATTAGAGACAACTTCACCCAATTGGAGGGGCCAGACCGTGGGCTCCAAAGAGCAGAAAGGAGTGAGAGACCCTTAATAAGCTGAGCAGTAGCGTTCCAAAAAGGAGGAAGGCTCGCATCTGCCTCCACCTCACACAGGAGGTAATTGGCAAGCCCCTCACTTTCTCTCCTCACCTCACTTCTTCTGGGCTCGGGTGCAATCACCGCTAAATTTTCTCCTTCCTGTCGCCAGCATTGCAGATTGCTGCTGCTATATAATTGCTGATTCCACAGCCTGGTCAAATTTGAAGATGGCCCGAAGGAGTGAGATGAAGAAAAAAAAGCATAGTCTTGTCCATCTACATTCCAGGGGACAGTGCCCGGTTTAGCGCGCTGTATTGCAGACAATTGTCCCTGTCTGCACTTGACTTGGGCTTGTGTCTGTGCTAGCCATTATTTGTGTGGAAGCCTTTTTATAAACTAGCGGACCAGTATTCCTCACAAACAACGAAGGCGTTCTGTACAAGTTATAAACTGACAAAGCCTCTTTCAACAAGATAACGAACTTAACCATGGGCTTTGTCACTGGCACCTTCTTTCTGTCATTCTGCACTTGTTGGCAAATTTAGAGGTCAAATATTTCAAGCCATTTACCAATTATAGCCTTTAGTGGTACTTCAGCAAACAGTGAGGGCCTATATTTGTACTTCATTTTCTGAGAAACTCATGTATGCTATTTTTGTTTAGCAACCTGCTCTAAAAAGGATTTGTACCATAGCATTAGAGTGTTACTAGAATCTTGTATTTTCGAAGGGAACATAAACTGCCAATTGTGCCAAAGCAGCAAACAGACACCTGTGAGCATCTATAATGGGAGGAGATGGAGGGCCTTTCCAGAGAACAAGGCCTACCACAAGTGATGGTGGCATGCATTGGATCAAGCTCACAGTCTTCCTAAGCAAACATAGATGGTGACACCATCTGAAAGCCTATTAGCGTTTTATCAGTCTCTGGATTTGTTTTGGTGTCAGTCCTATGGGACAGGTTAGAATGGAATCAATAGCCTGGGTGATAGGGTGATAGGGTGGTGGTGGCGTAGTGGGTAGGATACTCGCCTCTAGACCAAGAGGTCATGGGTTCGAATCCTACCTTCAGCAC
>JBBPDB010000128.1:21435257-21449666 GCA_037974465.1 Brachypetersius altus | reverse complement strand
CCTTGCTCAGGGTACCTCAGAGGTGCCTAGCGGTCTTGGGAATCGAACCCGGACTTTCTGGTTGCAGGGCGAATGCCCTAACCACTAGGCTACCAGCTGCCCCGAAATGTCATGCCCTCAGAGATCCGAATCTGGTGACTCGTTAGAAAGGCCTGAAGCTGTGTAGCACAGTGGGCACCTATAATGATGTGAGAATGATGTGTTATCTGCTATAATGTGATGTTTCAGTAGGAAAAGGGGGGTGTGAGGATATTGTGCAATCATTGAGAGCTTCTTCGCTCTCAGTGACTGATTCCCTCTGTGGCACACGGCACCTCCGCCCACACAAACAACAGCAGGCACACTTCTCTTCTGGTCCACACAGCCCTACATCTACCTCTACACACTGCACCCCTGCTCTGCACACTGCACAGACTCGCTGCACACTGCTGCTGCAGGGAGGCCACGTTTTTATCAACATCCTCATCATGGTTATGTACCACATCTTTTTAAAAATCTTTCTTTCTCAATCTTTTCTCTTTCTTCTCTGTCAGTCTCAAAACCTGTCTCTATCTCTCTGCCAAATTCAGCAACATATGTAATTCATGTAAATGTTGTTACAATTTTCTGTAAAATTCAATTACTGAGATGTCTGATTGGCCTTCTGAGCAGTTTGATTGTGGTTTATAGTTAACAACTTACCAACTAACGATAGGAAACAGAGCAAATTGTCGATAACACAAACACAGTCGTTTTATTTACAGCCCAGTGAGCACTGAACCTATAGCTGTCTTCTGAGTTTTATATTTACTGTTGATAATGGTGAAATAGTGGAAAACTTTGGTACTAAAGCTCTACACCACAAATTTTAGGATGAAACCTTCTCATAAACAGAGGCGTCATGCACCAGGCAGTGTTTTCGTAATCATATTGCATAATACATTTCATGTGAGAAACCACTTAGAGGTATTAAATGCTGCAGATGTCTGTTTCCTTTTCCCACCACTGTGATCGATTCTGCCTTGGCAAGTTTCTGAATGACTGAATCATACAGAAATTGATCTATACAACAGCATCTGCCAAATTAATGAATGTAGATGTAATGTCCAACTAAATCTACAGTGATAAGAAAAACAAGCCATGACTTGTTATGAAAAGATCCCATAGCTAGTGATGAAATTGTGTACAGTCTTGAATGGGATCTAACAGTACCCATAAACAGTACCCAGGTTTTTGATGTTATGACATTTTCATACTTTTATTCACAATCAAACTAGAATTTTCTAATGTTTTGTTAAATATTAGATATAGTTTATATTATACATTAAATAATACTGGCTTTTTTACAAATTAGTGCACAGGCAAGATTAGAGAACATAAAACAACGACATTTAAAACATTAGATATAGACACTAATAGGTTCCTTTAGGTTCTAATAAGATTTCTGTGCTAATGTTCAATACTAACATGAACACTAAAAAGGTGAGTGATTGACCTTTAAAGTTTGTCCACATTAAATGAAATATTAATTAATTAAATAAGTTTATTAAGCCGAGGTGCAAATGTTCTCTTCAGGTTTCTAACACTTGGCTGTTGTCTGCAGGCTTCTGCTGAGTGCTCATGAGCTCATGAGTGATCATGTGAAATGTAGCATCACCTTTAACCTTCACTTTCCTTTACCTGAGGGATTAGATCCCTCTTTGTTCTTTAAAAATGACAAAGTACCTTTAAAATGATTTCCCTGTCACACCATCCAGCCCTGCACAGTATTTCCCTGCCTCTCTCACCTCTTCCCCACATCCCACATCTCCCAGAATCTCCTGGTTTTCCTTTCTTTACATAACCCATATTTCTCTGCAATTTCCAGTCAGTTTCTGTCCTTCACATGCCTGTACAACCACATCAAGTGCATTAAAATGCCAAGAAAGCATTTTTTCCCTTTAACAGGACTTCTGCTTTTTTACAAAATGTCCACTTCATGCCACAATTTAGATATTTCTGTGTAATCTGGGTCATGTTCCATACTTGCCACTCTGCTTTTCCTAGTTCACTGTTTTCCTGTTAAACATATGAGTGTTGTGTATTTATATTTAAATATTCATGTAGTTCCATAAACACGCTGGTTGTTATTTCGTGGGTTTTTTTTTTTGCAAAGTCATTGCCCATGTGTCATAGTGACAGTCATTCAAGTACCCAGCCTAAATGCCACGCTTTCCTTTGTTTGCACACCTCCGTGTGCACCGTGTGCAAAAGAGTCCACATCCTCCCCGAACAGCCCCCCAAATATGTGCAAAAACCCCATGATTAGCACGATGCACAGTGGGTTTCCTGAACATATCTGAACAATATCTGATGACTTTCAGAAAGGGGAAGTGTCTTTTATAGGAATTGTCTCTTGCTGTGTCATTCTGCGGTTCTTTGCTCACAAAAACAATCTCAGTACCAGAAAGGCATGACTCACTGATGAACTGATCATGAGAGGTGCAATAATTTATATAGACTAAAACCCGCTGGTGTCTCCATGAGGGGCTTTGGTCATTTCAACATTAAAGCTAAATGTTTGTGTTATATTATCATAATCATCATCCATCTGGATGATGATTATGATAATATTTTACTGCTCCTTATTCTTATTATTACTATAATTATTATTATTATTATTGTTGTTGTTGTTGTTGTTGTTATGTTGATGTTATTTGTTCTGTTATATTTATGTTGATTTGTGTTCATAAACAAACAAAAAATGCAGGAGAAGGAAAAACATTCCTAAACTTTATTATATATATATTTTTTAAAACAATGAAAATGTATATTCAAGGTTTTGTACTGATGATAATATCCATCATCATCCATTATTTTCATTATCACCATTTCCATCATTATCCTTATTCTTAATGGTGTTGCTATTGCTTTTAATTAGACAACATGTAGATATGGCATATTCCCACAGAAGGTGATAAAGTGTTTGACACTAGAATACGAAAGTTAAACTGACACAGTTTCATAAGAGTCCATGACTGAACTTTTTTATTTTGAATATTTGTTTAAAATTCCTAGAAACAGCTTTCCTATACCTGCATAACAATACCCATTGTTCTTTATCATTCTTTCTTCTCTACAGTTAGAACTGGCCTCTTAGTGCAAGTCATAAGATTTATTTAGACCTCATTTGGGTGGAATATATTTACATGTAATTCAACACTAACCCTGAGACTGCCTTGTTGTATTAAGAGTTTTGCTACTTGTTTCCCTCTTATTCATGTTGAATAGGTATTAGAAGGAGATGGAGATGGAAATGTTAATGATGTGAGTTATTTAATGTTATTAGAACAGCATCTTTAAAATCCCATTTCATTCAGGAACCTAATTATACAAAACAAACAAATATCTTCATATTTTCTAATTGGATTGAAACGATCATCCTCTGAAGTGCATAATAAAATTGCTTTAATAATTACATTTCATAATTGAACTGACACCAGCTAATAATATAAATGCACGGTCATATAGAAGGTCCACTTCTCCGTGCCTGCCATGAGATCCAGCTATCCACCAGCCCTTTTTCAATACACACATCCATATGCATATTTCTAGATTGTCTGTATAGTGTAGTTTTTATACTGTGCTGTTGGTATGGTTTTTGTTTTATTGTTTTTCATTTTTTCTGCTCTTAACTTTGTACTGTCCACTTTCTGCCCTGACAATCTTATGACTGTCTAAAAGATTTGAATTAACTGGCCCCAGCAGTCTAATGTTGATAAAGCTAAAAAGAATCTGATTTGTTATCATTAGCATTTGGTCTGATGTAAGAGTGGAAACATTCTTACCTGTGTGTGGTGGTAGGCCTGAAGGATAGCGCTCGTCTCCGCTCACTGATAGACAGGCCCTCCTGACCCTAGCATTCATCAGTAAGATGTCAGATATAAAGCTTTTTTCTGTTTCCTCTTTTCTCTGTCTATGGAACTGAGTGCAAAGGGAAGTTTCTACGGCAACATCTCCTACATTGGCTGACCCAAATATCAAACTCAGTCGACATGTGATTCTTCTGTATTACTTAAGAAAGCCATACGTGTCGTGATTTTATGATCTGGATCGATGAGTAATTCCGATGTTCCGAATGTCAAGACCATTAATGGTTAAGTATAGAGTAGCTGACTTTCATGTCTTATTAGGTAATTTGCTTTCTCTGTGTAAATAGAGACCTGGCTGTGTAAAACTGGAAAAAATCTTATATTAAATCACAACACAATAAGACAATGGCAATTAACCACTGACACTATAATTTCGTCTAAATCTGTTAAAAGCTCTCTACTGAAATATATATATATATCTGAGGGACAACACAGAACATTTGCATTATGTGGAGATTCTTTAAACTCAGAAGAAATGCTAAGAAGCTTTCACTACGATGTGCTTAGAAATGTATATTATGTTTTATTATATTTTAATTTGCAGTGCTAAAAGGTTACAAGTTAGATGAAAAACCCCTACACTGGTAAAATTTTTACTTTTGTGCATCCTGCATATTTTCAGCCAAAAAGCACTTAGCTGACAGAGCCTTGCTGTAGAGAAACAAAACCAATCATCTGTACCAAAGAAATTTTCTTGGCACCATTATTTGAGCTGTATGTTGAATAAAAGCTCATGAATTGCAAATAGTAACTGATCATGACAATGTAAAAGAAACATCAGTAAGTACATGCAAGAATAATATCTGTAAAGACATTATGCTCAGGGACAGAGTGTCCACTACTGGAGTTCTCCTCTCTCGAGGACTCTTCAGGATGCATGCTTTAAATAGAGGGCGTGATTGGCCTAAGCACAGCATCCACCGTGATTCTCATGGGCTTGCTTCTCCTGCCTGCATCTGCATAATGATAGGAAATGTTCCTTTTGTCAGTGCCATCAAGCAAAGATCAGTGTTTGATTTGTCGTTTAACGGGAGATTGATCTGTTTATTCATGATGCTGCGTTATCACAGGAATATAAAGAAGAACAGAGGGCCATTTAGCTCTCAAAGTTAATGACGAGTAGAGTAGACATAGAAACAAACAGCCACCCTAAAAATCAAGCTCAGCTTCACGGCAGCCCTCCGAAAGTGAGACTCGAAAGCACTTCATTAATCTCTTAACACTGCAGTCTGTTCTTGGAGAGGCTGTATTGAGAGAGTAATCAAAACTCAAGGCTCCTAATGGAGGAGGAGAAAAGAGGAGGAGAGAAGATAGTAACAGAATGGAGAACATAATAGTAGAAATTACAGGAGAAGAGAGAAGAACAGATCAGAAGATAAAACAAGAGAGGAGAGGGCAGGCGAGGAGAGGAGAGGAGAGAAAAATAGAACAAGAGAAGAGAAGAGATAGTTGAAGAACTGAAATTGCATGAGAAGAGAAGAAATGACAGAAGAAAATAAATAAATAAAGAGAAAAGAGGAGAAGAGAAAAATAAAGCAAAAGAGAGAAGAGAATAAACAGAAAGAGGAGAGAAGAGAAGAGATGAGAAGAGACTACAAATTAAAGAAGAGAAAACAAAAGAACAAGAAAGGAGAAGAGTCAAAAATAAAGGAGAAGGGAAGAAAACAGAACAGAACAGAAGAGAACCAAAGAGGACAGACAAGCAGAAATAGTATAGGAATAATATAGAGCTGAAACTGCAAGAGCAGAGAAGAAAGAAATAACATGAGAAGACAAGAGGAAATAACAGGTCAGGACAGGACAGGAAACGAGGAGAGAAGTTTGGGCAGACGGGAGCCGCCAGACTTCTGTCTGTGGCTGCCGTCCTGTCCAGTGCTGGTCAAAGGTCTAGTTGCGTGTGAAGCCTGCAGGACACATGCCTATCAGAAGACTGAGATCATTTTCTTAGAACCTGAAGACATTGAGAAGATTCATGCTGTTATCTGGGCACCATGAGTTAAAGAATGATTGACAGCTGCCACTGAATCACAAGAAAGTGTAAACAGATGCACTTTGCTGTATTGCAGTTTACATTTCCTCTAGGTTTTCTTGTTTATTTTCACAGCTGTGTGCCATGTCTGATTTGGAAACAGCACAACTTCCTTCAGTGGCATGGCCTAAAATCACGTGTTTGTGTGAGTCACCAGTGTTTAATAGCTGATCATAATGGAGGCGTTTCTCACCCAATAAATAAAAACGTGTGTGTGTGTGTGTGTGTGTTTATAAAGGGCTTAAACACATCATACATGTTTTCATTCAAATGCTGTTTTCTGTGATCTCTTCCTACATGTTCAGATGAAAAACCCACTGGATGTTTTGAAATGAGAATTTTGTTTTCCATGAAACATCATTATCGGGTGCTTTCGCGTCTTTCGCAATCCGCCCAAATGTCAGAACCCACGCTGGAGAGGAGGGAAGATGAGAGAATGAGGGAAAGAGAAAGAGAAGGTGCAGTTCAGAATATTCCAGCATTGCTTTTCTATCAATTTAAACATCCAGGGTTAGATGTTTATGCTTTGAAGTTTGCATTTATGGGGGGACATCTTTAATAAATAATAATCTTTTTTAAACTGTTTGCTGCATACAGGAGCATGTGTGGAGTGGGATGAGGGATGTAAGTGTCCCCTTTTCCCCTTGATGGCCATGGTTCTCATTTTGACAAGGCAAATGTTTTTTTATGGGTTTTTTTTTTGTTTTTGCCCCTGTTCTGTTTTGTTTTGTTTATTTATTTACATACTTATTTTTTTGCCATGGTTAAAGTTGCTGGTAGTCATGGGTTTCTGGTGTTATATGTTGCCAGAACTGATTTAGTTCATTTAAAATTAAAAAAAAGAGAGGCAAATGATTAACTTTGTTAACTTTGTTTTAAGTTTTCTTTAAATTGGTCAAACCAAAATAGTGAGTTCATTTCACTCAGTTCATCATATTATTTTGGTTACATGGGATTCAGGATTTGTACAAAAAATACATTTCAAAAATCTAAATTTAATTGTAAAATATGAATATTCATTGAAAACTGAAATATGTCACTGGTACTGTTAGATGTTTATTCAAGAAATACAAATTTCAGCACTTTAGACTAGTCCAGTCCTGGAAATCAACCCCACCTTGGAGAATGTATCTTATTATTCAGGTCAACATAAAATGAGGGCAGAAATACAATCAAATCATACAATCTTGATTAGAAATGCATTTTTATCCGAAAATAAATATGGAGAAATATTCTATAAGGAGGAAATGCAAGGCTGCTAATTCAAACAACGATGATGCCAGTACTGTCATAAAATAACCACATTTAGTTCCTTAAATAAGTTTTCAAATGATGTGTAAACAGGAGTATTCTCCATCTGAAAAAGCCCACAGATGGCGAAACGGATGATCCACTTCTATTTCCCCAAAGATCCATGTTTGTAAATAAAATAAATGAGGGTGAAGAACCTCTTAAAGAACCTCTACACTAATTTTCTATAATGCAAAAGCTCTAAACACGCTTGGTCTGAATCTTTACATTAAGTTTTTAGGACTTTACAATATTTGGAAGATCTTTAAATGTCAAAAGGCTCTATAAAACGTAAAGGGGTCTCAAACTCCTCTCCTGGAGGGCTGTGATCTAGTAGGTTTTGGTGATTTCCCTGCTCAGAAACACCAGGTTCACCTCACCAGTTAATTGTCAGGTTTAGTGAATGTGTTTGAGGAGAAGAACTATCAAACTGTGCTGGACCAGAGTCCAGAGACCCCTGTTCTATACACTCTTTGTTAGAACTTTTACTATACGCAGGTTCTTTTAATGTCAAAAGGTTCCACATATTGTCAAGATTTTACAGACTCCTGGAGAGAGCATGTACATTATGTGGAGGTTCTTTACATTTTGAAAGGTTCCTCATAGTGTTAATGTTCTATAAATTCTTTGGTAGAACCCTTAAGTCATTTACATTTATGGCATTTAGCAGATGCTTTTATTCAGTCCATAACTACAAGGGACAGTTGCCATGGAGCACCCTGGGATTAAGGGTCTTGCTCAGGAACCCAGTGGTGGTGCTGAAGGTAGGATTCAAACTCATGACTTCTGGGTCCATAGGCAAGTATCCTACCCCCTAGGCCCGCCACCTTCGCACTGTTAAGGTTATAAGAAGTCTTGGTTGGAATCTTCACATTATTTGTAGATTTTTAAAAAACTTTTAAAAACTTTTAAGAAAAATCCTTCAAATGTTACCTTAGGGTTACCTTTTTCTTTGACATTGTTCCAAAGAACCTTTGTGTTTAGTAGAGCATTTACCAATTAAAGGCTTCCTTGTGTCTAAGCCAGAGTGTAAACACCCTCTGTCAGGCTGTGGAGATGGCCAGTGTGTGTTTTTGTGGTGGGGGTCGTACTTGGTTAAAACAATCTTAGATAATGAAATAGGTGTTTGATGTCTGCTGGTAAGGAGACTTAATTTTCAGAAGAAACATGGTCAAAGAGAAGCGAGCCGCCTCTCTAAAATCAGCAGCCTTTAAATGGCTCTTTAAACATCACCCTCACCTCCAGCCTGGCGCTCTCCCTTTGTCCAAAAGTTTGAGATAGGACAAACTTCCCGTCACATCTTCAAAACCCTGATCGCTTCGCTTTATTCTGATCGATGTGCTCCATTCACCGGCACGGTGTCAGGATAGTTGTGAGAGGAGGGGGGGAGAACAAAAAAAAAAAGTCTCCCTCTTTGAGATGGCAATTGTATGTGGCTCTGTGTCTGCCTTACCTGTGTGTCTTTGATCATAGCAGAGCATGGGGTGGCGTTTGATTTCCAGGGATACTTTGACAGCTCACAGGCTGGCAAAAGCCTCTCGGATGACTGCGGGAAGATCAGAGGAGACAGGGTGGAAGGCAAAAGTCCAGCTGCGAGAAGATCAGAAGAGGCACAACTTCAACCACAGCCATTGTGTGAGAATACAGTCTCTTGGATAACTTTTTTTCTCTTGAGTAAAAAAAAAAAAGAAAAAAAGGAAAAAAAAAACACCTTCCCCTTCAGAATTTTGAACGGCTCAGTTTAAGGTCTGTGAGGTTTTGTCTAACTTTGACAAAAGAGGCTTGTATAGACATCTCAGGAGGCTTTTGCTTAACCCACAGAGCTGCAGTTCAAGCCGAACCACGAGTGTTCACTGTTAATCCGTGTCTTCAGCTCCCCATCTTCTCTTTTGCCGTGCACCACTGTGATTCACTCAAGTCCTGCTGAAGTGTAGAACGCTTCACAAAGAAAATAACTGAAATATACAAAGCGCTATGGTGGATTAAAGCTTGGTGAAGTTCGACTCGTCCCTCAACGTTTGTGGTGCTTTACGTCTAGCAAGGCTGGTGTCCAGTCTCTGCTTGTGCTTCCACCATTAGCTATTGATTCTGTCCTGCACACCATATACTAGAATATGTAGAACATCATTCATTTCCCCTAGTGAAAAGAAATTGTTAAGAATCACCTGTGCCCTTCCTGGCCTTTATGCAGCTATTAATATTTATCATTTCATTTATCTGGGCTCCATTAACCAATACAGCAAAGCAGAACATCCGATTCAGGGCTCAAAAGGACCCAACCTACTCTGAACTGAGGTCTCCCTCTAGTGGCACACTGTGGCAAATATGAGGATAGTTAAGACACTTGGCACTCAAGTGAAACCAAATGTAATAGTGAAAATTGCCACAAAGGCTTTTGGTGCTTTAAGGATTAGTTCTGAATATAAAAACTTATAGGCTCCCACTTTTATGTAGCATTCTTTAGTGTTTTCTGAGGGCTGCCTGTCAGTGCTGGACCCTTGGACTCGCCCTAACTGGCCTCCTAACATACAGCGTCCCATATCAATACTATACAGTCAAGATGAGGCCACTTAGAATTGAAAATGACCTGGACCATAGAAGAGAAAATTAAACAGCAACGATGGGCAAAATTTTAGAGAAACACGAAATACTGCATTCATATGAACATACTTTAGAGAACTTAAATCTGTCTTTTTTTTAATTACTTTTTTAAAATTCCATTATACACATGCCAACAAATGCCTAACTGTACTCTAATGCACTAAGGAAGGCACATGCACCACAGCACTGTTAGTATCATGTGTTTTTTAATCCCCGAGGCCCTTTAGCACAAAAGGACTGCTGATCTTTTGCTCTTTATTGTATTTCACCTATTACTGTCATAGGTCATTTACTGTCATACACCAATTAGTGCCATAGGGCTTTTTATTGTCATACACTTGTCACTGCAGTAGGCCTGTGGTTGCCAAAGGCCATTTATTGTCATACACCAGTTAGTGTCATAAACCTATTAGCACAATAGCCCCTTTATTGTTATGACAATAGGCCCGATAGTGCCATGTAGAATTGGTCGGGTGCACTAAAGACCCTGATGGTGCCATAAACACGCAAGTATGCGTCTGTCCTTTTCAGCCCAACTGATGTATAACTACTCTGGTGGATTAGAGTAGGCATGAGTACCACAGCCAGTAGTGGCATAAACACTTAGGCCTAAAATCTTTGGGACTAAAGACATGGCATTATTAATGCCACAAACTCTTCGATGTGAACGGCAGCGGCTAATCTGACAAAAATCGTTTTCTGCAAAAAGATGTTCTGCAGTGCGTAATATGATTTAATGTCTCCCTCTGGAGGCTGCACTTGAGAATTGCATTCACTTTTTCATTTTCATGGGACTGGTGTGTTCTGATAATTTATTTGAGGTCCACTCATATAAACATGGATATTATTCTAAATGAGTCGAGATTTATATCATTTCTTTTAAAACTGATTAGAGTATAAGGTTTTATATACAGCCTAATCAGTGTTTGGGCCATATGTGGTATGGCATGTTATACTAGAAGACAACTCTTTTCAGGATAGAAACGTTTTTAAAACAGGATTTTCAAAAAGATTAAAAAGTATTAAACATTAAGGCTGTTTTCAAAATCACAAATAGTATAATATTTGTCATACTTTATCACCTTTGTTGTTCACTTTTTAGTGTTTAGGTAGGTTAACCAATTTATATATTTATATAAGTCAGCTGTAAAACTGTTATTAAACACACTTCCACTGTGGATGATGGATGAGGGGTTTATTGCTCAGCATGGGCACCTAAAACAGAAATTACATTTCTAGGACAAGCTTCTGCCAACAGATGATTGTGCTGACAAAATCCAGAGGAGCTTTGCTTTCCCTCTTGCCCTGAGATTAAGACTTCCATCTAGACACAGCTGGCTGAGCTGGCCACGCAAACAGAAGCAAAGCCACACAGATCTGTCTACTAGGTACATAAAATCTGATAATGCACCTGCAGGTCAGACCTAGGTCACCCAGTGTGCTGCTGGCTGAGCTGAAGAGCAAAGCGGGGCGGTCAGCGGTATTAGAAGCCTGTGCTTTGGTCAGCTTTCAGATCTTTGGCCAACAAGGCTGCTGTGACTGGGTGCATTGCGTCACGATTCTCCTTGAAAACCTTAACAGCCTCATCACGGAACTTGGAAAGATTGTACACGTCCCTGAAAGTTAGAGCAGAAGAGAAGGATCACTGATGGTTCTGATTCACTAATCACTAGAATGCCTGGAACACAAGTGTGCATATACACCTCTGAGGAGATTTACATTATACACACCTAGTATGAGCAAAGGAACGTTTGCGTTTTTTAAAATCAACCTGAACTCCTGAGGACAAAGGCTTTACAATTGGAATTGTAAGTAACTTAAAATTAAGAATGGATGTGAACCTGAAATAGGTATGGGTCATTTGGAATAAAATAAATTATGTAAATTCAAAATCTGTACTTTGCCCGAATCCAATGATTTCTATAGCTATTTGTTCCATTTAAAAATCTAAAATTTCCACAAAGTTGTTCTGTAGTGTATTAAAATAGTATATACCTAAAAGAACAGGTAAAAAAAAAATTAACTGGATCACCTTTTATGCTTTATGCTAAAAGCACACAATAAACAAATGTTAGACATTCAGTGTTTTCATTTTGTGCACATGAAAACACCGTACAAATAATTTTCTCATCGTTAATTTCCAAATGTGGACGTTCAAGTTCCAAAAAGTGTTCAAATGTATGTTCCTTCTTAGCAAAAACAACTTAAGAGTCCATTGTTATCCAAGTGGTCCATGGTTACCTGAACAGTGGGCGCGTGAACTTCATCCTGCCCTGCTCCGTGGCCATCTTCAGAGCCAACGGAACGGCTTCTTCCCACTGGGCTTTAAGACACAGACGCAGCCACCTACAAGTCCACACAGACACAGGCACTCACATTTAGCCAAAGAAAAATTAGCAGCCTAAACAGCTTAGAAAATCATGGTTTTTCCAGTAGTAGTTTTGTTTTATTCAACACATTCATTTATAGTTGTTCACTCAACAACTCTCCAGAGCTTAGCAAGAACAAAAATGTGCCGCCTATGAAACAAATGGATAAGTGGTAACTACCTGTAGTGTGCAAAACCTCTGACTGGTAGTACAGTAGCCTCTCACTTTACACGGATCAGCAGTCACTGATTCAGTCTAATGCAGATTACTGAACTGTACTATAATACACTGAAAAGTTGTCAACCGCCATAAAAAAAAAAGAAAAGCCTGCCAAAGCATGTTGTAGCATGACTGCTCCGTGTCTTGTCTTCGTATTTTAGTGTTTTGAACTTTATTTTAGCTCACCGCACGCTGCTAGTGCTAACGGTTTTAAGTATTTTCCTCCAGAATCAATCAAATTTTCTGATTTTGATTATTTATTTCTCCTTGCTGCTGCCATTTGCAGCATCTGTGACAGCTGCAGACCAGGATCTCCCCTGTGGATCGTCTCAGTGTTTCTCTTGTTTCTCGTTTTGTCCTTCTTAAAGCCCTGCATTTTTATTACAGTAAATTAAATTTAAAGAGGCGAATACGGCTTTACCTTTACTGTTTCTTTAAGGGTAATGCATTAAACTGAGTTAAACATGAAATTAAAGTAAGTTAAAAAGAAATTAAAGGGAGCATATTTGGGGGCATATTTAGGGTTTACAAAAATAGGCTTTTTTTTTTAAAACCAAAACACAACAACATGGTTTGTCATTATATGTGGGTGCACTTGGAATGTAATCCCAGCGAAATGCAGGGGGTTACTTTATATGCATCAGTGACTGATCATGTACTTCTATTTATGTCTACTGCCTATATTAGGTGAAATACTGTAATAATATAAAAAGATCTGCACAGACACCAACAAGTTTAAAAGAGGTGCACTTCCCATCCAGTTTACCTGCAACGGATCTCAGAGTTTCTGATGCTGTTGAGGTTATACACCTCCTGCATTCTTTTGACATGAGACTGAGGTAGAGCGTCCTGTAGCAGAGAGAAAGACAAGGATAGAGGCAGACAAAAACGAGTCAGACAGACCAAATAATCACTATTTAATGTATTACTTGTGTTAAGACACAGTTCATGTCTTGGTACCTCAAGCAGAAGAAGTGCCATGAATTCAATGAGCTGGTGAGAAGAGAGCTGCTTTACATCGGCCTTACTGAAGCCGGCCAGATCTGCATCCTTAGCCTGACAACACACACAGACACAGAATCAGAGTGTTTTACTTCAATACTGTGAGGAACATGCATGTTCTAGAGCTAAAGAGAATGCAGACCCTACCTTCACCCATCTCTGGGCCAGAGAAATGCAGGCATCCGCCAGAGTGGTGTCGTACCTGAGCAAGCAGAGCAACAATCAAATATACACAGAAGCTAATATAACTTCACAGCACTTTTGTGTGATAGTAATAGTGTTGGTAAACCAAAACCAAGCACTATGCTTATCCTCAGGAAAAAAAAAAAAAAACACAGACACAAGTGGTTTTGTCATTATTGCTTTTGTAGCAAGAACTCCAACAAAATAAATACCACTTGTTTTAACCTTGTTTTCCCTGGTCATGAAACAAGTATGACACTTGTACAAAAACAAGTACACTCTAGTGCTTACTCGGCTTTGTATGGAGGCATTCCTGGAGTGTGCATCCATCCATTCCAGTCCACTTTATTCAAGATGTCCACCTGAGAGGGAGCAACAGAGATGAGAAGATTAAATCAGACTATTCACTAAAAACCTACAAAAAAATAAATAAATCGGAAACACCCAAGAACATACAGCAATAATTAAGCTTAAATGGATAATTACACGTTTGTGCACGTTAGTCACTCACTCACCTTGTCTTTGAAGTAGGTGAACAGGTAGTCCTTCCACTGATCTGTGGTCACGCTACTGTAGGCAAACATCTGGATGTAGGACTTCACAAAGCCCATGAACACCTCTGTACAGGACACACGACATATTATAAACATTCATATACTCCTTATGTATGTAAATGTGTGTAGAGTGTGTGTGTAGTGTGTGTGTGTATATGTATGTATATATATATTAGGGCTGTCAGTAGATTAAAATATTTAATCTCGATTAATCTCATGTTTGCCATAGTTAACTCGCGATTAATCGCACCTTTAAGTCTGTACTAAATATA
>JBBPDB010000128.1:21392002-21429137 GCA_037974465.1 Brachypetersius altus | reverse complement strand
CATGGGGGAAACCAAAGTAAACAGAACAGAACAGAAAGGCAGGGGAAATCAACATGGCCGCCGGCCAGACCGTGACAGTCTTCCAGTTTCCATTTGCTTTACCCAAAGATTGCCGGAAACAGAACATCCAGCCGAGTTCAAGTGACACTTTTAAGAAATGCTGCAGAACAAAAGGACGCCCTCGGGAAGCTCCAAGTAATATTTCCCTCTGTAAAAGAAAGGTGAAGCAGGTGTTGCTGATGGCAACAAATGGTACTTAATCCCACTTGTAACAGGGTAATGGACTTAGTGTAATGATTAATAATTTAAGTCCCTCTGTGGACTTTCTTTATCTCCGGCTCATACACTGAAGAACTGCTCTACAGCTGAATGTCAGCCACTAAAGGAGCGATAGATGAAAAATGGAGCTCAGTAGCAGCACAGTTTGCTCACGGATTATTGAGGCAGCGTTCATTCAGATCTACAAGTTGATCAAGTCAGATCTTGCAGACGCAGGTTCATAAAGGGACATATGCTTAAGAACTGTACCTTAATTTCATCATTGATCAAAGACATCTTCAAATATGATAACAGAAATAGCATTAAACATTCCGGAGGTTTTAAAGGAACTGGGTAGCCCTGTGAGGTTTCGGGGTTTTTTTTTTCAGTTTTATGTACAGATACAAGAAAATAAAAATAAAAAGCCTAAAATGCTTCAATATTTAAATGTCCCTAACTAAGGGCTTCAGAAAATGCTCAGCACCAAATTATGCAAATTGCCACTGTTTGTACTGTTACTGGCGGACAGGGGTCAGCATGAGCACTCTGACCGGTCCTTTGCTACACAGCCCCATTTACAGCAAGCTTTAATTTACAGTTTGTTCTGGCATTTTTCTCTTTCTCTTCTGTGGGCTAGATGTGCCTTCATTCTCCATAAATATTAAAGAGCTTTAGGCACACATGACCTTTTCCCTGTTCACCAGTTGTCCTTCCCTGGCCCATTTTCAGTAGATACTGACCAATGCATACTGGGAACATATCAAAAGAGCTGATTGTTTGGAGATGCTCTGACTCAGTCGTCTAGCCACTACAACCAGACCCTTGTCAAAGTTGGTTAGATCTATTTACTTCCAATACATCAAACTCAAGAACTGATGCTCTTTCTGCCTCACATATTCCACCCCTTGACGGGGGCCACTGTCATGTCAGTATTCTTCACTTCACAAAGTTTTAATGTTGTTTTCTTACTCACTCATTCCATTTCAGTAACCGCTTAATCCACCGGAATAGAGTTGTGGGTATCCGGAGCCTGTCCCTGTGTCAGTGGGTCAGAGGCAGGGAAGCCTAATGTTGTTTTTGATCAGTATTTATAGAGGAACTAGAATAACTAGTAATCTTCAATCCTGTACTTTTGTTCATTTTGCAACACTAGGCATGATCACCTAAGGGGAAATGTTTGTACCTTTGATTTTCCACCAAACAATTTCTTTTAAAGTGACTTCTAAGGAAAGTGCGTAATGTAATAATCAATCTGAATAATGCACTTCTATTACAGATGAACCTTGTGGAGGAGACAAGTCTATATTCTGTCAGATGGAGGTCCTGGCTCGCTACTGCTCCATCCCAGGCTACAGTAAGCTGTGCTGTGACTCGTGCAGTAAGAGGAGCAGTCTTCTCCTGCCCGAGGCTGCTGAAACCGAGGAAGAAGTGCGCTTTGGCTCCGCCTCACAGCTCTTGGAGACCCTGTCAGCTTCCATCAACGGCACCCTCAAGCTCCCTCCCCACAGCCCAGGCCCAGTTGGACGTAACACAAAGCAAACCTCCACGGCTGCACCGCACAGAACAAACGGCGAGAATAAAAACCCTAAACGCCCCACACAGTCCACCAAGACCAGCGCCAGAAACCTGCCTGCCATGGCAGTTCACGGACAGTCAACAAATGCAACATCACGGCAGCCAGACAGTTCCAGAGACAGCCGGTGGCCCAAGGCAGTATCTGAAGTGAAAAGATGAAGGGAAACTTTTTTTTTTTTTGGTTTTGTTTTGTTTTTTCTTCTTCTTTCTGGACTCTCTTTTTTTTGTAGATATAATATATTAGCCTTATCCCTTGACTTACTTCAGATCTTGCTTATGAGAGATTTTAGAGAGAGTGAGAGAGTAAAGTGCTGGTTCACTTTTTGGTTGCTGGGTCCTCCGCAAAGTGGTCATTCACACCTGTCAGTCAGCATACACATTGCCGTTTTGAAATAATGCACCAAAGATCTTTCGAAAGCAGTAAGAGCTCCTTTTTCAGAGGCTGTTGGAAGTTTTCTACGTTAGCCTGTGCAAAAGAGACACCAGTGGTACTTAGCAAACGCTTCTGGCTCTATAGAATTTCAGACTTTACGCTTGTTACTGGCTCCAAACATGTTCTTTGTTTAACAAACATATATTTATGAATGTTCCTGTAAATACTGTATGTGTAAAAGTCAGTATTATTTTTTACTAAAACATTGGTGCAGATTTGTACTATTCCGGTACACCTACAGCAGACATATCTGAAAATATCGGTCAAAACCAGTGTGAAAATACCAGGATGTATTCACCATGAACACTTGGGATACCTTTGCCCATCAAGGGATTCCTGTCAATCATAAGCTTTTGTCTCTGGAACTGTATCGTTGTTTATTGTCAAAGCTAACACTTGACATCCATTTCTGCCTGTTATCCAGTACTGTATTCTCTTTTGTAGCTAGCACGAAAGCGGACCGCATTTAGATGTAAAAAGCAGTTGGGCCACTACTAAGGAGTCTATCACTTGCACATCAAAGTGCATCTGACAGGCAAGGCTGTATTTTGAAGGCATTGAGCTGGAAGTAACATGGACCTTTCTTTGTGAGGAACATATTGTACAATGCTTTCGCCCGCAAGATGTTCGGAAGCAAGATATTTATTTTTTAACCAAGGGTTACATCTCAACCACAATGCATCTGACTGCAATAACAAGGAACCCCCATGTACATGTAAGTGGAGCATGAGCACACTAAGAAAAAAAAATACAAAAAAAAAAAAAAAAAGCTTTCACACACACTCTCCTGTGTGCCACTGTATAGCTGCTGTATATAGGATTGAGAACTTTAGAGTATTTATTGAGTTCCTAGCCTTTTATGTCCCTATTGTACAAGCAGTTAAGAGCCAAAAGAAAAAACACCAAATTTGCTGGTCATCTGCAGATTGATGCTTGAATTTTTTCACAGCTGGAGAGTTAGGAGTTAGAAATGCTTTAGATACCAAACACAGTTTTTTTGTTTGTTTGTTTGGGTGTTTTTTTTGAGAAAGCTGCCTAGTACAGCTGTTTCAGTTCATTTAGAGTAGGCACCAACAAAGCTGTCACTCACAGCTATTTCTAATCTAATCTTTGATAAAATCCCCAACGAAACTGTTCTTACAGTTAATTCATTTGGATTTGTAACCCACAAAGCTTAAGGAATCCATGTGGAAATCATTCCCATTGGCAAAGGCAGGCAAACATGACAAATGTTGGTGTTTGTAGATATCATTTGTAGAAACAAACCTGTTTGAGACATTTTCTTTGTAATGTTATTGACTTGCTGCCTATGGCGACTTGGCTGCTAATTTTATGCAAAGCTTCTCCCAAGAGGATGCTAGTACTTTAGTATTTGTAGATTTTATGTTTTCCTCCAACAACAATCCCTGAGCCTCAGACAGATCCACTGTATAGCAAATGAGACATATCTATGCCCAATGCTACCTGTGCATTTAACAATGAATTAATACTCCAATTAGCTGCCAGTTTTTAACAGCTTGCAGTTGTTTCTGTTTATTTGTACTTACATTTGTTAGTTGTATTTGAAGTGTTCACTACTGATGCTGTTTGTTGTAATGGGGAGCACATAGCAATAAAGATTATACTAAACATTTGTCTGGTGCTCTTCTGTTTGTGACTGCTTTGCATTGCATTATACAGGTCTGAACCTGAGAGTCTTCTGAATGAAAGGACATGGACCTGAAGCTGAGGACTATTGGGGAGGGTGAGGATGATGTCTGAAGGGGTGGATGAAGCTGAGGTCTATTGGGGAGGGTGAGGATGATGTCTGAAGGGGTGGATGAAGCTGAAGTCTGATGGGGCGGATGAAGTTGAGGTCTGAAGGGGCAGATGAAGCTCGGGTCTGGTGTGGCGGATGAAGCTGAGGTATTGATGGGCGGATGAAGCTGAGATGTGGCTGGGCAGATGAAGCTTGCCTGGTGGGGAATATGAAGCGGAGGTCTTGTGGGGCGGATGAAGCTGCGGTCTCAGGAGAATAAAGCTGATGTCTGGTGAGTCGATTTAAGCTCAGATCTAAAAGAGGCGGGTGAAGCCGTGGTCTGGTGGAGTGGATGAAGCTGAGGCCTGGTGGGGTTAATGAAGCTAAGGTCGGATGGGATGGAGCTGAGGTCAGGTGGAGTGGAGAAAGCTGGGGTGTGGTGGGGTTAATGAAGCTGTGGTCTTGTGGAGGAAATGAATCTGCTTTGAAATATGAAATTAAAGATCTTTCATTAATGTCACAGCTGTTTACATGCATCCATTACTGGCATGATGTGAGCCCTTGGTTCACTTTCTGGAAAACAGCAGAAAGGTGTATTGATCCATTTACATGAAAAACAACTAACCAAAGCAGGTTAAATCTGTACGTTGCGACCATAAAAGCACCATTTGGACATGGAGAGCTAGGGGCATTTTCTCAAGTGCCTACTCCACTGAGAAAATTACAAGGCAAATTAGCTTTTATTTTTCCACAAAAAAAACCCAAAATCTGTGAACAGATGTTACCTTGCATTGACCGCTGTTACTTGTGTTTGGTCTTTAGCTGGGCATGAATAGATATCCAGGGATGTTAGATAAGGAGGTGCTGAAGGTATATCATTTTCGAAACTTATCAAGATTTTTCAATGTAAAGTCCCATGTTTGAAATGCTTCAGGTTTTTCAACCAGTATTTCTTCCTGCATGTAAAATTTAGTGTGAATCAAAATCCACACAAGCTCATGCCATGACCATCCATTGCCCTAAATCCAATTCGGGAGCTCAAGAACAGAGTACGGAGAAGTGCCAGGACTCTGAAGAGAACCTACATTCAGAAATGGCTGAAAATCAATTCTTTTGTCTTTAAATCTTATCAAAGCCCCAGTGCTGCTCTGCTGGCACAAAATACTAAACAAGAGGGTGCCTATACGTTTTTCTAAGGTTTATTCTGGGATCCCCTGTGACATTTTTCTCGTGGTAACTTCTACAGTTTCTATATGGTTACTAATAGTTACTATAGTTGCTGAATAAAGACATCTGATCAGCATTAAGGGGAAGCCATGTTAAACAAGTGTGTCAGTAATTCTGGAGGTCATGAATGTTATTAAGGCTTAATGTCTGCTTTTAAATCTGTGATGTCACTGTGATGTCATCTGTGAAAGTTCAAGAGGATAAAACATGTCAAAAAGAAATGTCCAGTGCCGTCAGATAGCAGTGAGTGTTGCTCAAGGTCAACTTCTCACCAGACAATTCACTTTCATCCTTGCTTCGGAACAGCCTCCTCTTCTGATTTTTAACAGCATTTACGGTATCAATCAGTTAAAGCTCATAGCAGCTTTTCGAAAAGCACCGTGAAATCATATTTTTAACACGAATCACAAGCCGTTGGCAGATGATGGGCAGTGAAGCTCTGGCCATTTTTTCAAGAGTGACACTGCAATTGCTGTGGATGAAGCGTTACTTCTTGAACAAGAACACTGAAATAGCAGCTATATGTGCCAGCCAGTAAATGGGCCGGCTGAAGAGATTAATTTTAACTGTCATCCTCAGGTGTGGATGGCGTCCATGATAAGAATAAAAATACGCCGGGCTAAAATCACCACTACGACCAAGAAACTGAGTGCAACTGGATGCTGTAGGTACTTCACAGTGATTGATAGCATCGGGTTTCATGAAAAATTACGATAGGAAATCGATACAAGTGCTATTACTTCCAGTCTGGTTTTATTAGTATGTACAGTGCATACATGCTTTTGTTCTAATCGTTCTGTCAGCTAAAGATACAGAAAAAGTGTATTGTAAAATATGTATGCATGTTAATAAAGCACAGGATATTATGCACTCAAGATAGCACATGGTGGCGGTGGATTAGACACCGCATTATTTAACACAAAACTAATTTGAAGTCACTGAAAAATCAATACCTATCTATCTTTCTATCTACACTATATGGACAATCTACATATCTATATCTGTTTTGGGACACACCTGTTTTACAGAGCTTGGGCTAGGCCCCTTGCTTCCAGTAATATAAATAGATACTCTTTTATTCTGTATTTTTGCTGCTCCTACTTCTGCACTGTCCAATTTATGCCATAACAACAGAAAGTTCTCACTTGTGGGTCTAATAAAGGATTATCTTATCTTACATAACAAAGGAAAACAAAACGTGAAAAAAACTTTAGAATGGTGGCCTGTGAGTAATAATTGTGCACGTGCTCCTTGTTAATACAGTGAAGCATCTTACTGCTTCAACATACCAAGCCATTTTGGATAATGTCAAGCTTCCAAATTTGTAGACACTGTTTGGAGAGGAACCGTTCCTATTCCAGCGTGACTGTGACTCAAAGCGAGCTCCATAAAGACAAGTTTGGATGAGTTTGGTATGGAAGAACTTGACTGACCTGCACAGAGCCCTGACCCCTGAACATTGCACACTGCCTCAGCCACCTGCTGCCTTCCCGCAGTGGTTTGTGGTGAAAGCTCCTCCCAAGGTGAAACAACACTCACACACCTGGCCATCAACAACAATGCATATAGATGTGAAAGCAAGGTCCACATGAATTCCTGGACCCACACCGCACACACCCAGCAATCCACATTATGTAAAAGAAAACGTGACTCATACCTGGCCACTTTCTTACATTGCTCCATAGTCCAGTTCGGATGCTCACATGCCAGTTTTAGATGGTTTTGATGGTGGACAGGGGTCAGTAGGGGGAGCAGTCTGCAGCTGCTCAGGCCCTTACACAGCAAGCTGCAAAGACCTGCGTTTACTGACACCTTTCTATCATGGCCAACATGAACTTTTGAATCAATTTGCCCTACAACAGCTGTAGCAGCTTTCCAGAGCCTAAAGCAAGATTTATAAAGACACAGGTGGATGAGCACATTGTGAAAGTTGACTGGCCCACACAGAGCCCCGACATCAACCCCATTCGACACCTTTGAGAGGAACTGGAATGGAGAGTCAGACCGTTTTGTACAACATCAGTGCAATGCCAGCAAAGTTCCTGTTGGTGTAATGGTCAGGCATCCCAATACTTTTGTCCATATAGTGTATGTCAAGATTACTTTTTAGAGCAACTATAAAAGGACCACATTGGTCAATAGTTGAAGAACACGGTCAGTAAACATTCACACAATCCTGAGTCAAAGACGACTAGAAGGTGTGGAAAAAGCTCGGAAGTACCCCACACCTAATAAACAATGAGTTTGAATGTGAGGAACACTTTTCATGGTTTAAAGAACATCCATGTAATTTACGGGGCCATTCCTTGAACATATGTCAAAGTCGAGGAGCCTCTTCTCTTGTACTGAGATGGGTCTTCATCGTGCCCCAGATCCATGACCTGAAAAACGGTCAACAAAGGAGGACTTTCAGTAACTCCCCGAGATAAAAACTAACCTTGAATGATCTAAAATCTCCCTTTACAGCATAACCAAAGCTCTCACATTATTCTCTCCTGCAGTTAATATTCATGAGGCAGGAGAGCCACTTAAACGAGAGCTTTACTCGTCCACACAAAATGCTCACACCTGTCCTGGTTTAGGAAGACTTTAATTATAGGTACTTCAGTTCACTGCCCTACTACACAATCTGTGCCTCAGCTGGATCAGTTCCATGTAGCTGCAGTATTCCAGGGCTTGCTCTATGCTTTACATGACACAATCATATGCAATAATCGTTTATTTACAACCTATCATTGTACCTTTTCTATGCATTTAAGCCCATTATGTAGAAATATTATATGAAGGATATTAATATGAAGATTTATGGTCATGTCCTGGAAGGCGCTCACTTCCCATGAAAGCATTTTGAAAATGCTACCATCAATTGTTAAGCTTCAGTGTTTATCAGTAAAGTCAATATGAAAGATCTATTATGACAGCAGGCTCTATCAAACTGCAGCAGCCAGACTTTTCTAGCTTATGTTCTCTTGTCAGTATCAGCACAAGTCTTTGGTTCATGTTTCTCACAGATAGCATTGAATGCTCGCTGAAAGCTCCGCAGTGTTATCTAAAATGAAGATCCTCATATATGGTAAGTCCTAATCTGCTGTTGTGATATCCCCTCACTTTAAGCATCTCAGTCTTTTTCATTATATTATTTATATTTTCTGTTTGGCTATCCTCGAGCGTTTCCATTGAACTAAATAGCTAAACGATTAAATGTCTTAGAATTATGTATCACACTTAGCCTATAATTAAAGCACCCATTATGTGGGAAGGAGAGATTCCATCTGCTGTCAGACTCTACAACAAAGGGCTTGCAGTTGACCACACACACAGACTAATGAACACACATCCACTGACGTTTTATGTTATGTACCATATTTCTTTGTGTACAATTTTGAGTAAACATGTGCAATCTATGTCTTGGAATATTACTATTCTTATTACTGGGTGGAATGTGCAATTTATAGATATAATGTGCAGCTCTTCTGGTGTAATGTGCAATTTTAGGGGTGAGTTGTCTGGTTAATTGTTACTGTTTTGTACTGCTACTGTTTTAGTCTATATATATATATATAACACAATCAAGCCTGGAATTATTCATAGCCCTGAAAAAAATTTGACTTAGTTACTTTTATTCAACCAGCAAGTTTCATCTTGTTTGCTAATGACACAGGCGTCTCACAGAAGAGAATAAGACGATGTACATTGTGATCATTGTGGGAAAATGTTTTATTTACATTTGAACAAAAAGTGGCATTTCCAGCATGTTACACAGCAGCAGAAGGACACAGCAGCAGGCAGCATGCTTTTCCAGAAAGGATTTCCTAATTTAGAAATAAAAGTTCAAGCTCTCGAAACCAAACAAAAACAAGCAAAAGGGTCTCCTTTCTCTGGAGCACTCCGCGACACTTCTATGTAACACTCTAGCTCCCAGATTCCACAGTGGACCTTCTCTCCGAGGAAACCCAGATAGCTCACACACACACACACACTTCGAGAGCCTCTCACTTCGCCTTGGGATGGACACAGCATTGGAAGCCCCATTCTGTGTGAGACCGTGGTTCGCCGTGTCACTCCTGCACAGGTAGAGATAGAGAGAGAGATAGAGAAGGGAAATACAGATAGTTTAGTGTACGTGCCACTCGTCACACTTGCACTCCCCGGCTCGTTGGACCGACTCTCCTTGTGTTCTGTCTGTGACACCGTCAGATTAGGTTCCGCTACAGACAAGTACAGTTTCAAAGGTGCACTTGCACACAGAAGGAGAATACGATTTCTCACAAACCCTCCAGCCTCACACTGATGTTTCTAGGTTGTTACTGGGTGACCACGCACTGGCTTGCTGGCTGAGCCAGGTTTTAACCACACACACAGCCAATCGCACAACGCAGACACTTACGGCTTACTTCAAATACAGTTAGAGACAGGTGGACATGTCATTAGGTACCTAGCAACCCAAATACTGTGACTCCTCCACACCTGGGCTCCCTCAGCACCCAACGACCACTCATTCCCCCACATACACACAAACCCCATGCCCAGAGCTAGTTTCTCCTAATACTCCAGTGACTGTCTTCTTACCCAACGAGGAGGAGACTTACCAAACGTCACGCATACCCTCCTCAGTAATCAATAGAAAAGCCTTTATTGGCTATTACAGCAACCAAACACCTCCTATAATTGCTGACTAGCTTTTTGCACGTCTCCACTGGTATTTTTTCAGAAACTGTGTGAGTTTGGTATGAATAATGCTGGACATGCCACTTTGTAAATGTAAATAAAAGCTGAGAACCATTTTTCTCCATAATGATGCCTCTTGTACATCGTCTTATTTTCTTCTGGGAGACGCTTGTGTCATTTCCAATCAAGAAGAAACTTGCTGCTTGAATAAAAGTAACTAAGTCAAAATTTGCCAGGGATGTAAATAATTCCAGGCTTGACTGCACATATATATAGCTACAGTCATGACCAAAATTGTTCGCAGCCCAGAAATGTTTCCAGAAAATCAAGTATTTCTTACAGAAAAGTATTGCATTAACACATGTTTTGCTATACACATGTTTATTCCTTTTGTGTGTATTGGAACAAAATAAAAACAAGCTAAAAAAAAGCTAATTTGACACAATGTCACACAAAACCTTAACCTAATATTTGGTTGCACACCTTTTGGAAAAAATAACTAAAATCAGTCGCTTCCTATAACCATCAATAAGCTTCTTACACCTTTCAACCGGAATTCTGGACCACTCTTCCTTTGCAAACTGCTCCAGGTCTCTCATATTGGAAGGGCGCCTTTTCCCAACAGCAGTTTTAAGATCTCTCCACAGGTGTTCAATGGGATTTAGATCTGTGCTCATTACTGGCCACTTCAGAACTCTCCAGCGCTTTGTTGCCATCCATTTCTGGGGGCTTTTTTAAATATGTTTGGGGTCATTGTCCTGCTGGAAGACCCAAGATCTCAGACGCAAACCCAGCTTTCTGACACTGGGCCCTACAGTGCGACCCAAAATCCTTTGGTAATCCTCAGATTTCATGATGCCTTGCACACAGTCAAGGCACCCAGTGCCAGAGGCAGCAAAACAACCCCAAAACATAATTGAACATCCACCTTGTTTGACTGTAGGTACTGTGCTCTTTTCTTTGTAGGCCTCATTCCGTTTTCGGTAAACAGTAGACTGATGTGCTTTACCAAAAAGTTGTATCTTGGTCTCATCTGTCCACACAACATTTTCCCAGAAGGATTTTGGCTTCCTCAAGTACATTTCGGCAAACTGTAATCTTGCTTTTTATGTGGGGTCCTTCTGGGTCTCCTGCCACAGCGTTTCATTTCGTTTAAACGTTGACGGATAGTTTACGCCGACACTGATGCTCCCTGAGCCTGCAGAACAGCTTGAATTTCGTTGGAACTTGTTTGGGACTGCTTTTCCACCATCCGGATGATCCTGTGTTGCAACCTTTCATCAATTTTTCTTTTCCGTCCACGCCCACAGAGATTAGCTACAGTGCCATGGGTTGCAAACTTCTTGATATAGTTGCACACTGTGGACAAATGCAAATCTAGATCTCTGGAGTTGGACTTATAACCTTAAGATTGTTGATATTTTTCCACAATTTTGGTTCTCAAGTCCTCACACAGTTCTCTTTTCCTCTTTCTGTTGTCCATGCTTATGGGGTTATTTGTGGCACACCCAGACACACAATGCAAAGACTAAGTGAACTTCTTTCCTTTTTATCTGCTTTCTGGTGTGAGTTTTATATTGCCCACATGGAGCATCACATCCTTGAAACTATCTTATTTATCCACAATTTTGAAAGGGTGCCAATAATTTTGTCAAGCACATTTTTGGAGTTTAGCGTGACATTATGTCAATTTGCTTTTTTTCCTCCTGTTTTTGTTTTGTTCCAATACACACAAAGAGAAAAAACATGTGTATAGCAAAACATGCGTTAATGCAAAACATTTCTGTGAGAAATACTTGATTTTCTGGAAAAATTTCAAGGGTGCCAACAATATTGGCCATGAGTGTATGTGTGTGTGTGTGTGTGTGTGTGTGTGTGTGTATTGTCTTGTATTGTGAGTGTTGGTTTTGTGACTTCAAAAAATTAAGGCTTGATTTGCATACATGACTGAATTTCTTCCTTGTCTTTAGCTGCAGTATAACTACACACCATTCAAATAAATATCTGTTATATGCAACTTAATAATTAGATGAATGTCTATTAAATCCAGCCATAAATGTAAACCTAGCTTTAACTCTAGGACTGTTAATAATCTGCTTAGTTTCACCCATAGATTTCTATTGTTTGTTAACTGTACCTGTTGATAATAATACTCTCTAAATAAATAAAGTGACCAAGGTCTCTGACAGATATTAATGTCCTCTACAGATGCTGTTAAAATAATGCCGTGTTTATCTTCCTCGTCTGTATGTTTCAGTGGTTGTGCACGGACTGTATGAGGAAGTGACGCTGCAGTAAAACCTCCGCTATGCTGGATAGGTGTAGCGGTAAAGACCTGAATGTCGCCCTCTAGTGGCCAAACCGCTGAAAAGCTCAAACGAGGGGGGCGTATAAACACACCATATGGACAAAAGTATTGGGACAAACCTGTTTTTCAGGGTTTTGACCAAGCCCATTACTTCCAGTGAAGGGCAATCTTAAAGCTTCAGCATAGTAAGACATTTTGAACATCACCTTGCTTCCAACTTTATGGACACAGTTTGGGGAAGACCCTCAAGTGCATAAAGCAAGATCCATAAAGACATGGTCGGATGAGTTTGGTGTGGAAGAACTTTACTAAGTTCTGGCCTCAACCACATCCTTTTGGGACCTTTGGGATGAACTCGAACAGAGATTTTGAGTCTGGCGTTCTCATACATCAGTTTCTGATCTTCTGGAAAGCCTTTCAAAAAAGAATGGAATAGCTGTTATAGCTGCACAGGGGGACCAACTCCGTATCATTTGAAGGCAAATCCATTAAAGTACTTGCTGGTGTAATAGTCAGGCGTCCATGTAGTGTATGATGTATGTATGGTTTTATGTACCAAAAACAGACATAGATCATTTCTGCATGACTTGCTGCATTGTTTAGAAATAAATACGATGTATTTGTTACTGTGCCTTTAAGACTGATTTATAAAAAATAACTTCTGTTCCAACTAAGAACTCTGTATTGTGCCTTGTTCAAAAGGCAGCGAAAAACCAAAAACAAAGAGTTTATTGGGAAAGGGCAGATTTAAACTCCTGTAGAATGATTAGGAAATGCTTTTTAGTTTTACTGACTCACAAAAGCAGTGAGTTAACCCCATCTTGCTGAAAGAGATCACTCTCATTAGGGAATGTCGCTGCCACTAAGGGGTGGACTTGGTCTACAGCAAGGTAGGCGGTACATGTCAAATAAAAAGCCAAATGAATGCCAGGTTTTCCATCTTTTGGCATCTCTTTCCAAGGTAAGTGACAAACACACTTCTGTCCACATAATGTAAATGAAAACGTGCTTCATCAGACCAGGTCACATTACTTCTGGTGCCTACATGCTCATTGCAGGAGCTTATGACAGTGGACAGGGGTCAGTATGGGCACTCTGGCCAGCCTGCAGCTATGCAGTCCCATATGCAGAAAGCTGTGAGGCATTGTGTTCTGACACCTTTCTGTCACAGCCAGCATTATTTTTTCAGCAGTTTGTGCTAAAATAGCACTTCTTTGGGATCAGACCTGACGGACAAGCCTTCACTCCCCGCTTGTTGCATCAATGTGCATTGAGCGCCCATGACCCTGTCAATGGTTTTCCATCCTTGGCCCAGTGTGATGCTGTTTTGTTGCAGGGTTAGGATTAGGGAAAGCTTTCTGGCAGTTAGGATTAAGGTTAGGATTAGGGATTGGGGTAAAGTTGGGGTTAGGGTGAAGGTAAGGTAAAGATTTCTGGCAGTGTGATGCTGTTTGGTTGTAATCCCTGCATCATCCACTAGATGTTGCAGTACGAGTGGGAATGCTTTGATCTCAAAAGTGGAGTTTTTTAATTGCTTACATCTGTCCAGATTTCCCAGACACACTGCCTGTGGGTGGAGTCCCTCTTCACCACCACTCCACACACAGCTCCTTACACACACCGCGTCTGTCTCTTAGTGTGACTGACTGGCTGCTGCTGTCATTAAATATGTCCTAGACAGAGGGACAGTGATGGACGGTGAGAGAGAAGAGTCTTGCGTGTGCACTGTGGGACACAGTTTCCTGTCAGAGAGAGGATTTCCCTCCAGGAAATTGGAAGATGGTTCCACTCCCCTGTGGAGCGCCCATTTCTCACCGTGACAGGCATCAAATACACACACACACACACACACACACACATACTATTGTCTGGTGCACTGTTATTGGGCTACTGAATTATAGCAAATGGGGGCACATTTTTCTAACCCCACATTCAAACACAATAGTGTTACTTTAGGGAGGTAATGACTCAAACTCCGCCCCCCCCCAAAAAAAAAAAAAATTACTTATATTGCAGTGGGCCTTCTTAGTCCACCCAGCCCCAGCATCTATTGGCAGAGAAACTGATATCTGAAGACTCTGATCATCTCTTTTTAATGAACATTTGGCCTAAAAAAGCTTTGACCTCTGCGTAGATGCTGGCACTGATAAATAAATGAAAGAACGAAAAAAATAGCTTCTAAATCTTAATTACAAAATGTTAACGGTATTACTGTGGTCTCTACACACATCTGTCTCGGACATGATTCTCCTGTCTATAAAAATTAACAGAATTAAATGAAAACGAACCTCAGTCCTGTGATACTGATCCCGAGTGTTCACTGGGACAAAGCAGGTGTTAAGAACTGGTTTTGTGGAACAAAAAATTTGATAAAATTATCATTTTGAAATGGACTTTTCAATGAATCAAAAGTGAGCCGAAGTGTCTGATGTTCTTAGAGCGATAAAGTGCTCACACACACATAGGCACACGTGTGTGTGTTGTATGTGTGTGTGTGTGTGTGTGTGCGTATGTGCGGAGGAAGGAACACGGGCTCCTCCCAGTGGTCCTGGGCAGGAAGATGGTGACGTCAGTCGGAGCAGCTTTGGGCACAGATTCGGGTTACAATATTACTGACAGAGAGAGCGAGCGAGCGAGCGAAACACACAAAGTAGGAGAGAGAGTGAGCGAAGAGTGGTAGAGAGTGAGGGAGAAGAGAGAAAGTGTGTGTGTGTGCCATCGCCGGCGCGCGAGAGAGGAGGGAAAGCGTGTTTACACAGACGGCTCGAGCGCCTGGGGAACAGCGCGCGAGAGGAAGTGAGCCGGCTCGCTGTCTGCCTGCACCAACTTCCTGCTCAGAGAGAGAGAGAGAGAGAGAGGTGAAAAAACAGTGGGGATCCCATTACAGTCAGGCTGTGCTGCCGAGACGACCGACAGCATGGAAAACCAGGACATTTTACGGAATTCTTTCTAATAGAGGCTAAAAATCGGCCATTACTCACAGGTAGGCGACCTTCACCCCTTCACCAACATCTCTTCACTGCTTTAGGAGGAGTTACACTTGTAGCAAGTTTTAGAATCATTTATTATCGTGTAAAAAGTAAGCAGTAGCTACTCAGCGCCAGTCAAACTGTAGCACACAGCCTAAGGCTGTTTACTAATACTTACTTGTGTGGTGTGTTAGTTTACTGTCAACATTTTACTCTTTTAACACAAAATGTTAGTACAGTGTCAGCCGCGAACTGAATGAAGTCTCTTTTTCCACTCACTCTCTGTGTGTGTGCCTGTGTGTGTGTGTGTGTGTGTGCGTGTGTGTGTGTGTGTACTTGCACTTGGGGAAGTTTGCCTGCTTAAAATTACGAGGCTGCATTTTTGCCCCAGGCAGCCCTTCCCCTGCTCAAGTTTGAAAAACCTTCCTGCACACCAGCGCTTTTTGTCTTTTCTCTGTCTTGTTCATGTGGTGTAATGTCCCCTGAGCTGCTGGTGGTACTGATCCTGCTCCTGGCCCTTTAACAGCACTCTCAGAGCTCCTGGTCTGTGTGGAAACAGCAGCAGACTAATTGCCATGCGCCTTCCGCTTAGAAACTGGCAGTAGACAGCGGCTTGAAAATGACTCACTGGGGCCAACAAAGAAACTTCAGTCCATGCATCTGCCTGCCTTGGCCTTCGCTCTCTGTCTCAGGGCTTTGGTCTTCATGCTGATAGAGTGGCCAGTCCCAGAGGCTGGGCCCTGCCTTGGGACAGTTTCAGGTGAGGTGGTCCCAGAGGCTAGAGGAGTGCTGGTGAAGGTAAAAGGAGCCCTGTGACGACCCTAGACTCAGATTTTTTCCACCACGTTTAGTCATGGCTAAGTAATGTCTGCACACACACACACACCAACTAATCTCATTACAGATTTCCGCTCACTCTGCAGCAGAGGGACTTGCATGTGTGCGTGCTTTAAAAAGTGACTGAGTTTGAATCTCTGACTATATCAAATGGGGTAAAAGACCACCCTCACCCAAAATCCTGGAAGGCTGTAGTGTGGTCCCAAGCATACCTCATCAGTGGCTTGCTTCAGAATCCCCACTGAATAGTTCATAGCAATAACTATTAAGCCATAATTTCTGGACATCTTCAGTTATAGGAACCCGTTATTTTGTTATTAAGCTTAAGGATTAATATGCAGTAATTCGGGGACTGTACAGAGATATCGGTGTAAGGCATGAGAATGGTCTTTAGGGTTTAAGGGGTTAATTCTTTATTCATCACTGGTGTCTCCTCTTTACGTCAGATGTAAACTGTGGGCTTATTTTTCTGCAGCTGCCATAAAATATTTGGTGACCACTCTGAAACTCATTTATAAGTAATGTAACTATAAGAGAGTGGACCGATGCAGGTCCCTAAGGAACATATATGGGCCTGAACTTCAGTTCTTCGCTCTCATAACTAATTAACTTGCAGTTTCATAATATTTAATACTTATTTAATCATTTGTAGTGGTTACTGGATAATAACATTTAATAATGCATTAGTTACACTATATTTAATACATAGGTAATTGAGGAGACAATAGAGAATATGTTACCTAGAACTCCTGGCCTTCCTTTCACAATTCCTGAATGGTACAGTTCAAGAGGTGGACGGAGAATACTGGGAAAAAGCAATTTCCCATCTTCAGTGCATTAACCCACACCGAGGATCACAAATGTGCTTTAAGTGGAGTGTTTCGGCTCATGAAAGATCTGCTGGTGCCACAGTGGTCTTGCTCTGTGCCAGGGGGATTAGCGGTCTTGGTATTACCGGGGATCACCTTGCTAAGTGAAAAAATTGTTGAATCGTATGTTGAATTGGTACTGCAGTAGTGATCTGTTCATGCTGTCAAATGCGGATGAGTTATTTGCCCACCCCAACAATAGGTTTAGCTGCAGCCCATACAGGAAGAGGAAATCTTCCATTTGTGCCGAATGTCTGTGCGGTCCCCCTGTCCCCGGGTTTCCGCCCGGCTCCCTGCAGCAGGAATTCCTACCTTTCAGTTTGGGAGCGGCATTCCCAGGAAGACGCCCTTCAAAGGAGAATTGGAGGAAGTCCTGATTTAGACAGTTTTACGGTCGCTTAACGCAGATGCTCAGCTCCAGAGGATGCTAGAGCAGGAAACAGTTTTATTTTGCCTCTTTGGGGGTTTGCAAAAAAGGTTGGGGATAGGGTGTGTGTGTTTTGTGTGAAAGAGAGAGACAGATTTACAAAGACTAGGATAGCTCTGCCTGGAATGTATTAAGACTCTTCAATGCAATGGGATTTTGAGCCTGCACAGGTTGGAAGGCGTGAGGTTGTTCTATAATTCTATTTAAATATGTGTGAAACAGTATAAGTGAATGGGAATGAATGTGTGTATGTGCGTGTGTGTGTCTCACACTTCCTGGTAAATATCTCCAGCCTGTCTTGGCAGAGTCTTAGTCCTTCCTGACCACATCCTCCTTTGTCACCGTGGAAACATCCTGGACTTAGTCGGGACTGGCCTGTGTGGGTAACTCTGGTCGAACTGGGTGTGTATGTGTGTTTGTGTGTCACAGTTACTCACTCTCCTGTGGTCTCCAACAGATAACTTTAGCATCTAACCAAAACTTTCACATACCAGTAATACAGCGGGACCTCTAAACCATTCGCTGTGGTCAATGGTCAGCTAGTCTGGAGAGAGGGGCCTAAAATTTCTCTAAAGGGAGAGCACTTGAGCCCAACAGAAAAAGCACTTGAGCTTAAACAGAAAACTAACCAGGTTCAATGCAGGCAACATTCCAGAACCATGTAAGTTTGGAAGAACGTTGTAGAACTCTGTCAACGAAGAATATTTTTGGACAATTTGGACAATTTTATTGGAAAAGACCATTTCTCACAGCAATGGCAAACCAACTGGATGTTTTTGTTTGTTGTGCTCACTGCATATTAAAGTTCAATAATTATAGTCTGTACACACACCAGCCCATCGAACACCAACAAATCAGCACACGCCAGCCCATCAAATACTAATAAACCAGCACACACCAACCTAACACCATCAAACTATCACACACCAGCCCATCAAATACTAATAAACCAGCACACACCAACCTAACACCATCAAACTATCACACACCAGCCTATTAAACACTAATAAACCAGCACACCTCAGGCCTTCAAACACCATCAGCCTAACACACATCATCCCATCAAAACACAATCTCGAAGCCAGTAAACCTACCCAACAAATTTGAGAAAGTGTGGAAAAAGTAATAATAAACTAAACTAGTGTTAATGAAGAAGAAGATTCTATAACAGTGTAAATGGGAAGACCATTTTAGAGTAGTGCAAATGAAGGATAACATTCTGTAGTCTCCAAGTTTATTCACATTTAGTGGTGTTTGTTGAGTTGTGGTTTTTCAAGATTAATAGCTGAATGAAAGCCTACTACTGCTGACTTTAAAGGCTGTTTGATGAAACATTTGCTTGAGTTTAGCAGAATGGACATTGGGCGTGCTGGTGTTTTAGTGTCTGTCAGAAATATGACAAACACTTTCCCAAAATATGCCACATTGCAGTCAGGGAGTTCCTCTCTGCCAATAAAACATGTTGAGTGTCAGGATTATCCACACCAGTGAGTCAGCCAGTCAGCCTGTTTTCCTATCTGCTGCTCACTTTCCCTCTCTCTCGCTGTCTTTCTGTCTCATTCATATAATCAGTCTCTGTGCAGTTTGCATCATCATGCTGGTGATGCATGTGTGTATTGTACTGATTGCACTTAGTGTGCAGTGATTTTAACTACAGTTACATCATACCCTCTGGTGCCTGTAACTCAGTCAAACAGGGTGGGCTGGCGTTTTACAGTTGCCTTCCTGCTGTCTGAGCCAGCATTCTCCCAAGACTGAGTGATGGATCGAACATGCAGCAGAGATTAAGGAAGTCGAGAGAAATAGCAGTAGTGGTTCTTCACAGTGTTTCTGCTGTGTGCGCTTAAAGATTTTTGTCCCTGTTGCCCTGGGCTTGCTCTTTTGGTGATTTGGACCCACATTTTTGTGACGCTACTTTGTGACATTGTCCGTATAAATAAAAATAGATTGAATGAACTTACATTTTATTATACTATTACAGTCTGAAGCTATGACATTATAAAGTTTATTATTTAGTACTTGGGTGGAAAAGATTGCAAACTTGTCGAATTATTCCTATAGAAATGAGGAATGGAGGGAAACTCTATAAGGGTTAAATGTTATGTCTTAGACATATAGTTCTATGTCCTGTTTTGTGGAAGGTCTGTTATAAAAAGATGCATTTGATGAGTATTTTGGGATTACATCAGTATTCGCTGATCAAAAGGTGTCTGCGTTGTTTATATCTTTAGACTGATATATGGTTATGTATTTCTCACAGAATATTACAGAATATTTAGGCACCTCCATTGAAACATCTGCATTTTATTTATTTTGCTTCCTTGGTAACCTTACAGAAAGAAACATTTCTTTCTCCATAATACTAATCCTGGTTGATGTAATCCCAGTATGCAAGTTACATAAATGTTTATGCATCAGTAATAGCTGATGTGTACGTGAAATTTGGATATCACCATCGCCCCTGCTATTCCTATATCAGTGCATCCCAATTGAAAAAGCATCATGTAAAGTCTTAGGCCCAATGTTTTATGTCATAAATGTTAGATGTCCAAGCATATTTTATTGTGCTATCACTACAAGTTATACAGTAATCTAGGCTAGTCTCATATGCATTAAATAATAATACTAGAAGGTTCATAACCGTAACTGTCAATCATGTTGGCTCCACCCTAAACCAGAGGATCTTCATGTTCATGTGCTCCACCTTTCTTTTACACGTTTCTTTACATTACTCCCCCACTCATATGTCATACTTATCCAGAAATAAAAAGGAAATAACAAGCATTAATCACATTCTTTTTACCATTTTACAAAAGTGTTACTCATTGACCCCCACACAGCCTACGCATGAGCTGTCCATCAGTTCTCGTGTGTTTGCCTAGTTACACTTCTCATATTTAGGACCACTTCACAGAAAGTGATCCTAAAGACTCTGATCCATTCCTTTAGTTTTTATTTTTTAAATGGTTTACTTGAATTCAGCATAAAAAAGACTAAATTTGTGAGCCAGTGCTTTGTCGTCCACACAAAAAAATGACGAATCTGCATGATTTAAATATGATCGTAATAAATACATAACACAATCCCTATCATCTTGTATCATATCAAACTCTCGTCAGCTTTACACCCTTTTGGGAAACTCTCAAGAAATGTGTTTGTTCTGTGTCTTGGACATAAATGTAATATGTAATTTAAAATGTAAAAGTTATTTTAAAAATGCATATTCATGTAGGATGTGTCCCAACATTTATCAGATCATATAGGCACACATTTCATTCAAGTACATTTAATATGTTACTTTTTCCAGGGCATTTATGTCAGGGCTGTCAAGATACCAGAATTTAAAATTACTGATACTAAGTACCACAACATTTTATTTAATAATAAACAATTCTATGGTATCAAAAATTATTCCTGTTATGTGCCTCATTCAAAAAAGCAGTCCAGGCTGAATTATTCCTCATAACATTCCTCGGAAGCGGCTCTAGAGAGAGTGGTTCTTGATGGTCTATGAAATCCTCTGCTTTATCCAGTAATCCAGTGTCACTTTTAGACTCAGAGTGTCATTTAGAAGCTGAAGGTGTGCAGTGTTATTCCAGTTCTGAGGCAGGATTAGGTGTACTTCAACACCGTGCCCCCCCAGCTCAGAGATGATGTAGTCGTGTAGTGTTCATCTGTGTGCTGTAAGTCAGTGAGCAGCCTGAACAAAGCAGCTAATGTTCTCTCCACTCAGACAGTAAATCAGCACTGAGTCTCCGCTGCCATTGAGTAAGTCTCACTTACACACACAAACCTTGCATCTGGCCGGCACACTTTATAGACCCACACTATGTTGATGCTACAACTGTCACAATGAATCGATTGAACTGTTAAAATGTATCTTCGCAGTGAATCAGCAGTGATTAGATTGTGAGAGCCTGACAGACACACCAATTTGTATACCGTGCTCCAGGCTTTACTCGTCTACACAAAGGCTGGCCATATTTGTTGTAGGGTTTAGTCTTTTTGATTCGGGACAAATTCAGTTGGAAATTCAGCTCGAAATTCAGGACTCTCCTACAGCATGTCAGGCACCAATGCTCTGCACTCTACTTCTTTTCCTGTAGATCCCTGATGTCAGACTGAATTTCCGACTGAACTTGTCAAAGTAAAATAGCCCACATGAAATGGCAAAGCCGAAATTCAGGCGCTGAAAAACACAGATTGAATTTTAATTCTTTTTTTTATTTGAAAGGCTGAATGTTTCTATATTGAATCTTAAATGCTGTAATTACAATTGAAATACATACAACACAAACTTCACTACATAAACTTATATGCATTATCATTTAAGCTAGATTTCTCAGTCTAGTGAGATAAATTAATGTCTGTCCAGGAGGAAAAGGTCTGAAGCACATTCGTACTGGACAGTTCCCGACTTTGGACTTGCATTATCTGGATAACTGAGAAATTCTGCTTTGTTAAACTATGATGCAACACAGAGGATTCAGTCTGTAGATTTTAGCTGTTGTGGCTGCTTTGGTAAAATTGTTCATCCTGCATAATCAGTTTTAACTGAGCCTCATAAGGTTTTTTTGTGCTAGTAGCATGGAGGGCTTAAGCTTTCAGTGTCTGTTGGAATGAATGGAGCTGGTACCATAACCTGGTTTGAATTTGAGCTGTTTTGAATCTAGACATCCTGTGGAGGCAGATTGTCTCTGTCCTGTCCCGGACACAGGGAGAAGAAAACGGCACTGTGTGCAGTGGTGTGATTTCAAACCATTCACTGAAGCTGAAGTACAAGTACTTCTGTTCTTATCTCTGCTTTGGGCCGTCTGCCAGCGATTTCAGAGTTGTGTTAATATGTGTTTCAGTTTCTGCACTTCACTCTTCTTTTGCAGTTTTGTTCCAGTTTGGGCTCTGGCCATGTTAATGATTAAACTAACCGAGACATACTCTCTCGTCTTTCTGCCAGTTCTCTTTCGAGGCACATTGGTTACCTCTTTCTTGTTCATACTTGCTGAACTACATGTTTTTGTACTCTCAACTATTTCCCAGTTACCATTGTCTCCACATTAGCCCTTCTGAACCACTGACCCTTCTGTATTTATCAGCACACACTGGTGTGGGGTGATTATACCTGTACTGGTATATCAGTTTGGCCCACCCCAATGACCTGCTTTAATTTTTTGTACAAAAATAAGAATGTATCCTCTAAAGAGATCACTCTGCTGTTTATTTGGTGAAATTTACATTTAATCAAAATATGACATAAAATGGGGCCTATGTAAAAATGAAGACATTAATATGTTAGAGAGCGAGAGAGTTTCTGATAGTCAATAAAGATGTTATATATATCAGTAATATTATAAGTATCGCCCAGCTCTAGCTCAGTACCCTTTGCCACCATTTCCAAATGGGACAAAATCCACATTTATCTTGGCAGTATTTTCCTTCCTTTCTATCTAAATTCTTTCCCTGTGCCTTTTCTCAATGAGGCCTCCACACAGCCCAGGTCAGTGGTGGAGTTGTGTGGTGCCTGTTTACAACCAGCCGTAGCTGCCACCAGGTCAGCTAGGAGTCCGTCTGTTGTTGTTTATGAGACAGTTTGTTAATATGCAACAGAACAGGAAATGCTTGCTGAGTTAGAGGGAGGGCAGAATTATGGTTTTGTTCAGAGAGTTTTTTTTTCTGAGAGTCTTGCATTTAAGCTAGCCTGTGTTGCTGTGGGGATGTGGTTGCAGTAATATTTGTGGTTTTACTATGATAGTATCAAAGTGATAGACTAGTCAGACTTGTTTAAGAATGGAAATGTTCAGCCATCTCGGAAATGGTAAGTTTACAGACACACATTTGGGTATTTTGATTATAAATCATAATTTTCATTTCATTTAATCACATTTGCTAATTTATACAATTTGTAATATTAGAAAAAGTACAAATAAACATATATGCAGTAATTTTTGGGGATAGGTGTTTCTGCCACATCCATTGCTAATAGGTGTCTAAAGTCAAGCACATGTACAAACACTGACAAAAGAATGGGTCATACTGAAGAGTGTCTATTTTAAGATGCTACAAGCTATTATTGTGAAATGGAAGCATCTGGAAGCAAAAGCAGCTCAGCCACAAAGTGGTATAAAATGCAAACTTATGAGTGCACAAATGAGCTATCCTCTGTTGCAGAAGTTTGGTAGAGAAGGCATAATAGCCTAGGACATTTTTTCAGGCCCCTTAGTTTCAGTGATGAGTAATATTTAAAGGCATTTATAAGCCTCCAACTTTGTGGCAACAGGTTGAAAAAGGCCCTTTCCTGTTCCAGCTTATAGACTCAATTGGTGTGTAGGAACTCTAGTGGTCACTAGTCCTGACCTCAGCCTATTTATTTGTGTTTTCTGCAATAGAACACTTCTTACCCATTTATATACAGTAATATTTAAAAATGTATATACACAAGTGCTGTCATTAATCAGTTAAATTATTAATTGAGTAATCTAGTGATTATCTTGAAAATTAATCGAGAAATCCTTTTTAAAAGGCCAACCAATGAAAACCAGCTTTGCATACATAAGTCAAACATTTCATTGACATTTGAAGCACTTTGTAAGTGTTCAAAAAACTTACTGCAGAATAATGGCATATTGTTTACTTTGTATGCTACCATTTTACAGTGAATCATTCAGTAAAGCATTAACTCTGTTATTTGAGTAGCTGGAGTCTGTTAGTTACATGTTTAGGTGTTACAACTATATACACACACATCAATGAGATCCTACTGGTTTGGGTGTCCTCTCTTTTAGTGATGAGGTTTAATAAACCCTCTTCCAGAGAATCTTTTGGCTGACAAACACAGTGCCAGATACTCTGCTATTTATCATTCAAATTGCAAACTAATAACTAATAAGATGCTTCATAGAGAACATACATTTTAATCTCTATATATTTATAATCACCTACTTAATTTTATTCTGGTTAGCATGCCGACTCTTTTCTACGCACACAATAAATACACCACACACAACTTGGCAGTGGTACTGTCTGCTTTGTAAACCTCAGCCTATTAAATCTTTTTGGGGTCATCAGACCATGTGCTCAAAGCACCTTTTAAGAATAGCACAAAAAAATCACACAAACACACACAGCATTGTCTAACGGCTGGATGTTTGCGACAGACGAAAGTTCTTGTACAGAAGTGAGAAAACGGTGTGAAATTACCCAGCAGACAGATCTTGCTATCGGCACACCTTTAGGAAAACACAGTCACATGCACACAGACACACAATCACAAAGTGCAGAAGGACCACAGTCTCGCCAGCAGCTCCGTAAAGCTATTTAGGGTCATTAGACTGTGTCCTCATATCACCTTTGCTTGTCCAACAAAGAAAAAGAGTGGACTTTATTTTGATAATGAGCACTATACGGAAGTTCTTGTATGACATTATTTATGGGCTGTCTGGAAATCAATGTTTAGTTAGATATGCACACTTTCAGGTTCACACACAAATGTATTATTTGTAATTCAAATCATGTGTCATTGTAACTTCTGTAATGAGAAATAGAAGCAGAGGTCGCAGTTCATGAAGATGATCATATTTCCTTCTCTCTGTGTCCATGGTGTTTGTACAGCAGACATGGAGAGTGCCATTACGTTGTGGCAGTTCCTGCTGCAGCTGCTGTTGGACCAGAGCCACAAGCACCTCATCTGCTGGACGTCCAACGACGGCGAGTTCAAACTGCTCAAGTCCGAGGAGGTGGCCAAACTCTGGGGTCTGCGCAAGAACAAGACGAACATGAACTACGACAAACTAAGCCGGGCGCTGCGCTACTACTACGACAAGGTCAGTCCATGCAGTGTTTTGTGTTATTTTTTACTTATATAATACCATAAATAAACTGTAATGTGTGCCAACCTTTCTTTCAAATGTCTTTTTATTGATTTGAAAAATCACAACAGTAAATACATTCCAGAACAGTGCTACACTTTTTTAAGCTTTTATACTCCAAAAATAAAACACAACCAAACCAAAAACACCAACCAAAAAACAATAACAAAAAAACAACCAAAGAACCTAAGCGGCCATGACACAAGCAGACAAAACTTGTAAATTAAATAAGTATAAAGTACGACTACTTACACAAAACACATAGACATGTAACAGAATAAACCGTTATAAAGTAATAAATTAAGTGTAAATGAAATAAGCAGGGAAGGGGAAAGGAGGGGAGGGGTGGGAAGAGCTACTCTGAGATAATGGTGGTAGGTTTCTCAAAAAACATTAAAAAGGGGCGCCAAATTTTAAAAAATTTGGTTTCAGACCCCCGGACAGTAAATCTGATTTTTTTTTTCAGATTTCATAGACAAGAGAACATCCCTAACCCAGTAAGATAGCTTTTCTAGCAAGTAACGAAGAAAAAGATAAGATTTTGAGTTTAACTTGTGGTAAATCCAGGTCTGGGCGATACCAAAAATGGCGGAGAGGGGGTTTGGCTCTATTTGACAGTGTAAAACTTCCGACATGGTTTGAAAGACTGACTTCCAAAAGCTAGATGAGGAAGGGCAAGACTAATACATGTAAAATAATGAAGCCAGTGCGCTCCTACATCTGTCACAAGTTGGGTCCACATTTGGGTATATGCGAGCTAATTTGGCCTTAGATAAGTGGTGTGCAAACTTATAACCTTGATAAATCTGTGATTACTATTACTAAAATGTAATTACAGTGTTCCCCCGTGGTTCAGAGTTCACAGAGTTCGTTTGCATTTAGCATTTTTTACCTAATAATTGTTCGTGGAAGCCGCAAATTGTCTCTGCATTTTTTTTGGCTTTTTTGTGGCAATGTATTAGGGATGCAACGAATATTCGGCCACCGATTTTTATTTTTTTTTACCCAGCCGCAACAGTGATGATGCAATCAACAACCGTAACCTGCACATGCCAGATTGGATTAGAGTCAATATATCTGGATTAGTTTACATCAGGATTAATTTATCATATTAAAACAAAACATCCCGATCGAGCACAAAGGAGACAAGACCCTTTGAGAACACTCACTCTGTCTGTTTTTGAAAAGGCAAGAAAGTTTTCCAGGGATTACAGTTAATATATGGGCTATGCCAGTCTTTGTTTTAATACACTATTTTGTTTTGGGCCTACAGAGAATGCTGTTCTATCTTTCAACAGTTTTAAAGCATTTGTTCTGAATGCACTTTGTTCATGCACATCATTCAGAATATTAAAGTGCACTTGAATTGACTAGTTTTATGAGAGAAGATATTTTAATATTTCAGCTATCTTTCTTTTAGGCTTTTCATGAGTGGGGCCAACCAAAATATTTTAGGTCAAATTTAATTTTATATTGTGCATTGTTTGAAAGCTCAATAAATATTTTCATAGTTTTGTAACAGATTTATTCTTTTAATAATTGAATAATAATAAATTATTTTGGTGTTTTTCGGTTTTCGGCCAAGTGTTTCCTCATTTTCGACTTTCGGTTTTTGGCAAAAAAAAAAATTATTTCGGTGCATCTGTGCTAAAATATTAAGAAAAACAATGTTGTAACATAAATATTAACATAGATTCAGTTAAATGTGAATATATGTATACAAATATAACTGTATACATTTTTTTGTACTGTCAAGAGAACACAAAGCAACCGTATATAGGCTACTGCCCTGCGACAATACAGTCCAGCATTCCCACATCAGAACCGTTTCCTGCGTGGAACTATCTCAAGTGTTTCATTGAGTGTTCTTGTGTTTTTCATTTTGTTCTTCTTAAAGCCCTGTATTTTTATTACTATAAATTAAATATAATTTTACTGTTTAAATTAAATATAATTTACCTGCTTATACCAAAGAAAACGTGCTTGCATGCAGTCTATTACAGAGCAGTCTATATAGACATAACTTTGGTATTATACATTCTAGAACTGCGGGAGACATTTTTTAGGATAATATATTAAGTCGATATATTAAGTTTTTGGGAGCATATTTGGGGGCATATTTAGGCTATAAGAAGACATAGACATCACACATTCACGTTTTTGCTCTTGGAACGTAACCTCCGCAAATTTCATGGGTCTACTCTCTTTGCTTTTGCATGCAATTATCATTTTGTATTGACTGGTCTACATTACTGACACTCTTCCATTCATTTCAGGAAATGGGACAAACTGGGGAAATGGGGAAATACTTTCTTTTCATAAAATAAGCAACATAACATCTCCTAGTCCACTAATGTACACACACTAGACCGATGAAAATTTTAGATAACACACTTTGGACAGAATTTAGAAAAGTACATGCTCTGTTGTTTATTCATTTGTTTTATTTTTTTCTCTTCCAGAACATTATAAAGAAGGTGATTGGACAGAAGTTTGTTTACAAGTTTGTCTCATTTCCTGACATCCTGAAAATGGATCCTCAGACGGTGGAGCTTGGGCGCGATGGAGGTGGGGTCTTGTTACCAGAGGTGGAGTCTGACGGTGGAGAGGGGGAGGAGTCTCCAAAACTCTCTCTTTCTTCGCTCAGAAGCCCCACCTGCAGGAACGAATATCTTCACTCTGGCCTATACTCATCTTTTACCGTTAGCTCCCTCCAGGGCCAGCCTCCGCTGCTGCATCCAATCAAAGTGGAGAAGCATCGAGGCGCTGAGAGAGGTGAGGAAGGACCAACCGTGATTCGGTTTGTCACTAATCGGTCAGAGAAGGTGGTGCCCCTCCCTTCCTCTCCTGCACCAACCTCTTCTGAGGTTTTCTTCAGCTCAAAAGCTTCTCCACATTCCTCCCGCTCCCCCTCCCCCTCTCCGAGTCCGTCGTACACGCGGAGGCCCGGGCTGAGCCCCGAGGCTCGCATGGACGATTCAGAGCAGAACGCTCAGCCTCTCAATTTATCGTCCGGCCACAGAGAGCGTGCCCAGGCCCATGCTCAGGCCACGCCCCCGGAGAGGAGGGCCAGCAGCAATGGACTTCCTCCCAAAGCTCGAAAACCCAAAGGCCTGGAAATTTCAGCCCCTTCCATACTGCTTTCAGGAAGTGACCTGGGTTCAATTGCTCTTAACAGCCCTGCACTGCCCTCAGGGTCCCTCACACCAGCCTTCTTTACTGCACAGGTAAAACACACACACACACACACACACACACACACACACACACACACACACACACACACACACACACACACATACACACACATATATTTGCTGACTCCTCCCACTGACTGTCAAACAAATGCAATCTTGTGTAACTGTGTAGCCCTCTGCCCTCATATTTTAAGCCAGCATCAGTCTAGGTTAAGGGTGCCATGATACAAAGAGCTGCAATACAGTTTTGTATTAGCACCAAGAATTTGAATGGGCCATGAAGAGGTGAATTCCAAAATGAATTTCCCTTAATTTTTTGGTTGATGTACAATTGCCAAACCAAGACTGCAGTGCCTGGTGAAAGTATAAATAACACAAACCAGCAATTTTCCCAGAACACTAACTTGAGTAAATGGTGTCAGGTGCAGAAGAGTTTTTTTCTTATCCATTTTTTTCAGGAATATTGCTCATTGTTAACAGAAGAAAGAAAATTATTGCAGTTTTAAATGTAAAACACCTTATGGACCAACCTTGCAATATACTAACTCAGTCGCTCACCCACCGACCCATATACTCACTCACATTTAACAGTTCTCCACAAAGGGATGCCGTTACCAGTCAAACAGCTAAGCATCAGTGACACTGGGCATCACTGCTGGCTGATACTGCAAATATTTTATCGAAAAACTTACTGCATTCCATGGTTGCATATTATTTCCCAAACTGCCTTTCAGAAAAAATATGAATATACACATTTTAACAACCTTGGCCTGTGTCTTTAGAGGAAAATAATAAGCGATAGGCAGGGCTAAAAAGATACACATAGTGGGACATTAAAAGGAGAGGGAAAAGGAGAGAAGGAAAGGAGTGAAAAGTGAAAGAGGGCGGAGAGCAACCTGTAAGTGAAGCCATATGCCCGTAATCCTGCACACTACAGTGGAGTGACACAGGACAGAAAGAGAGAGATGAAATTGATTTCATATGTATCTCTACAGCCAGAACCTGGTGATCCAAGGTCCCTGACCTCTAAGAGGGAACACACTAGTGTACACACACTCTCTCTCTTTCTCTCTGTCTCTCTCCCTCTCCCCCTCTCCTCTCCCTGTCTCTCTCTCTCTTCCTCTCCCTCCCTCCCTACACCCTCCCACTCTCTCTCTCTCTCTCTCTCTCTCTCTCTCTCTCTCTCTCTCTCTCTCTGAACCATTATTTTACATGGCATCACTTGCGTAAGGCCTACTAGTGTCAGTTTGATTTCACTAACATTTAGCATAATTAGCATTAGTTACTTCCTGAACACCAACATCCTTTAGCGAAGTTGACTCTGTTCTCCCAGACCGTTTCTACCGGTTCTGCCTTAAGGAATTGAATTGTGTTCTGGTATGTTGTATGCTCACACCACTTTTAATCATGAAGCAACTGTAATGAAGGTGGAATAACCAAATACACAACCAGATCAGCCAGTTTGGCATCTACAGACTTGAGTCTCAGCTTGTAGAGAGAGTGGGAAACGTGCACTTTGATCATGAGCAACACTTCTCCTCTCTTAAAAACAAAGAACTACACCCACACACACTCTACCGTTTTACTGATGCCTCAAGAAAGCAGAGGCTTGTGTCATTGACTCAAGACCTATGCATTATTAACAGAATTCACAATATATTCAATTAGATCGTTGTATCAGATGATATTTAAGTTGGCATTAAAAAAGGCAATGCTTCCTGAGGACTTCTTTTTAATTAAACCTCATATGAGGTTAATTGAACAGTTTTGTTCCTCCTATCTTAAAATGATACAAGAACCTTTCACATCATTGTACATGTCAACCAGAAAAGATATTGTTGTACCACCATTTTCACAGAATACAGTATTGATTAGCTATTTTGAGATAATAATTGCAGAATATTGTAACTGCGACATCAGTTATTAATGATATTGATATTAAAATGTAAAATACATTTTGATTTTATTATGTTATTATTTATCATAAAGTCAGACCCTGTGTTTTTTTTTTTTTTTACTAAGAAGAACAGCACATGCACCTTCTCTGACTTGAGGCTTGAATGCTGAATGTAGCGCATCACACATGCCACGTTGTGCAGCACAGGGGAGTTTGTTTGCTTCTGATTGGTCAAACTCTTCTACGGGCAGTTATATGCTCTTTGTGTTATTATAATAAACGTCACTATCTTGTGCTGATAATAATAAAAAATTACACAAATAAAAATCGCTCTGTCGTAATATAAAACCAAGTATTCGTTCAGACCTAGAATACAGTATATTGTACTGTACAGTTAATGTTTATTTTCTGTTGTTTTTAACAGTTCTTTCATAATTATCTGAAGCACCCAGTAAATGAAATACATTGTAGTTAACTTAGATGCAGCACTAATTGTCCTGTGTGTGTGTGTGTGTGTGTGTGTTTTTGTCCTTTTACAGACTCCCTCGGGTTTGCTCCTGGCTCCAAGCCCTCTCCTCTCCTCCATTCACTTCTGGAGCAGTCTGAGTCCCGTCGCCCCTCTCAGCCCAGCAAGATTACAGGGACATGGCTCCCTCTTCCAGGTACACACTCAGTCCAGTAAAATGCTCAGGGAAACTGTTGCACATTAATGGTGAGGTGTGAGAACGTTAAAGTTCATATGACCGCACAATGAAGTAAAATTTCTCTATACTTTGACAACTTTGTCCAGCTTTTTTCATTTGTTTTGATTTCAAACAAATACAGTTCAAGCAGATATGAGATGAAAAATGTTGCATGGTGTGTGTATGAGTGTGTGTGTGTTTGTGTGTGTGTGTGTGCTCTGCTGGCTCTGTATTTGTAATCAAAAGAAGCCTCTGTTCTGAGACGGTTATCTGTGTTTTCGATCATGGGTACTGGGCAGATGATCAGAGCTTTTTTTTCCTGAATATTTGCAGGGGATGAGTGTGTGTGTGTGTGTGTATGTCCATGTAAATGATGTTTTTGGTGTCAATGCTACCATTACAAAACCTGCTATCATCGAAATAGTCTTTACAGAAGGAAGAGAATAATTCATAACTTTTATGTATTTTAATGTACAGAGATTATATTCCAAGTAATTCTGGGCATTTTTATTGGTCTGGTCATCACCATATGTTCACGCATTTTGAAGGAATCAAAATCACTGCATTTCGATAGAGCAGGAACAATATGTTAGTGGGGATCAGTGTGTCTGTTACATATGCAGTGTATGTACTTTTGCACAGGGAGTGTGTTTCTGTTTGGTGTCGTGTTTCACTGCTCATGTGAGCAAGAGGGGAAATCCTGTGGATACTTCCTGTTCTGGCCCAGGGGAGACTGCTGTCTGCAGTGCGTGTGTGCGCGTGTGCTTTGTGTTTATGGACATGTCGCTTTGTGAGGGGCAGGGTGTGTCTCTATCACAAATATCACAACAGGAAACTGTTTTAAGTAACCATGGTACTTTCAATGCAAAGCTAGTGACAGTTAATAATATACTTTCACCATACTGTACCACACATACACACACACTCACACTTCCTCCCCAGGCGATGGCACAGGGAGTTTTCTGACTGGTCACATGACCTTTTTGTTGCTCGCCGACTGGCTGTGGAGGAAAACTCCTGGTTTGAGTTTTTTTTTTTTTTCCTTTTTTCTTTCACAGAATAATTCTTTTCCTCCATTCTGTTCATTTTTTTTTCTTTCTTCTGAAGCAAGCTCACGTCTACTGTGCTTAATAATTGCACGTTGTATTTATTAATTCATTTATTTGTCATTGTATTGAAGGATTTACTTGTGTGTGTATGTATGTGTGTGCGTGTGGGTTAGGGTTTGGAAATAAGCTACAGATGTTTCCTCTCCACATTGGATACAGAGGGGGGCAGCTTCCTGTTAAAAAAAAAGGGAGGGGGTGATAACTGAAAAAAAAGACTGAGTCTGTGTGTGTATGGTCAGCTCTCTCATAACAGGAAGTTCCTCTCCTAGCATTACCGTGATGCATTAGTGGTCATGAGGGGCTGACTATGTACATGTTTGTGTGCGAGACTGAAAAAAGGTAGTCATTGAAGGCGAGCATCTGGTTCTGTTTGTGTAGTCATTCCATTTTAGCACACCAATATTACCGTCACTTGTAATAAAGCATGTAGCAATGTTTTCCCACCAGTTTTCATAGCACTAAATGTTATTTTTGTGTAGTTGATCCATTCAGGCACAGATTCTACCAGCCTGTGTCTGTTGTACTACATCGAGTACACCCATTTATTTTATTGCTTGTATTTCCTGGTATTTGTGCTCACCTTGTTTCCTTGTCGCACAACACATATGGAAGGAATGGTGTTGGCCATATAATTATATTTACTATTATTAATTACATTTCAACATGCTTTTCTGTGTACACGTAGCATCCATATTTCTAGAGCACTGATCTAACTGCACATCTCAGAGACCAGTAAGACTTGTGATCAATTGTAGTCAGTGAGTCCATAGTAAGTGTGTAAACTGCATAGTAACACACGAGTGATTAGAAATCAGCACATGGTAGTCATTTTCCCAGTTATTTAATTGTTAATTTGCTTTATATTAGTTAATTACCCATGTTTTTTTTTATAGTGGCACTTATTTACAAATCTCAAACGCTAAATAAAAATTCATATTCTGCAGCATGGATCACCGTGCTGTTTTTTTTCCCCATATTGCCAACCCTATTATGGTCTTGCTTCGCTGAATCCAACTCCATGATTGTGACAACTCTCCATCTCTCCACAGTTCCCCACTCTGTTGAATGGACCGCTCCCTGTGCCTCTCCCCAACCTGGACTCATCATCCTCTTCATCTCTCCTCCTTTCCTCCAGTGCTCAGAAATCCTGATTCCAACCACTTCCAAACCACTTACTCATCTGCAAACCCAGACATGCTATAAAGTCAGCATTGACTCAAGGTTGCACTACACCCCCTTGTGGTCTAACTTTACCACAACATACATCTTGATGCAAATAGTTTTAGCCTGGTCTTTCCTAATCAAAACTCAGGCTGTACACCAAAATGCTCTCACAGCTTTACTTGTGCCAAAGGAGGTGAAATGTCCATCAGTGGAAACAGTAAGCTGTTGGGGAAGAAAACAGCCTTAGAATCCATAGCTTCTTCCAAAGATAGTTTTTTTATATATATATATAACTGCTATATGAGACAATCATTCAGCAGTTCTCAACCCAGCTGAGGTGAATATCAATGCAGTCACTATAAAGCTTGGTGTGTTTCCCCCCCCATGTATGAGGTATAATGACATTACAAGTCACACAGATTTCCAGGTGTGCTCCAGTGACCCCCTTAAAGCTACTCAAGTCCCACCTTTGGTGATTTTTTTTCCCATTTTCTCTCTGCTCCATCTTGACTTCCATCAACCTTTAGTTGAGCTCCTTTTGAGAGCTAAGAGAGGACACTCATTACAGCCCATATTAGAGGGACCCTATTAACCTTTTAATTTCATTTATTTCCATTTGTTTTGGTTTTTATAATCTCTTTCTGAGGCTGTGAATCAGGTTTTTCTGTTTAATTTGTCTGGTATTGTATTGTATATTAATGTATTGTATGCACTGTGCTTTAAACTACCGGCTGTGCCTTCTCTGTGTAAGAATGTGTATATGTACTATTTTCTTGCTTAAAAAAAAAAAAAGTTTTGTTTTGTAACAGACGAAATTCCATTACCATGTTGGAAAAGAAAAAAAGCTTTGTAACAGCTTTGTTTTGTTTTGTTTTTTGGAATTGAAAACAATGTATACTCATATTAATTTTATAATGTTGCTTTCTAAGAGTCAAGGAAATGTGCCTGTTAAAGCCATTTAAAATAAAAGTAAAGCATTGAATGCTATGCATTGGCCAGTTCAAAGTCTTATATGAAGATGTAACAAAACCTTGTAATTCCTAAATTATACTAACAAACACATGCACACACTGTGTAAAAAGCAGACAGCAGAAGGTTAGGATATAACAGCTACTAAATGCAGAATTATTTTTTAATTAGAAAGCTACATTTAGATATAGGGACACAAGACCAGTTTCTCCAGTCACTCACACTTGCACACTGCTCAAAGAACACCACGCAGAGTTTTCAGTATGAAACAGCCCATGTTTACTTCACTGATTAAGAGAAATAAATATCTGCAGTAGAAAGAGTTAAATGGTCAATTCAGTCGACAGCTTCAACCGCGAGTGTCAGTGTTACACAGAGGCGAGGTTTACAACACACCAGGCGTTCCATGCACCTATACACACATACACACACGCTTCTCCAGTCACAATCAACTGCAAAAAATCACAATATTTATCAACATAACTGTCAGTTCAAAAAACAATGTAATTGTCTGTTGAATCTAAAACCTCTGAAATGTTTTCTTCATGTGTACAAATGTTGGAAAAGAAGGTATTGGTCCTATGCAGCAGTTCTTTTTTCACTGTTCCACTGTTTCCATACTTTGTATCTTTTTCTTTTTTAAACCCCACTCTTCTGAAAAAAAAAAAAAATCAAGCACAAATGTGACACAGCTGGACTCCAACATGCCACACTGAGATACCATACCATTATTCACAGAAGAATCAAAATGTAACTTAGGAAAACTCTCTTAATACTGTTAATGAAACTAACTCGTCTTCACAAACCTCTCTAGGTTTTGTGTAACGAGGCTCTGTACAGTCTGATCTCCAAAATATCTCTGTCACCCTCTCTCTCTCTCTCTCATACATACACATACACACACAGACATACACTCTCCCACACTCGAACCAAAGCTACAGAGGAGATCTGCCTCAATTTTTCAGTTTTTGTACAGTCGCTGACAATGCATTAGGATAATTAGCTCTCAAAAGGAAAGAAAAAAAAAATCTTACAAGCACTTCAGTCCAAGCAGAAAGTATTTCACAGAGGAAGAGAAAAGGAAGAATGTAGTAGCAGGTGTATAGGGTTTTTTCTGATTTTGCTGAGGTCACATGACTACTGCTGGTCCAGTGTTTTCGATCCCCTCTCACAGCTTGGAGTTTCCCCCTCATTTCACGGCTTTGCACCACAACGTCAACTGGAAATGTGATGGCAACCAGCAAACTCGGCCACGTATGATTTAACCCCCTCCAGAAGGCAGGCCTGGCACTGGAGCTTCTTCATCACAAAGACCTGCCTGGAGCAGGAAAGAGTCCCCAGGAAATTATAATAATAATAAAAAGGTGTCTTTCCTCTGTGCCTGCGGTCTTTTGAAATGTTAAGGTGAGGCTTGTAGATTGGAACAGAGCGGGCAGGTGCTGTACAGCTTTCACAAAGTCTGTAGGAATGAAGCTTCTCTACAGAAAACTCAACATGCCAGGAAGGAATGAAACTCAAAATGAGAGCTGAATAAAACTAACAAACCTTAAAGGCATTCCATCTCTGTCAAACCAATGCAAAGACAAACAAATGACATTTGCAAACAACATTATAGACAGAATTACTAAACAAAACAAAACAAAAAAAAAAACTTGACGGCAGTACTAATGTGTCCATACCAACCATGAGGGTCACCCAAGAGTGGGGAAGTTAAAAGGAGACAGTAGTCGATTAGCAGCAAAAAACAAGCCCACGGACCTCTTCAATAAATATACACACTCACACGTATATATACACATACACACACACACCCTCCTCACAGGCTAATCTCCACATGAGGGAACCGGAGGGGGGTCAGGGACGTCAGTGTGTGTTCTATCACTGAGACTGGCAGCATGCTGGACACAGGAGGATGGGAAAGAGATAATCTGAACAGTCCCCTTCACCCACAATTCACATCCACACACACCCCCCCACATGTGAACGCACTCAAACGATTTAGGTGTGGGGGGGCTAGTCAATCAGTCAATACTAGACCAGTCACTGAACAGAAGCCATCATCCTGATCCTCTGTGTGTGCTTGTGTGTCTGTGTGTCGTGTGTGCTTGTGCGAGTGTATTTATGAGAGCGAGTGCCTGGTGAGCAAAACCTAGAACAGCATACTCTGTCTTCTGTTCTTGCTGTTTCCTGCAGGGACAGAAAGAGGCAAAAAGAGGTGTCAAATGGCCAGAAATTACAAAGCCCACTGTTAAACCACTTCGCTGTTGCTACGCTATACTGTTAAAACCTCTTCTAAACAAGGTGGGTGTCATGTGCCTAAAGACTTTGGGACCCATGACTGCCCCTTTCTGGTCAAGCATTTGCACTGCAGCAGATTAGTTGCATTTAACTTCTGAGTAATATATACATACTCTGTACAGTAATTCGGCAGTTTTACACGGATCAGGAGTCATGGATTCAGTCAGACGCTGATTTTTTTTGAAAACCAAACTCGTTTTATGCAGAAATCCCCACAATAACGCAGAAACTGCTGCGGTGTCCCAATACTTTTGTGCCGCAACCTTCCGAGTTGCATATCTCAGCAGGGAATTTAAATTCAAAGATGGGTTTACCTATACATTTTCTTTAAGGGTAATGCATGTTCTGGGAGCATATTTAGGGTTTAAACTATAAAAATAGGATTTTTTAAGCATTTTTTTTAAACCAAAACACAATACGCAGAACATAAGGTTACTGTATATATTTGTGATATCCTCTGAGGCTGTATATTGTAGTATATTTAAATGTAGTTATTGCTTGTATTGTCCATAACATATGCACCAATTTCAGCCAGTAACATGATTCTGATTACTGACTTCATACATAAGTGACTTCACACACACTCGCTCTCACACTCGCTCTCACACTCGCTCTCACACTCGCTCTCACACTCGCTCTCACACTCG
>JBBPDB010000128.1:21381746-21391902 GCA_037974465.1 Brachypetersius altus | reverse complement strand
CACACACACACACACACACACACACACACACACACACACACACACACACACACACACACACACACACACACCTGTTTCCGGGTAGGACGAGTTCCGGTAGCCAGGGTCTCGCTGAAGCTGCACCTCTTTCAGTGTGAATATAGATATACCTGCAGAACATCCCAGAGCACACAATATGAGAGCTGGGTTGTGTGTGGTACAGCTTTCACAAAATATTGTATGTAGTTAGTGTGTGTGTGTGTGTGTGTGTGTGTGTATGTCTCTGTGTCTAGTGTTCACTCACTCTCAGGCAGCGTGTGCACCCGCATTCCCAGACTCTTGAAATAAGAGTGTTTCATTGAATCATCAGCAGAAATGCGTTTCTTTGACTCATACTAGGGGGAAAAAGACAAAGAAGCAATCATGAAAGGACCTAGGGAGCGTCAGTAAGTCAAAAAAATGTGCTGTCAGTCAGTGTGTGTGGCATGTAGCATTCACCTTAAGAAAAGACAACAACAAATCAATTCCTTCAGTGTCCAACCTGTGGAATGGAGAAGAGGAGGGGGGCATCAGTAGAGTGACAAATTAGAGTGGCAAAAGAGAGGAAGGAAGTGAAAAGCTAAAAAATTCCACAGGATATCCTGACTTACTGGCACACACACACACACAGAGACACACACACACACAGGTCATGGTCACTAGCTGTATGGAGTAAAATAACCAACAAACCAAACTTTCAAAGGAAGGTTTTACCACCTTGTTTGTAAAAAATGTATCTTAAGACAGCCTGAATATGTGAAGGCATGTATTTCACTGTGTGAAGGACCAAACTGCTACCTATAATTAAGGATAAATTATTCTTATTATAAGAATGCACAAAAACAAATCACTCAAAAAAAAAAAAAGGTAAAAATATGGTTGCGAAAAAGGCAGAAGTGGAAACAAGATTGTGGAAGGAAGAAAATTTAAAAAATTCATATATAACTAGTCTTTTTGTCTCAACAAACACACAGCTATACACATTAGATTAGATTAAACTTTGTTATTACACATGTACAAGTACAAGGCAACGAAATGCAGTTTAGGTCTAACCAGAAGTGCAATAAGCAGCAAGTGCAGGATAGAGGTATACGTTTTGAGATATAAGTTATGAGTATACGAAAGGTGATATGTACAAAAAGAAACTGAATAATATTTACAGATGATGTACAGTAGTATGAACATACTATACATAATATACAGTATGAAGAGCATGAACCGTCACCTCACAAGCACACACACATTCTTATACAAGCATACCTGGGGGCATGGTTGATGAAGGGCTGTGGCTTGTATTTGGGGAAGTTGTAGGACTTGAATTCCTCAATAGAGGAGATGCCTGGCCAGTTGTCCTCTGTAGGTGTACCTACACAATCCATCCAACAGACAGACATTTACATCTGCTAGCCATTCTGTGCCGTTTAGTCAAGTTTATTTATATTGTACATTTGCATACACAAAAAGTCATTTAATGTCCTTTAAGGATTAAAATAACAAAATAAAATAAAATCATGTATAAACAAGGTAAGAAATGAATACATATAAAAACTGATGCAAGTAAATTGATGCAGCAGAAGTGGAGATACCTAAAAGAAGGTGGAGGAGTATAGTGGGGTATTAATATATTAAAGCAACCTACATTCACTGCTAGGTTGCTCTGCTTACTAATATAATTTACCCTATTTACCTACAAAAATATAAATGTATAAATTAACTTAAGTACCAGTTTTACTGGTATGCGAGCAATCGATTACAACACACGTTAAGCAACCGATTAAACTATATAAAGTATATAAAGTCTTACCTGGAACAAAGAATGGCTTAAAGGCAGTTTTACATCGACTCACATAATGTTACAAGAAGGGCTAGAGTGACTTATTCCAGATTTCGGGTCTTGCTAGTGGAGTTTAAAAATGTGAATTTTGCTACGCTTAAACTACAATGTCTATTTGTGATACAGTCCATATATATTTAAATGTGGGTTATGTTTATATTGTATGTTTGCTATTGAACCTTCAAGTCTGTGTTAACCTTTCTAAGTGTGCAAATCAATACAATTTCATTGGTTACCTTTCTACACTGAGCCTGCATAACTATTTGCTCGGCACATTTTAGGAGCAGAAGGTTGTTTGTTTTTAGAGCAGGAGAAAACCAACTTCAGCTCCAAACGGCATATGACATCATCTGGGAGACAAAGTTGTGTGTTTGCACCTCGAAATACGAACTTTCCAGACATTACATCACGGAGGCTCCACTTTGCCTAATTTAGGTGCAGATATACAGCTAAAACAGGCTGTGTGTGTGTGTGTGTGTGTGTGTGTGTGTGTGTGTGTGTGCTCACCCAGTAACCGGAAGATGAGATGCAGTTCATCTTCCACTGTGGAGCCTGGAAACAGTGGCCGTCCGGCAGCCATCTCATAGAATATACACCCAACTCCCCTAAACACATAAACACGTGTGACACAGTCATGCATTGCGAGTCATACAGCTGAACCTTTACTGTTGCACGGAGGAGCAACAGTTGCATTATGTGACATTTCTCATTTTGCTTAAATCTTTTTGGTTTTTAATGATTTATTTATTTTTTTTTTTTAAAAAGCTGCAGCCACTCTTTACATGGCAAGAATATTCATTTGACAAGAGGACCCAGAAAAAATATCCTAAAATATTGTGGAATAAAATGTGATTACATTAACATACATGAAATCTCCAAAAGCTCCATCAGTTTGGACATACAATGCATCTGTTACGTTCGCAGTCATATATGAATCTACATTTATGCTTGCACATTTTACACATTAGAGGTCACTGCTGTGCTTATACAAGAAACGTACACACACTCACCACATGTCAATCTGTGTGGAGTACTCTGAAGATCCCAGCAGTACATCAGGAGGTCTGTACCACAGAGTCACCACCTCATTTGAGTACGTTTTAGTGGGAACAGATTTCGCCCTGGCTAGACCTGCGACACGATTCAGAAAAAAATGTGCTCATATCACGAATATGTTTGATCAAACTACACCTATCTAAAATCCTAACTGTATGCATGAACGACTGCAGCGTACCAAAGTCAGCCAGCTTGAGCTCTCCTCTCTCGTTGATCAGTAGATTCTGTGGTTTCAGGTCCCTGTGCAGAACCTTACGTCTGTGGCAGTACGCCAACCCTCGCAAGATTTGAAACAGGAATATCTGGGGGAAAAAAAAAACAAAAAAAACACACACACAAGTTTATTAAACCACCAGTTCTATTATTCACCAAAATGATTAGATTAAATCGTAGCAATCTGTGTGTGTGTGTGTGTGTGTGTGTGTGTGTGTGTGTGTGTGTGTGTGTGTGTGTGTGTGTGTGTGTGTGTGTGTGTACCTTCACATTGTGCATGCTCATGATGTTCCCACAGTCATCCATGTACTGCTTCAGGTCTTTATCCTGCAGAACACAAGGGCATTTGTAAGACAAGATAGCTCTTTACACAAACATGCTTGGAAGGATCTAGAATGGAAGGTTAAGAGGCTTTCTCACCAGGTACTCAAAGACAAGGGTGAGGGATTTGTCTGTGTGGACAATGTCGTGAAGAGTAACAATGTTGGCGTGCTTCAGGTCCTTCAGTAACGACACTGTGACAGAAGAAAAGAAAAATGTTGACACAAATGATGTGCATGTGACCATATCAACAGTACTAAACGTTATGTGACAAGTATCCATGATAATGAATGAAAGGTAAACAATCATACAGTTTGTACACACTGGTGCATTTATTGGCCAACAGCCTGAATACACAAGTGCAGCTGATAAACTACACAAATGTGGGCATATGCTTCTGACTGTGTTTCTTAAAGATCTAAAGCACATAATGACAAATCCAAGCTTCTTAAATACAAATTCATCACACTAAGCAAAACAGAGAGAATGTAAGGGACAAAGGCAGGGAAGTTGTTACCCTCTCTAATGGCTGTGCACGGTGCACCTTCCTCATGCTCTAATCGGATCTCTTTTAAAGCCACAAGGTTGTCCGTCAGTTTGCTCCGGCCTTTGAAAACTGTGGCGTATGTCCCCTTAAAACAGAGACACATTTTAACTCATTGCATCACAGTAAGCTAACAAGTACAGAGAGTATGTTAGGATTCTAAAGGCATGCAGTTCAAGAACTGCACTTCATGGAGAGATATTTAGTTCAGTAAAGTGTGTACATTCAAAATAGGGCTGTCAAAGACTAAAATAACTAGTTAGAAGTAAGTACAATCAATAGCATTCTTCTTACCTGCTTAAACTTAAGAAAAATTACACACTGAAATAGTCTCTTAAGCCAGATGGTTGTTTTACTGCAGCGGAATTAGTTTCAGGTCATGTAATATTCACACTACCGAAGCTCTTTATGTTACATGAACAGACAATAAAGCTTCATGTGAATATATTTATTACTTTCAGTTTCCAATTTTCATTTAAAGCATACAGAGAAATTTTCCAGCCAATGAGTATATATGCCATATGTTTCCTTTGCAATGTGCTAATTTTGACAGTCCTAGTTGAAATTCATATTGATTTTTTACCTCTCCAAGCTTGTCCAGTTTGATGTAGGTCTCCAGTTTCCCAAACCCTATTTCTGACTGCAGAGAGAGAGAGAGTGTTCATCAGAATCGAAAAATAGCTGCAGTTCCTGATGAACAGGCCTGCACACACTGAACAGAGCATATCACATACAGACACATGTTTAGAGGGTGTTCAGTAGCTGATATCTGCATACAATTCCACTTCCATGACAGAGGCATTAATAATACACACACTTTCCAAAAGAAGACGGCACCAGGGGGTGCTAGAACTCAAACATGCACAGATACACACTTCTTCCTCTGTTTCTCACACGCACATATACGCACTTGGGAGGTGTGTGTGTGTGTGGGGGGGGGGGGGTGGTGCTGGGAACGACAGAGACGAATGACGGCCAGGAACAATGGACGCCAAGAAAACGCAGACACCAGAGTAGGGAGCTTTTCACATGCAAAACCTGTTAGGTACACAAAGAACAGCATGTGAGAGCGTGTTTAGGGGCTACGCTGCTCAAGAACATGCTGCTCTCTTTCACAGCCGAAGAGCTGTGGGAGAAATTTATAGAAGACTGAGAGTCCCAGTATTTACCACATCAACCAGTTAATAAGATGCGATATCAGGAATCTAGTAATCCTAATAAGGGTTCTTCAGAGAACTCAAATAATGATTTTAAGACTGTATTGGGTATTTGTCCGTCCTCTTTTCTTTAGTATTTTAATTTGTATTACCTCTAGTTATTCCCCAAAAGCGTTCTCTGGAACAAAGCTATAGAAGAGTTATTTTTGTTTCTCTAATAGAACCTTTTTAGTGGATGATTCTTTGGATACTCGTGAGTGTGAAGGACTTAATTAATTAATCTTTACTTGATGTAATTGTTTCAAATCAAAATGTCTTTTTTTGTATAACTAGAAGCCCAAACCAAGACACATTTAATTTTCAGTATCTAATGCAATGCTTCCATTCTACAAAATAATAGACAAATACTGTAGATTTCAATACTTTAAAATGTTTATTATTTCAGAACTGCATTCTGAATTTAAAACACGCTAAGCTGTTTGGTTCAATATATGCTCAGAGATCTGACAATGACAAGAGTATCATTTTTTTAAACCAAAGTATTGCTTAGGTGGTGTTAATTGCAGTACAATGCTTGGCACTGGATCCAAAGTTCTGATGTTTTAACAGCCCTTACCGAAAAAGAATTCTGGTTCTGGCTGTGGTTCATCAGGCCACTCCTACTTTTTACACCCCAACAAATTAGAATGCACCACCTAACAATGCTCCATTTCAAAACGGGTGAAGATGCGGGGGCACAATAGGCAGTATGAATATTAATGAGACCACTGGCGGTCCTCCACAGCCTTTGAGAATTTTATTGTGAAGTACAAAGGAAATGTACAAAAACCCTGAGCCCTGAAGCACTCCGAGGAATGCAAGCAAGTTATTGAGTACAGGTGATTTCAAAGATGATACTGGACCACTCTGCAGGAGTTCGCAATGCAGGCAGAAACAGTAACGACTCAAAAACTGAAAGACTCTCTGAAGATAATAAGCATTTTCATTTAAATCAGGCAAGTTAACATACGTTCCCAGTCTTAGATATATCTGAGTATCCTGACCTACTTTTTCTCAGAGGCAGTGATTTTCATTATTATGGGGGCCCAACTTGGAGTACAGGCTAAATAATTTGATTAAAGTGAAACCAATTTTAAAGTCACATCTCTTTTTATATATGCACGTATACGCACACTCACACAAAGCATTCCTGACTCCCTATGCATTAACGAAATACAACACTATACAGAAGAAGGTACTGGTTCACTTGTCTAAGGGGTAGCCTTTTCATAGGAAGATCACAAGTTAAATCCTTGGCCATGCTGCAGCCACTATATTGCATTCCCCCACTGGATCATATTCTTGAACATGATAGACAACTATGGATAGAAACTTCTTTAGCAGTTTTTGTTAACATTTGACTCTTAGATGATCTTTTCATAATCACACGAATCACAGATATATGTTGTTTAGGGAAAGCAATCCGGGTGTAAAATTCTTTCTGAACCTTTTACAGATTTTGCAAACCATTATGCAATCTATAGCTCCGATGACACATTCCAACTTTTTTGTAGGGAGCTGTAAAACATTAGATGTCCAGAATGACGAAGTTGTAAGAGTAGCATGCGATTATTTAAAACGTTTTATACATGTACCTGGAAAAACATTATCAGTGAAAACCTTTGAACACTAGAGTAAAAGAGCTTGTCTTTGAAGCCTTTTTAAGAGAAGTAGGGCAATCTAAAAATTCAAGCAAACTTGCACCTAATTATAGAAAAATCAATAAATGTGAACACTTTTTAATATCAAATAATTTAATAACTAAAGCTTGTGGAAGGATAGTGCCATATGATGGGAAAAACAGCCTTTACTGTCAGGGAAACTACAATAACACACAGGGGAAACACAAATACAAAGAAAATCAAGTGCCACGTCAAGTTAATGGATGTATGACTCATAGTCGTACCACTTGTCTGACATAAACCCTTTCAAAGACGTAGCATGCCAAATCATGACCTCTTATGTCAATGAGGAGATTTGTTCTGACAGATACTACCCAGTCTAAGTTGCTAAGCAACTTTTTCTGTTGTATTGCGTTAAATTACAGGGAGTGGACGGGAAACAAACATATAAAAATCAAATGCAATTAAAACTCTTCTTATTATCATATTATTGGTTTCTTGATTGATTCATATTTATATAAAGTAGTGCTGGGCGGTTAACGGTGCGAGATTCTGACACTACGCAAGCTATGATGAATTTCACCATGATATTTCAGTGACTTGTCCAGTTCACGCACGTTTTAAACCTGTCTCGGTCTCTCCCCCGGACAGAGGGAGCTGGGTCTATACTACGCAAGCTATGATGAATTTCACCTTGATATTTCAGTGACTTGTCCGGTTCACGCACCTTTTAAACCTGTCTCGGTCTCTCTGTCAGGGGGAGGGGGGTTAACGCCGTTAACGCCAAGAGTACAATGAGATTAACGGCGTTAAAAATATTAATCTATGCCCACCTCTAGTAAAAAGTGTAAAGTGTCCATTTGTCATTTGTGAATACAGCACACAGTGTGAACAATGTGAAATTCTGTTCAAGGAACACAGCTCACTAGTGTGTGGAGAGGGTACCTTGCTCAAGGGTACCTCAGTGGCACCACTACCGGTCCTGGAATTCAAATCCACAGCCCTAACCACTAGGCCACCAGCTGCTGTGTTTCTATTTTAGTTCTCGTGTTGCACCCTGGTCCTGGAGGAACGTTGTTTCACTGTGTACTGTGTATAAGGCTTACTCCCGGCCTTTGTATCTCCTAATCTCACTACTTCATTTTTTTCCAAACAGAGCTCTGACTCCTCCTTATTGTTATTCATACTCTTTCTTAATTTTCAGGAGCTTGAATCTCTACTAACTCGTTTTGAAAATGGAAACAAGGAAAATCTGGTGTGTCTTGTGAATAAATCACCCAGCTGGAATGAGCAGACTCAGTCTTATGTGCTCAACTTTCACGGCCGAGTCACACAGGCATCTGTGAAGAACTTCCAGATTGTTCATCCTGATAACGGTGAGTTATCACTCTGACTGTTCACTCTGTGTTAAAGTAACCTGTAATTTAGTTTTTCCTCTTGTGTTCAGAGGACTACATTGTAATGCAGTTTGGGAGGGTGGCAGAGGACGTGTTCTCCATGGACTACAGCTTCCCCATGTGTGCACTGCAAGCATTTGCCATCACTCTGTCCTCCTTTGACGGGAAACTGGCTTGTGAATGAACCGACAGCTTTACAAAATACGAGTATGAGTGTACTTTTGCTTTTTCTTTGTAAAGTACTAGTTTGTACTATTTCTGGTGGCCTGTTGCCTATTGGGAAATTCAATTTTCAAGCATTTTCACAGCAATAAAGAAAACTAATTTAACAGTTACTTATTGTTGTCTGTAATTTGTGAATATGACTAATCACATCCTGTGCTATTATCATTTCCAATTACAAGCACACTTGTACTTCCCATGTTCTCTCCATGTTTTTCTTTCATGCCCAGTTGTTTTCTAAAATTATCAACATTTGAAGCTTTTTAAATTTAAGTGCACTGTTTCTGTGTATGTACCTCTGACCGTTTGCTTTTTACAATGGTTTGAAATACACAAAGAAAATGCTTACACATATCATAACATTTATTACATAAAGAGAAATACAAAACAAAGCCCCTCTGAAACAGAATCAAACTTTGAGTATTTCATGAGTCAGACACATTAGAGGTGAGTCGATCAAAATATAGGATATTTGCATATGACACGTGTGCCGTCACATTTACATTTAATTCTTAGGGATGAACAAGTTATGGAAAGTTGGTGTTAAAGTACAGTAACAGAACCGGCGCTCTGCATCTGAAACTGTCCACTAGCTAACATGGCTAACGCTAGCACTGCAAGGGAGTCGTCCTGCCGCAGCATAAACTGTTCCCACTCTCAGCTGTACACTTAAATTTACCAGAAAACTCAAGGCATCAGCCTTTGTTTTGTTTAATCGTCTTGTTGACTGTTCACTTCACAGATAACTTTAATAAAAGTTTTCTCCATTGCGCGTGTGAAGATGTCATCAAACGACTAGTTGACTCAACTTCGACTTTGCTGACCAACTAGTCGACTTGATAACAGTGAGTTGGGTACACATGATTTTTAATTTTTTTTCAATAAAAAATCATTTTAAATATAATTTACTCATTTTGTAATATAAATATGAACATAAATTCAGCTACATTTCCATATAAAATGTAACTGTATAAATATAGAACGTGCTTCTTGAAATGGTAAAATACGCTGGACTAAGTAGCCAATCTAATAACGTGAGCCTGCTTCAGCATGTTGTGTTTTAAACATTTCAACAGTTATCTCAGTTTATTTAATATAAGTAAATTGTGCCCTGTCTAAACATGTGGGTCAAGAGAGTTTTTTCAACGTTTCTTTTGTTTAGGCTCACTGCACCCTGCTAATGCTAACAGCTAGCGACTCAGTTCTTAAGCAATTTTCTCAGAGGTCAATAAAGTTTTCTGATTATTTATTTTTCATTGCCTCTGCCATTTGTAGCCTTTGTGGCAGCTGCAGACCAGAATATCCCCAGTGGATCATCTCAGTGTTTCTCTTGTTTTTCGTTTAGTCCTTCTCAAAAGCCCTGTGTTTTTATTACTGTAAATTAAATTAACTGAGGTGAATATGGATTTAACATTATGTGTTCTATAAGGGTAATGCATTGGACCTTTAAAAATTAAATTAAACTGTTCTGTGGGCATATTTGGGGCCATGTTTAGGGTTTAAAATATAAAAATATACAACAACGCGGTTTTTCACTATACGCGAACGCTCTTGGAACAGAATCACTGCGAAAAGCGGGGGGTTACTGTGCATATATATATATCTCTATATTAGTGTTGTCAAAAGTCCCGGTTCTTCGGTACCAAGTACGGTACCTAAAAAAAAAAAATGTTACGGTACCAGGTTTTCGGGAGTACCGGTGGTACCGAGCACACGGTACACCCGGTTCCTGC
>JBBPDB010000128.1:21298399-21318183 GCA_037974465.1 Brachypetersius altus | reverse complement strand
TTACCCTTAAAGAAAATGTAAACCCATATTCACCTCTGTTAAATTTATTTACAATATTAAAATAAACTCTGGTGTTTGACTGTCTGTGTGCTTCCCCCCCCACCCTCAAAATACGAATGAGGGCTCGTTGGAAAGGTCTCCTGAGGATCAGTCTAACTGTGGAGTTTGAAGTGCTTGGAGCACGGGGGCTCAACCCTGGTATGGAATTAGAAAAAAGTGCTTCCAGATCAGCTACATCCTGTGAAAACATCCAGGAAAAATATATTTATTGCCACAAAAAAGCAAAAAGCAAAAAAAAAAAAAAAAAAGGAGAATATTTGCAGTTTCCACTGGCTTTCCACGTACCATATCAGTTTGGTTCTCAGAAAACAAAATAAATAAAAATATCGGTGTTGCTGCTGATCCACTTAAAAGTGAGGGGTTACTGTATACACACTTCATAAAGAGGAGGCATATAAAACACACATACACACACATGCATTCCACACACAGTCTCAAATATATGCACACACCTTTTCTGAATCTCTTCTGCCCTCTTCTGTCTGGCCTGAACCCTCTGCCGGTGCATTTGCTTCTGCTGTTTTAGTAGGTCGGAGGCCGAAATGGACTGAACTGTTGAACCTGTCTGACCTGCATTACACATAATTTGTTTAATGAAACACATGCATCCAAGTGTGTCTGTTTGTGTATGTATAACCAAACAGTGCCACACACCATTATATCATGCAGAGCAGGTCAAGTGTCTGGTACAAAGGCAACATCAAACCTGTTCTGGTGTTTTTTGATCTGTAGCATGTCAGCTTAATTAACAATTGGCCAAACATGCCACTCTACAGTACAGTGACTAGCAATTTTAAGGTAATTTGAAATAGGAGGTAGTCTGTATTACTTAAAAAGCACTTTACCTGTTGACTTAGGTTGTCCCAAGTGTCTCTTTATATTAAGAGCACCCGGTGTAGGCATGGACATGAGACTTTTGAAGTCATCAGAACACCCAGACACCTCACCTGTACTAAGGCCTACAAATGACAAGAAAAAAAAAACCCAAACAAAACAAGTAGCTCAGTAACCACAAATATCAGATTGTTGCAGGTAGCTCATCTTAGACATTTGCTTAAGTCACGTTCTTACCAAGTTTCTTGGAAGGAATAGAAGCCAAAACTGCCTGAATTGAGGGTTGTTTCTTTGGTTGCGGAGCTGTCCTGTGATGCAAACAAATAATTAGGTGAAGCAAAATATAATAACGCATGAGTTATCTTGGAAATAAGAAGATATCCTACATTGATGGTGCACAGGCGAGTGAGGACATGCCTCCATAGTGGAAATCAGTTTGACACAGACGTTCCCTCAAACCTCCCTGGCCCTTTCGCTTTCCAGGGGCGGAGCCTGTGAAGCTGGACTGAAGCTCTGCTCTCTTCGAACTCATCTTCTTGTACTGAGCTTTAACATGGTATTGACAGTACTGGCATTCAAACTAAAGGAAGGAATAAACACAATAAAGAATTAATACAAGTCTAAGTGGCAATGAAAAGAAAAATGAAAGCTTCACCAGGTGAACTCACCAAGTTGACTAACTGAGTGCAGGAATCCCCGTTCTTTTTTTTGGCCTTGCAAAGACCAAAGTCCATGGCTTCCCCCAACATTAGAACCTTCTGTGGATGGTCTACTGTGAGGCAAAGCTGTAAACAGGCAGTATGGCATGTTACACTTGAGTATAGAAACAATAGAACACAATGCAGACACAAGAAAAGAAGTATACTTAGAGAAGATTGTCTGTCAAGAAAACAATTAATATATTGCCACATTTTGGGAGAAAATAAGACAAAAATGATTGGCACCCAACAATGTGTTATGTTATTATTAGTTAATAACATTGTTACACACACACAAATGTACCATTTGACTGAAAAAAGCCAAATATGGCTTTCAGCTCACAGACATGATGAATAATGACTTATGTACTGAAATTTAATATTTGATTTTTGAAGCTGGGTAGTGTTTGGTCACTGCCAGAAACTTGACACCAAGCAATTCTTCAAAATCAGCAAAACAAGTTAACCAGGGTCACTCTCACCTCATTCGAGCCATCTTTATTCTTCATTTGGTTGGGATTGAGTATGCCGATCACGGTTCCAGTATCTGTCTTCCATAGGTCTGTGTGAACAGTCCCAAAGAGAAACAGCGATACGTTCACCTCCAGGTTATGAAGGTCGTTTAGCTTCCAGATACTGAAGGTTTTCCCCTATCAAAGAAATTATTTAGGGGCACAAGTCAAAAGAGAAATAGATAAATTAGTTGTTTCAGATATTCTGGTTAATGATAGGAAATGCATTATGAACTGTTACTTACATTATTCTTGCTTTGTGGGGTGATTTTACTTATCACCACAGCGAAGGTGACCCAGTCGCTGTCCTCTAGATTGTCCCTGGCCAGGCGGTCAGGCAACTGTGAGAGCTTGATCATTCTGCGGTTAGCCATTTTATGTTCAATTTCTACAGAGGACAGACGGGGTCTCCTGCAGAAGAATCGAGGGTGATGCAGACAAGGATCATCAGCTTAAAAAAGGCACAGCTTTGATAAGCTAAACATCGAAAGACAGAAATCTGGTATAATGACACTGGTTTAGAACAGATTTGTACAACTGAACCCTTGCGCATCATTGTGCTCATGTAAAATCTTGTAGTTATTCTTTCGCTTTTGATTTCTTCACATGGTTTGCAGACACGAGCCACCATTTTCACTGTGTGAACTTGGACCAATAACAACGATGGAAATTTTGTTTTGGAATATAATTCCATTACCATGCATCAAAGGAAAAAAAAAAAAAAACTAATTAAGTTACCATTAAGGTTTTGTTCAGACAACTACTACTTTCGTTTGCAACGTGGCTCCATTATAAAATACCAAATACATACCTTAGCCGGAGACCTGAGAATTTTTCCACGGCAACATCCTGAGTGACAGAAGGCCTGGGTGTGGCCCGTCTTGCAATGGGAGGAGTTACACCAGCACTTTTACTTGGTTGAGGAGACTTCATTGTGCTGTTGATTTTACAATCATTTCTATTTGGAAGCGACAACCTGCCGTCAACTCTCTGCACCTGTGGACTCTGGTTTTCTGAAGAGGGTTTTGTAAAGAGAAACTTAGGGGTTTTATCCTTTTATCAATATACTTAAAGTGTATAGCCAGTTCCATGCAATAATTCCTACACATACAAAGGTAGGTGATTACCTGCTTTGAGTTTGGGCACAGTCTTCGGGTTGTGTTCTGCACCTTGTGGCGGAGATAATGCAGCCGTTCTCTTGGCTGATGTTGACTGGCTGCTATGATGTGTTTGCAGGGCAGGTCTGCTGCTCTGCTGGGAGGATGTCAGACTTTTGGCAGAATGCTGTGTTGCTGGTGAAGTTTTGGTGTTTGTCTGCTTCTGTGAGGAGGGCTTATGTTCTGCCTGTCCAGGCTGGGAGGCTGCACCCTTTTGAGATGCCTTCAGCTGCTGCTGCAACTTTTGCATCTTTTCTTGCATGCTTCTCAGCTCAGCTGAAGTTTAAAGCATCAGCGTCAAGACAATATGTACACTTATGTATGACAGAATGTACAAAACAGCAGCTGCTCAGTATGTGACTTACTTTTCAAAAAGCAGGGGAAAAATAGAAAATGTTAAACGATCCAATCTCACCTTCTAGATCTTCTTTGGATTTATTGAGTTCTGATTCTACTCCTGCGCTCTGAACTGCCAACTCCTCATTCTCTTCCTCTTCCTCCTCTGGCTCTGCATAATCTTCACCTTCATCACCATCATCATCAAAAAGATCATCCAAATTGTCGTCCCCTTTTCCAGCAGTGGAAGCCGCTGGAGTCTGACCCTGACTTTCTTCAAACAGAGAAAGCAGCAAGTCCAGGTTTTCGTCCTCAGCTGGTGATTATATAAAAAAAAAAAACAAAGAAAGTATTAGAGACTGCTACTTAAAAAAAAGCTACGGAGAGAGCATGTTATTGGTCTGTTCTCATGTTTGAAACATTTGGAGGTAATTGGTCACTCATTTTGAGTCATTCAAGTTAAAAAAAAAAAAAAAGCATTCTAAAAACTGCATTTTCTGCTCATGTCATCACTACAAAAAAGCAGTGTGAATTTGTACATGGGATCTTAAATTCACTGTCCTGTCTCCTTTGGCAATCTAAAGGTATCATTATTATCTGTACTTAATTCCCATCAGCTCACTTTAGATTAAAACACCATTTTTATGTCATGATAATAACTATTTACAACATGGGTGTAACAATATATCAAAATTTGGTATCTCAAAGCAACTCAGGCATGTTACTGAACTGGAAGCTCAAATTCAGTGAGTCTAATCACTGTGTGAACATTTAAATAACAGGCAGATGATTTTGAAATTTACATTTATTTTACAAGTGATAATTTCAATCTGAATAATTAAGACTGCATTTACTGACTAATCAGCATTACTGGAATATCCGTGTTGTCATTTGACTACGAGCCCTTAGATCAGTCACTGCAGCCCAGAAAGGACAAAGAAAGAAAACATATATGTTGTACTTCAGATGAAAACTTTTAATCTTTACCCATTCACCACATTCATGATACTGAAAAAAACACAAACATGCAAATGTGAAACCAACCCCAGGCTATACAGCACTGAGTGGTCAAAGAACTGAATATGCAGGTTAAAGTTAGTCTGCTCTGCTCCACTCTGAAACAAAGAGATCATAAAACCCTCAGTATGAAAAAGATTAACATAATCAAAATACTTGCAAAAATTAATTTAAATACAAAGTAATATTGTTCATTAAGCTTTTTCTCTGTATTCTGCCCAAATTTCCAAGAAAACACCTTAACGTTACTAATGCCATTCATACATTACGTGACCCAGCCTTATGGTTTAAAGAGATCTTCAGCTTTGTGCTGAAGTAAAAGTCTAGAGATCTGTCCAAAAAGACATTTAGAACTCACCAGTCATGTCTATCCAATCCTTTAGTGTGAGCTGAGAGAGAAATCCAGTGTTTTCAGTGCAGCAGTGCAGTTATACAGCCTGGCTCAATTCTAATAAAATTTATTCACATTAAACAGAAAACATACGCCTAAGCACGTAAGAACAGGGCTCCAGTTCCCATGTCCGTGTGATTCTACGAGTGCCCGAGTAAACACATTAGCGCGACAGTTGCTTTAAAAATCTATGAGAAAACGACACATTAAACAGCAAAAACAACAAATATGTTGTTTTATCCTCCTCCTGTACTGTCTGTGGTGGCGCCAAAAATGTCAAACAGTGAAGGACCCCAAAGCCACGACAAGATATCCTATATCCTGTTTAAAAATCAAACCAAAAAATTACAAGCAATGTCTGCAATTTATATTTACTCTTAATTTGTCTATTAAGTTGATGATTCCGCTATATTGATGTTATTTGGTAGATTCATTTCGAATTTATTTTTGTGTGTGATTTACACAGGCGCAATACAGGACGTCACTGTCTGCACAGATCTTCAAATCAGCGTCGTTGCCAGATGTTCAGATCCGATGAACTATAGATTGTAGGACGGCTCCTTTCAGGTCCTAATTTTCATGAACGAAAAAGTATGACTGTGTTCTGTTCCGGATCTGTTTGCAGCCTGATCATACATTTAAGAAGGCTGTTCTAAAACCATAATTGCTTAAAGTTTTACATCATTGTCTGGTTGTAAGACCTAAACTCTTTTGGGGCAGCTTGTAGCCCGGTGGTTAGGGAGTTGCCCCGTCTGATTGGAAGGTTGTGGGTTTGAATATCAGAACTGCTACTGGCACCACTGAGGTACCCATGAGCATCCCCACACACTCTGCTGCGAAGGCACTGCATAGCTGGCTGCCCATTGCATCACTTGATAAATGGGTTAAATGCAGAGAACAATTTCACACCGTGTGGCTTTAATAAACAAAAAAACCCAAAATGAATAGAAAATATAGTATTTAGACAGCACAAATAATAACAGTATTTCTTTCAAAGCCATTACCAGTTACAGCTTCAAGATCTATGTTGCAAGAAGTAGTTAGCTTTTTACAGCTTTGTGGCCCAGTTGGGTCCAATTTCTCTTTGTGAATCTTCCATTGGCCAACGATTTGAAGGATTTAAGTCAAGAGATGGGTTAGGATTTGTCTATTATAGAAACCAGTTTTGTGTAGCTTTTGTTGTATGTCTAGAGTTGTTGTCTTGAAGAACATCTTTGTTCCTCCCTTTCTTAGTACAATTAGTGAAATCTCAGATGAAATTCTCCTTTAATATCAGACAGTATGTAAACCAGTTCATATTTCCTTAATGTATAAAGCCATTAGTGCTGAAGCAGCCCAATATGATACTCCCATCTTCTTACTTCACTGTGGGTATGGTGCTCTTGAGAACATGCACAACGTTTCTATTTTTTTATTTGTCTGAGCACATTGTCTCAAAATATACCAGAGGTACAGGAGCAGAAATGTTATTCCTGCTATTCCTGCTGCTTTCAGCTCATCCTGCACCTCTTTTCAAATGACTGCTGATATCTCTCCTACCTTCCTTATCATTAGTCTGAGAAATCTTACGTAGGTGTACCTGTACATACAAATGCACTTTGTCCTTATGAACCTTGAATGTGTTTGTATTTGTGTTTTCATGAATGTGTGTGCATGCTTGTGTACATGGAAGTGTGTATGAAAGTGCATGTGTCTATGGAACTGACTAAACTGCTTTCCTACATCTTTTCTGTTCTTAGAAATATTGTCCTTGAAATGTCTTTCTGTACATATGGTCAGATTCTCAATATTTGAGGTATAGCCTTGGAATAAATGTTTCAGTGTAGTCAGAGCTATATATTCCCTATGTATAAATTCACAGTAATCTGTGAAATCACTTTTAGAGTTTTGCACCCCATAGTGCATTTTCTTGCAATGAGGCTCCACTGTCAATTACAATGAACATAAGAACAGCAATTAACCGGTTTAAAATCCTTATATTATATTCTGTTATATATAAATAATATCTCATTCCAGCTCTACTTTATATCATTTAAATCTCATCATTTAAATATCATTCACCTAAAGTATGTACTTGGAATATATTAATATAGTAGCCAGAAATATGACTTTACTTCTGCCTTGCATCACAAGCTATGATCCTTTATTTAAAAGAAACATAATCTGATCAACATCTTATCAGCAACACCGATAAACACAAAGTAAAATTAAGAAAAACTAAAGGGTTTGTAAGAGTTAAACCATGGCCTGGGAGTTTACAGAAACTGTACATGGTGACCTAACAATGTATTACTGAAAAGACATATTAGAAAATAATTCACATGGAAAGCATGTGCTGATTAAGCAGATGTACACAATCAATTACATTTATTTGTGAAATTGACTTGATATTATACATTCACATGTATTTTCAGATCTCAAAGTCAAACTAAGTTAACTGTCATTGCAGATCATCACCTTGACATAAGTATTCTGTTAAACCAGATTCATTCATTTAACCAAGGTTCCTTTACACACAATTAAAAAGCTTTGTTTCTGTTCCCACTGAGAAGAACATCACAACTATTTCCATTGAAATAAGTGCCAGTGTACCTGTTGTAGCCTAGTGTTGAGATGAGCAATCACATCCACGAGCCTGATTTTCCCTGAGTATCTACACAGATCAACATTCCCTGATAATAACAAAATAGACCCTTTTCACATACATGACTTCTCTTTAGAAATCCATTAAGCAGTTCCATAATGCTATTGATGAACAGTTAAGCATATTTCCTTACCAAATGAAATATCTGACCATATAATACGTTTTTGGCACTGGTTTCATATCTTCAAAAATAAATACATCTTTTGATTAACAAGAAGTGGAGTGCTTTACAGTGCATACATGGAGCATATTTACATTTTTACAACTAAAACTACTGTACATGTTATTTTATTCCATTCAGTATGAGGTATTGGTTATTTTTTGATGGCTTTGTGTGTGAGCCATATTCCAGCATTTTATTATGGCAAGAAAATTACTTTTTATTTCTGAGAATAGACTTACTAATACCATATTTGAGAATGGCCCACATTGCTGTACAAGCTTATAAAAGAAGTTCATTTGAAGAGCTTGATGGTAGGGAGATTGTTTAGCATTGGCTGTTTTATACAAATTGCTTTTGAGTAAAAGAACCTCATTACAGCAGTGAATTTACCTGTTTTGTGTTATACAGACAGCCTGCACTGCAGACTACGGGTCATGATTAGTGGACAGCCATTATAATAGCCAAGAACATACTCTTGCAAGATTCCAGATTGATTTCTCAAATCCAACTTGCATCAGAGCTTCAGTTTAAAAGTTGTCCTGAAAGTCATAAGCATGATTCAATTCCCTTTGCTACACTGCTGACGTATATAGAGCGTCTGAAATTATCCAGACATTGGCTACCTCATGCCCAGCAACCAGCAACACCCTCACAACTCAAAGGTTCAGCACTCAGTACATATCCTTGTAAATCTCCTGAAGTAGTGGATGGAGAGAAGTGTCCTGTGTCTTCTTAATGTCCTGGACCAACAGAGCATGCTCTGTAACGACCTGCCGAAGGTCAGCCAGTTTCTGCAGGAGCTTGGGGAAGAGGAAGGCGTTGTCTGGGTGGTTGACCTGCAGATGGAGCCGCAGAGCATGGACGATACTTTCTTGAATGCACTCGATATGTGACACGTTTGCCAGTCCTGGCCTGTCTGTGAGTGATGAAGAATAGGGACAAAAAAAAAACAGAGAAAGAAAGAGAGAGTGCATCAGCGCCAAGGAAATTCTGAGCATGATCGTTCTCCATTTATGTTAATAGCCTTATCTATCATATAGTAGTCTCCTTTCATACATTTTGCGTTTTTTAGAGAAGGGTTCCTAAGAGAATGAGCCCGCAGCAGGCTGTGGTTTTATTCTCAGACCCTACAGAGGCCTGTGGGCAGCAGCTGGAACGAACACTGCAGGAAGCTGTGGTTATTTTTGCTGGCCCAAAGGAGAAAAAGCCCCCAAGTCACTCGGAGACTGGCTGTTATTACGTAACCTCTTTCAAAAACCAGCTCAGCACTAAAGCCGAAAAAGGCAAAGAAAGAAAATCCTGTCACACACAGTTTAAACTAGCAGTGAAAAAAGTGTTCAAAAAAGTGTTCATTTGCCCACATGCACACTGTACGATAAAGAGTGTATGGAAAGAACCAGGTCTCTTGTTGGAAATGGCCCACATGTATTCAGGGAAGTCTTAACAGCCCAGAAAATCTTGAAAATATTTTTTATTTTAAGACTATGTAAGATCTATCTTTTAAGAAAACTTATGAAGGGATTTTTTTTAAAACATTGACAGAAATGTTTTTGCAGAGCTGATGTGGTGAAATTTGAGATTTCATGATGCACTGATTTGTTTCCTAAATAGTTGTAATCAGATGGAATCACTGAAAAGTAAGCCTCCAGTGTAAAGTGTAGTCTCACCTCCACAGCAGATGATGGCAGCCACAAACAGAGCCAGGTCGCTGTCGTCCAGCTCCAGGGCATTGAAGCGCATGGCAAACTGGAACTTGTGCTCCATCATGTCGCTGAAGGGCCGGCGGAGACTCTTGAGGAACTCACGTGTGATAAAGCCACTGCCACGGGCCACTAATAGCCCGTCTTTGTTCATGCAGGAAGCCAGTAGAGCGAAGAACGCTTCATGCACGCCATACTTTAGCAGTGTCACCTGGTCATTCAGGTGCAAGTTGGCAAAGCCTGGCACAGCCTTGGCGAACTCAGTCAGGTGGGTGACCGTCTCCACCGAGGTGTACTGGCAGCAGTGGAAGAGGCGGGACTCTGTCTCTCGCTCCTGCATAGCATACAGCAAGCTCTCTGTCTCATCTCCCATCTTGTTGACCAGGATCTGCTGGGCCTGTTGCAGAGTGTCCAGGTCATGGACGACAAAAGGCTGATCGAAACCAAGAAACAGTTCAGGTGTTAAAACTGAAAAGAGTTCCATTACATCAGCACTGCGCATTTTGGGGTCTCCTTGCTCTACAACACCTAATCCATCTTATGCGCAGCTCGGCCCAATTCCTCATTCTGATACCAGCCTAACATACATTTCAGTTTTATAGTAGTTACTGAATAGTAAATCTAAACTTTGAGAGGTTAACACATCCATCCATAAATGAAACACGTTCATGACATGACTACTCCAGAACCAGCATTTTCATTATTATACCTGCCCATATGACTAAACAGGTTCCTTAGACCATATAAATGCTTTTTTTCACACTGTACTAAATCAGACAGGATTAATTAGGATAATCTCTTTGTAAAACTGCTTTAATGGAAATGTCTTACTCACTGGTGTGTTGGTCTTGCCGGTGAGGAACACACGAGCTTTGGCCTTGCTCATGTGAAAGTGTTTGAGATAGGCCTCATGGATCTGCTTGACCAGAGTTTTCAGATCAGCCATTTGGGTCTGTCTCTCTTCTGGATCTCCAGTCTGCAGCTCCGCTTTCAACTTCAGCTTCTCTGAGCGAGGCATCCGCCCAAAACGAATAGCTACAAGAAAGACAAATGCACAATATAAATATGCTATCAAACACACACACACACACACACACACACTCTGTAAAACTGAGACATTGTGAACAATCAAACATAAAAAATCACCTGGAACCTTGACCTCAAAAATAGTATCAAATCTGTAAATGTGTATAAAGTTACACCCTTAACATACATGTATACAGTACTGTGCAAAAGTCTTTGGCACCTGAGCAAATGATATGCAGATATACCGAGAAAGTGTATTTCTTTATCCAAAAGCCCACTAATGTTAGATTAAAAACTCACACTTATACACTTAAATCTTATGTTTGACTATATATGACAATATTTATGTTTATCTGAAATTATACAGTGTTAACAAAAACAATTAATGCCAAGATAAACAATTCTAAAGAGTGTTCTTGGTTGTCATATACTTTTACATAGTACTGCATGTGTGCAGAAATACATAAACAAACTTTCATTATATAGAACTGCACTAGGTGACCATGCACTTGACACTACAGTGCTGCAGGGACAAAGGGCAGGAGTGGGGAGATGGGCTAACATGGTGTGATGTGATGTAAAACTGGAATGAAGCAAACTTGCTGAAGCCAATGTCTGCACATATGTTTGTATGAAAAGATGACATAAGTAGTTTAAGGGCAGTCTAGAGCACAGGTTGGCGGAGGGGGGTTCTGTCAGAAACTTTTGTAATGTTGCATTGTCTCTGCCACACAAACACAAACACACACACACTATGAGCCTGAATTATCCTTGATGAGTTGAAAGTCCTATAAGGTGAAAGTCCTACAGCAGAAGAGGGCAATGTATCTCCACGTCATCCAAGCCATCTCCGCTGCCTAAAAATATCTATTCTGTTGAGCCAGGCCAATAGTATATCATATACGGTATAGGGTATATAGTCTATAGCCAAGAAGTATACTCCCAAAAATGCTAATGTCATGCTCATTGGGCAGGCTTGGATAGGCACACTTCAAAAAACAAACATTGGCTTTGGCAAGCGGGTTAATTTTTAATTACCATGTTTAAAAATACACTTAAAAATCGTTTAATAAAACCTTTCTATATTGCCATACACTGGATTGATTTTGATAATTAAGATTTCACAAGTACTAACAATCTAAACAGATGGTGTAAAGTGCATAGTCGTTGCATAACATATTGTTTTGACCAGAGAGTGATTTCATCAGTATATGATGAACAATAAAGTAATCTAAGAGCATATATAGCTATGTGATTGTGGTATAAATCTATAAAAGCTTAATTGATAAGTGTTGATGTGTTGAAATACTGAGGCTCGCAGATCACTAACCGTTATGGGACATGCCCACAGCGAGGCACTTGTTAAAGCGGCAGTATTGGCACTTGTTCCGGTTCTTCTTCTGGATCTTACATTTGCGCTCGCACTTGTCATACTCCAGCTTGAGGCGTATGGTTCTCCTAAAGAAACCCTGTTGAGAATTCATAAACACTTAGCATCAAAAATGGCTAGAAGACTTTACAATCTTCACTTGGTTTGATTTACAGGGTCAATATCAACATCATATCACTCCAATGATGTGCGGCTACTTACAACCCGCTGTAGTAAAGTGATGGCCTGATATGGTGCAGGGTACGCTGCCCTTGTGATAAGGTGTATCGTACAATATATGAGTCACTGATTAACTCATTAATTATCATAGGCCAATAAAGTTTACCGGAAGTACATCACTTGACAAACCTACTTACACCTGTCGCTTTGAAGATTTCATACTCTGGACACAAAAGCTAATACACTTTCCTGAATCACACATCAGTTGCAAATAAACAAACAAATGAACTGGGTAAGACTCAGGGAGCAGAGTAAAAAAAAGCAGTGGCACCTGCTATTTGGCTTTAGACTACGTTTATACAGTTTAAAAGCAGCTGGAAGAAAGATTTTCATGGTTTATAAGCAGAATAAGTCATGTTACAATCAGGCAAAATAATAATATATAAATAATAAATGCATTTTTGTATGTTTATTTTGTGGCCACAGACTCCACCCACATTATTTCCTTCATCATTGTTACTACACGACTGCATAGTTGCCCTAGCAAAAAGTCATGACTAAGGATTTTTAAGGGCCCTCTGGAAGCTAGTTGTCTTTAGCTGCTTAATTTCTTTCAAAACCCTACCACACACCTGGGTTAAAGCATGACCTATGAAAACACCATCTGTTTTAGCGAACACACCATACGTTTTTTTATACTGTTGCAATTAATATGTTAAAATGTGCAGACACCAATAGATCCATTTCCCATCCGGTTTCTTTGAGTTCTATGCAGTTCTATGCTCTTCACAGAGTATTTTGGAATTTTCTGAAATTAGAGCTAATGTAGCCATTGGTTGAAACTGTGCTGTGGCCATGTTGGGCTTATTGACTATAATATGTGAAGCACATTGTAACTAAACAAGCTACAGTGTGTTTATGGCATCTTGGCTTTGATTTTATTTGCTCTCTTTGTTGTCCTATCAGTCAATCAGATACTATCGATTCATTCCTTCCTCACACAGATACCTATGCATTATAAGCATAAGGCAATGAACAGGAATCAGGTTGTTTGATGACTCTCTTGCCAAGTATGTCTAAGGTCAGGTCATTGGTAAGGTTTGGAGAAGGGGCTGACACAGAAAAGGCAGACCAATAGGAATTAGGAACATCAGTGCCAAACATACTGCCTTTTATCTTCTTTGTGAGAAAACAAGTGTGTGAGTTCAAAAGCTATGATCTGAAATGATGCCTAAAAGCAGGGGTATTCAGTCTTTAATGTGAAAACCTGCAATCATACCATCCCTTTGCAGACAAGACTGGTCACCCTTGTCCTTAGGACACAGTGTATGTGTATTGTCTGTGTTTGTAGTGGTAGGGGGCTGGGCGACTCGCGTCAGATTTTAATTTTAGCGTCCACTCGTGAGGTGGACTCTTTACAATGAATGGTGCCTAGTTGTTGGGTACAGGGACATAATTGTGAGAAAGTTCAATGTTACACAGAGCACAGTACATTTCATAGGCCTACTATTCAAGAACACATGCCTGCCGGTGGAAACACACACACTTCACAATAGCACATGTCATTGTACAGTGGATGCTGGGCTATAAAAAACTATCCTGATACATCCCTAGGACAGCAATCATACCACCAGTTAAAATAGACTTCATGTAATAGCAGTGAAGAACAGTCCACATCATAAATAGTTGTCTTTAAATACAGACAGAGGACACAGTGTCCAGGACATTTCCTCTGGCTAACTGCAAATGTATGATTGTTTACTAATGTAAAAGTAAATCCTGTAGTAAATTAAGATAAATGAAGTCATTATAAAATTCTAATAATAATGTAAATTAGTAAAATTTTATTATATGTATATTTTATTTGACTGTGCAAAAGTCAATCAAGAATGTAAGTGTACTAAATATTAAGCATTATTGCAACTTCATTAACATCAAAACCATTTAACGAGTTTGTAAATGATATTTAGCCCACCTGTTCACGCTGTTTTAGTCTAAACCAGGGGTCACCAACCTTTTCGAAACTACTTCACAGGTACTGAGTCATATGAAAGGCTACCAGAACAGAGTTTACCTAAACTTATCTAAACCTCACATATAATAAACATGTTTTAAATGATTTAATTAAAATCATTTAATTAAATCTACATAAACACGATTAAAGAAGAATAGCAACATGATCAAATTAAATGTTAGACACTGGTCACTGGTTTAGCAAATAAAGGCTATCTGCCTAAAAAAAACTGAGTATCATAAGAATAGTTAGATCGTTTGGTTTGGAGCACTGAAACTACAATGAACTTCATAACACTTGTACGTCTTGCCCTCATATCCAAGATACGGTGATAACAAAGGAGATAACTAATGTTACAAGGAGCAACACAGAGTAGTACGCCATAAAAACCCACTACTATCAACTCTAGCACAACTGTAAGCCTAAAACAGTACCCAGCAAAAACAAACCTGGGGCCGGCGCACTTTAGATGAGAAAGTGAGGGGGGTAAGCTGGAACAATGTGAACTTCCCCATACACTTCTCTACAATGCAGAACTGACAATGTGCTGAGGTTCGAAGCCAATGATGACAAATAGTTTCCTGAGAGATGCAGTAGAAAAGCCTTTTCCAAGAAGGGAGAGAAGAAGCAACTGAAGATTTGCTTCTTTTCGTGTGTGTGTGTGTGTGTGTGTGTGCATGAAAACTATTTGTGTGAAACTGCTCCAAGTCGAACGAGCTCTCAAGGACAAACAAGTGGGCAGGCAGCAGTCTGCGTGAAAGACAGATGACGTGCAAGCTTGAAAACCATTTTGCATAACACATTCATATGAATACAGCTTAAATGGCCGAACTCCAACTTTTGTAGCATCACACAAAGTCACTACACTGTGTTATCTCCATATCAGTAAATTACATCAGCATAATGGTTGTATTTCAGTTCATTTTCTTTTAGTGATAATTGTGTTGATGTGATATATTTGATTGTGTAAACAATATGTACATTTGAATTAAGTAAATGGAATGCATCTCATTGTTCAGTACTGTAAAGAATATCTCAGTACTGTAAGGAGTGTCTCTGTGCTGCATGTGACAGATGCCTGACAGACATTTACACAAAGAAATTAGATGGTAAGTGATTTGGATTGTGTAAAAAGCAACAAGATACTGAAAACTGGGAGTGTAACTGGTCATGCTGACATGAAAAAAAAAGATGCATGGAAGGAGTTTACACTGTAGAGGAATGCAAATATAAAATACGTGCCCTTATGTTGAATTTACATCACAGGGTGGACTTGAGCCAAAGAGGGGAAAAGTGACTCGTTAAGAGGTCAGCGTGCCCTTACTCTCACATGCCTCGGATTCACACATGACTGAATCACATTAAGAGTGTCTCTATGTATGTGTGAGTGTGTGTGAGTGTGTGTGAGAGAGATTTTGATTACCTTGCACCCTTCACAGGCATGTACTCCATAGTGGAAACCGGAGGCACGATCGGCACACACACGACACTCGAGGTTTAGGGGGCTTGGGGTCATTTCATCTTGCCCTGTAACCACTCCAAATACCATAGAGGATGGACTAGAGGCTGGGCTTATTGTATCTAGAAAAAACACGCACAAACACACCACCCACACACACACAACGTAAATGCAATTTTTGTTGATGTCAGTTTTCCAGTTTTCCTTTTGCATTGCTTTTTTTTTTTTACCTTTGTTAACTTAATCTTGAACTTTTATTCTAAATTAATGCATGGTTACTTTTATAGCTAACTTGACTTTAAGCTTGTATACTTATTTGTAAAGCACACTGAATGTACTCAGTATATGATAACGTGCTATACAAATAAACCTGCTTTGCCTTGCCTCATTTGACTGAATGTGTGGCATGACTCAATTTAACTGGCCAGGTTGTTGCATTCTGGAAGGTTATTGCATTCTCAGGGATCAAACTCCAGAGATCTCGGAGATCTCCTGGTGACAGGGCCAACACTTGGATTTAAAAGCCATTATGTGTGTGTTTGTGTGTCTATGGGGGGAGGGTGTGTGTGTTTATGTGTTTTTATTAAGTAAGTACCCAGAATAGTTGGGCTTTCAGAGCTGACACTGGAGCCCTGACAGTCAGGCAGGTAGAGCAGACTGAAGGAGTCATCGCTGAGGGAGCATGAGATGTCCTCCAGATCATCTATGTTCATGATCAGTTCCCCACACAGTGGGCTGTCCAACATTGAGTCCCCCACCGGGGACAATGGACTGAATAGACTGGGCACGTCCACCATGGCGCTAGACCACAGGAAGTACTGAAACATCTGAGAAAGAGAGAGAAAGAGAGGGTGGGGGGTGGTAAATATTGTACTGCATCATGATGCATTAGTCTGTGTGTTAATTTTAATTTAGGGTGACAAATATTCAGTCATAAAAATACAGAAGCCTTTTGAACACAGTTACCGCTTTTAACACATACAACCCTTCCTGGGAGAAACAAGTAGCCGTTTACAAAGACCAGTGCTGTCATGCCAGTCAGGTTGTATTTGTATTGAGGATCTTTTATTATGAAGTGGTGAGGGGTTTTCTGGATAATGAGTCACAGCTGGGTGTTATTAGAGTCAAGTGTTTGTGTTTGGTGATTGGTAGTGGGATGTTATGTTATATGTATTTAAGTTTGTGTTTGAATGTTCAGGTGTGGGTCAACCGTCATACTTGATGTGTGCTTTTGGTTCCAGTCTCCTGAGTTCTTGGTTTGTGTTCTGTAAGGCCCTCGTGCCTGTTCATTTTGGTGTTTGAGAAATAAAGAGTAAAGCATGGAAGCCAGCGTATGTGTCTGACCTTATTCGGGAGAAATGGAGGAATGTGACAAGTGCAAAAAAATTTCTATAACATAATCTAAAACAAAAAAAATTTTTCTAAATCATTTGAATGCATAAATACAAGCTGAATAAATGCACACCATCTGTAAAGTAAAACAAAGCATGACTACAGACATGAAAAACTGAATAACAATAATAGTGTGTTATTGTTGTTGTTGTTGTTATGAAACTATTAATAGAAATATTTTTTTTCTATTTTTTAATTCTTGCTATTTACAGAAATATAATATTCTGTAATACTGAAATTGACTGGGCCATGAACTGGGAACATTAAAAAATAAAAATATACTGTAGTTCCAGCCCTATCAGTAGTCTTTTCAGTAAAGTAGGCAATTATAGAATAGGTTAAAATACACTTCTAGGGATGAATACATACATTTGACTGCATCGGTTTAGGAATGTAAGAATTAGAAGCACTGTGGTCAAATGGTACACTGAATTGTAACTGAAACGTGATGTACATGCTTAGTACCATCGTGGTGCAATAACCTTGCAAGCCTGGCAAGCACTGCCTTACTCTTCTGCAAGGGTGACAGGGTTGTAGGGGAGAACTTTGCATGTTTGCTTTGAGATGATTACCGTGTAACAAACCATGCCCGTGATGTAAACACAGCAGTGTGTTTCAGCACTTTATCTCACACACTGAGCAAAGGTGAAGTTCCCCAAGGATTAGGGCACCATAGAACTGAGACGAGTGTATGGAGAGGTATTAAAATTGCACTAAAATTGAAACATTATACCCAGGCAGGCATCAAAATGGCATTTTAACCTTTTTTAAGCCTTTAGTGAAGGGGCTATTGCTTGTGAGCTACCTCAATTGTGTATGCTTCGTCCTTGCACTTCTCAGGTTTCATTCAATTTTGTGCTCTCGAGGCCAGAAACATACAGTAGCTACAACAGAATTAAATAAATTAAAAACTGAACTAACGAATGAATGATTGAATGAATAATACAAAAGGTACTTCAATTCAATTACGACGACCTTCAATGCATCAAAACGTCAAAGCGAGGGCCTAATGATTTCTGTGATAAAAATCCTGTATTTGTGCACTTATGTATTTTCTACAGTACAAATACAGTAGTGCTACGTTTATTAGATCATTAAGCTTTGCTTGGAAAAAAGGATTTTTTTCCTTTGTGGTATTGATATAGAAAAGCTAGAGATCCCACTGATTAGGCCCTCAGGAGCTGGACAGAGGGTCTTATGTATCATATATCCACTAACAGAATAAAGAAGTGACATCAAAGTCAAGCAATCAGTAAGTGAAAGCAATTACGTGTGATAAACTTACATGTGAATAGTGGCAGTCAAACCAGATTTCACTTAGTTAGAAATGTTAGAAATGATAGTCACCGAAAATCTGATATGATTTATGCATGTTACAAAATTCATATAAAATGTGAATTAAGTAAATTCACTACACATTATGTGTGCTGTTCTACAGATCTGGTGTGACGAGTCCTGGTTCGTCCCAGAGCAAGATTAAAATCACATGACGAGATGCCGGGTGAAACTGGGCCAGAGCGTGATGGAAAATGCATCATGAAACACAGACAATAAATATCAACCATCACGACAGGAGACATTCTGCCGCTGCATCATCTGACTGAAAAGACTTGGCCACAGCTGCTGTCTTTCCAAAGCCACCTTCAGCAGTGATCCTGTGAGTGGAAAACGACCTGAAGCTTTATCAAACTCTGTCTGTTTCAGACGGGTATGGCAGTGGAAATCTTACCGAGCTGCTAACATCTGTCTGTACTCCAGCTGCTAGAACAATCTAAACACAAATCTAAAGCACTCTCCTTCTCTGTACAGAGTGTGTTACTTCCGAGAGGAGCTGTGTCGGACTCAGCCAGACATATGTTGCAACACTGCATTCCCACCAGAGACCCACACAGACAGCCACACTGGGTAGAAATGTAGGTCAGTGACTAGGCAGCAGTGGGCGTGTGGTAAAATGTGCAATGGCAAAAAACATTTCAAATGAATAGACTTCTAAATGACCGAATTTTGAAATCTCTGCAGGCAAGTCATGCCCACAACTGGTTTAAAGGTTTTTATAGGTAACAGTAGGTCATACAGTGTCAGAAATCACATATCACATATCAAGTCTATTTACAATGACTTAACAACTTGAGGCAGTTTGGGGTGTGTGATAATTTAGGCATCCAGTTTGCATAATTCCAGCTGGTGGCTATGAAGTACTTGTTAGCTAGTGGCTGGTCTGTGTGTCTGGTGAGCATTTTGGATGCTGCTTTATATCACATTTTGCTTGTTTGCTGTTTGTGATTTGTTTTACTATGAACTTTCCCTACTGGACTTTTACCAAGAAACTTTGACTTTGGAGTTGGAACGGTTTTCACAGCTGTAGAGTTTGCCTGGTCCATGAACTAGTAGACTTGCCGCTGCTATAGTGTAGTTTGACTGGGTCATAAGGCAAGACACTTTTCACTTCTTTAATGGAATTGGACTCTTCCATGAACTGGGAAAAATGTTCACTCCTATAATGGAGTTTGAGTGGGCCATGAACTGGGAGACTTTTCACTGCTTTTATGGCGTTTGACTGGGCCACGAGGTGAGACACTTTTCACTGTTGTAATGGAAGTTTGATTGGCTGTGAGGTGAGACCCTTTTCACTGCTGTAATGCAGTTTGACTGGGCCATAAGGCAAGACACCTTTCACTGCTGTAATGGAGTTTAGGTCGTGAGGCGAGACAATTTTCACTGCTGTAATGGAGTTTAGGTGGTGAGGCGAGACAACTTTCACTGCTGTAATGGAGTTTAGGTGGTGAGGCGAGACAACTTTCACTGCTGTAATGGAGTTTAGGTGGTGAGGCG
>JBBPDB010000128.1:21268589-21296251 GCA_037974465.1 Brachypetersius altus | reverse complement strand
GGAGTTGAAGTTCGCACCAAACGAACCCTCGTTCTCACTCGCACACACAGGTATAGATGGGGTTGGCTCTGAGGAGCGAGAGTATTCACGGTACCGGTACTGATCTGGGACTGGGGACATGTCTGACTGAAGCATGAGACTTCAATGTCTGTGCGAGTGACTACCACCTGTTTCCTTCTTTTATACCTGGCGTGCAGTCATTTCCGGTGCCCTTTGACTGCACGCGACCTGGTGTGCGTGACAGTGGAGTTGATTGGGCTATGAACCATCCTTTGCACTCAAGAGGGTTTTCACCCTGCCAGGTAGGGAAATGTGTATCAAGTGTGCTGCCGGAATTGTATTGGGTTTAAGTAAGGGACTGTACAAGTGAAACTTATTATTCTTATTTCTTATCACCTAATTAGCATTGTAGCTCCCGTGCAACACTAAAGCAGCAAATTTCAAACAGGAAAAGCAGCAAATTTCCTGATTGAGCATATTTGGAATGTTTTAGGCACAATTTTAGAGAATGAGAAGACAGGGTTTGTACTTATGTGAATGACAGAAAGAAAGAAATAACGAGAGAAAGAAAACAAGAAAGAAAGAAAGACTATACTTACGTGTATGACACAGCATTTAACGTGCCAAACTGTCAAACGCTATACAAAGCAGAGCGTGCAGAACACACACACACACACACACACACACATGTGACTCCGGCCTCATGACACAGCACTGGGGCCAAGTACAGTGCAAGCCAACACCTCCAGCTGGACACCCATGCCCCCTGCAGCCTACAGAACCGTTCAGCACTATATAGTACATAGCTAACTGCTACACACATACACACACTCCAGTTACACCACAGAACTCCCACCTCCACTTTTTCCAAGCACATATTCTTCTCTATGTTTCTCTAATTCACCACATATACTCACTTAACTCATCTCATATTCACCTGACACATTTAAACCTGCATTCTGTTCTGCACCTCTATAGTAAACTGTACATCACAACTAAACTCTTACCGCCTTAAACTGACATAGCTCATGTACACTGTCCACAAAGGATGTCAAGAAGCAAGAAAAAAAGTAATCATGTAATCATACATTCATATGTAATCATGCACAGAATATCGGCAGAGGTTGCGTGAGACAGCTGTAGGACTCCTATTACACTCTTAAGCAAGAAACGGGGAGATGGCCCACAAGACATACATACACACACACACACAGACCATTCCCAGTGTGCAGTCAGGACAGCCTACGTGCAGTAGATGAGGCAGGCAGTGGAGGGTCAAAGCTGAGGGGACTGCTAAAGTAATAACACTCCATTCTGCCTTTCTCCTCTCATTGTCCTCTCACTGCTAACCTACCTGATTATGTCTGAACAATTCAGGACACAGGGGTATTTTTGGTAGCACAGGAACAGGAAGACAGTCTTAGTCTCTGCGGTAAACCAACAATAACAACAAAACCAACAACAACAGACACATTCACTGCTTTGAAGACTGGAATCGCATCTAGATAATATCTCTAAAACAGGATAAATGGACTACACTACGCTGATTTCTAATAAGAGGGCTTTACACAACAGCAGCTTAACTATTAACAACAGATTAATGACGAACAAACCACAATTCAGCAATCTTTAAGTGAAAAACAAGATTAGAACTAGGCCACAATCCAGACACACGGTCCCACAGACCATCGTATGTTCAGCATCAGTTCACAGCTGAAGGATCCCTGGATACACCTCTGCCTGAACACATAGCTCAAACTTAGCTCAAAAGTCAATTGGGCTATTCAAATCCAGTCTCACATCACAGTTAAAAAATAAAATAATAATTTGAGACAAAAATAAAGAGATCAGTAAGTTGGTTTAAAAAATGTTCTTGAAAGATGACATCCCAATACTAGTCCTGAATGACACCCCCTTTTTTCCATAGTTTCTTGCATGTTAAATAGAAAAACAAATGAAGATATTTAAGCCCCACAGCCATGACCCAGTACTAGCTAGGACAGAGCAGAATAAAAGCCGTGCTTACCAGATCACTCTTCACGAGTCTGTTCTGGCAGCAGCAGCCAATAAATACACTGGCCCCGGCGGGGGCCAAAGTCCAAACCCCACACACACTACTCTCCTGCCTCTCGCTGAGAAGCAGATTTCCTGGCGCCTTACCAATAGAAGAGGGCAATGAGACACATTTTCATCTGATAAGATGGGCCTAATCACAATATGTGAGCAGCCATAAAGGCCTGGCCTTTTATTTCAACAAAAGGGGCAGGACAGCCTCAAACACTGATGCGCAACATCTGAGGCCAACTTCAACTTTATCAGCAGTATGCAAGATAACTGGGAACGTCGTTTGGTGGGTCATCTAATATTTAGAGAACATATGTCTGAAGAATATGTGCATAGAGGGAAATGTAGCAGGACTCTACGACAGACATCGAGACATTTCTTAATATGCATTCTCCTCTGTACTTGCAATCTCATGGATTTGTGAAACAATCCTAGTCAAGCACATATTAAAAACCCTCAAGTGTTTTATCAAGGATGCATCAGGAAGTGACTTTTTGGTCAAGTTTCCCAGAATCCCAGAATTCACAAAGTAGTGGTAATGAACTATGAGCTTCTACAATTATTTCCTGGCATCTGGTCTGTTACAAGCGCATATTATGGATATCATTTTTGTTATTATATTTTCTTATATTTTTAATTATGAATACAAATGGAGGCAATTTGTTGTATTACAGAATATGTGATTTAATTGTAAATATATCATTAAATAAAGTGACAAAGCATAGTCTCGTGCCTTGCATCCACATAGTCTGTACTTGGCGTGCTTTGCACTGAAAATGTCAGCTGGATCCAGTCCTTACTTAACCTGGACATATTTAAGGTTGTGAGGTCAGCGCTGTAAGGTATGCAGACAGGCTAATAACAAGAGAGGAGGAAACCACACAAAGGTGTGCAATCAATTGCAATGACTCAGACACAACACAAACAAAAGCATGTAAAAAAAAAAAGGCTCAGCAAGGAAAGAGGGAAAATATAGGAAAGCCATCTAAGGGCAAGCGAATTGGTAAAAAGAAGAATGGATAAAAATGTCTGAAGGTAATACTTCATGCATTACCATAACTGCCCACTTTTAATACACACACCGCAACAGAGAACCTGAGTGAGAGTAAGTAAACCAGAAGAGCATCAATAAAAGATTTGCCCCCTAATTAAGATACAGTGGTTATTCATTTCGACCTGTAATCAGTAATTAAATGTTATCACTACTGAGAAATAAAACGACTTTTTACAATACTTTAAATGATAAAGCAACTATATAATAATTACTTGCTTCAAAATAAAACACACAGACCTACAGTTCTTAAAAATAACATATGTCTGCACATGCCAACAACATGCAATGGTTGCAGTGTAGGTTGACAGCAGTTTGCGATGCAGGAAATGTTGATAGTAAACAGTTGACTTTAATATGCCACAGATCTCATGGCATTTAACTTTTGTTATACACATAAAAAGCAGTTTCAAAATCAACAGACATCAACGATCAAAGCATGCATTAAGACTACTACTAAAGGTAACGCTGTTAAATAACTGTAATTAAATATAGTCTGTACTCTGTAACTGAGTTACCCAAGTTCTCCACTGCCTCAGTGCGGTTTACCCAGTCCGCCCAGTCCAGCAGCGATGTACAGAAGTCTTTCCCCCCTCCCAATACATGCCCGCCCCCACTCCTGTCAAAATATCCCGATCCAGATACGAATGAGCCGTTCAGGATGTGACGGTGGGGCTGACGACGGCCGTAACACACACACACACCTCCGGGCACACCGATCCGCACAGCCAATAACCACGTGCCGCTTCACTTGACTGTAACGCCCCAAAACCCACGCTGTGCATTTTCCCCACCCGTATTCCGCTAAGCCCCTCCCCGTGAGCCAGGATGGGCCAGTTAGTGCATATCTAGGCGGAGCAGCCCAACAGCGGACCAATAAGAGCCCTGGGATGGTGATACTATTAGACAATCATAAGGCAGGAAATGGTTTACCTAGTAGGCGCAGAAACGCTCTTGACAATGACGAAATTATTGGGACACACCTCTTAATTTTTGAATGCATGTGGCCCCTTTCTTCCAACGAAGTGAAGAGCAATCTTAAAGCTTCAGCAGAACAATTTTAGGCAACGCCATCCTTCCAATTTTGTGGACAGTTTGGGGAACAGTCTTTTCTATTCCAGCATGACTGTGTCCCAGTGCACAAAGTAAGCTCCATAACGACATTGTAAGACTTCGGTGTGGAAGAACTTGACTTGCCTGCAGAGAGCCCTGACCTCAACCCAATTTAACACCTCTGGCATGAACTGGAACGGAGATTGTGAGCCAGGCCTTCTTGTCCAACATCAGTGTCCGACCTCATAAATGCTTCACAGAATGAAACTTCTGTGGTACGACTTCCAAGAAGATTAGCTGCAAAGAGGGACCAACTCAGTAATAAAGGTATTTTAATGCAATGGCACTGAAGGGCCGATATTTCTCTATATATATTGTATTTGGAGTTGTTGCTAGGCGACAGGGAGCATTTAAAAACGCTTGTATTCATTATTTCAGCGTTCAAAACAAAAACTCATCACTCTAGGTTTATGATTTTATGTCATCATATAATCAAGGAGCAACAGGTTCGACAGCTTTTGTGACATAAACGGTAAATCTTAAGGTTAAGGTGCAGTTATACCAAATAGACATAACGCATATGTGTGGGACACCTGTTTGTAATAAAAAGTGACTCGTGCTGCCACCTGCCGACAATTGGCAATAGGCTGAGAGAAATATAATCAATGACGCCACCAGTCCTGCGTTATGTGTTGTCAAGTCATTTTACTTTAATACTGAATGGTGATTCCAGGATGTTAGTTAAGTCCTGTCTCATTTTCTCACTTGATTTATCTTTTATCCAGGTGATAAGTGTGCAGTGATCACTTCTACAAAAAGTCTTCCTTATGTAACTACAATGCAAGCATGGAAATATGGACATGGATCTCTATTCGCACTGTGATGCCATGGCAACAGGGCTACCAGGAGCCTGTGTCAGCAGCGTCACTTCCGGCCGGGCCCTCTGCCTCTCCTCTGATGCGTGCCAGCCTCTGCAAGCCCCCCTGGATGCCCGCCAGTGCCCATAAATTCTGCAGCAGTAAAAGGCTGGTCAGCCTGCAGTCATGTAGCTGTTCTCTTAACATGGGTTAATGGCTGTCTAAGGCCATAGTTATATTTTATTTACAGTACCAGCAGCCCAGGGGAAAGCAGGGGACTGCATGGGTAACAACAATGGCGCTTTGCTGGAGACCGGCCAGTTCAAGTCCTCGTCCAGCTTGAATAAGGAATGGTCCCTTCAGGTATTTTTTTGCTTGGTGTGTGTGTGTGTGTATGTATATATATATAGAAGAGAAGACACCAGATTTGGGGTCGTATCTTTATTAGTTTATCTTCAGTTCACACATGATTCTGCAAGTCAAAAAAATGGAAGAGGATCTCCCCCTATAAGGTATTATTACTCACTTGGACTGGCTTGATGCCACCTTGCCGTTTGTATCCAGTGTTGTATTGCTGCCCTTCAGGGAAGGCAGTAGGTTGTATAGTTATCTCCTGATGGGGCAAAATCACGACCCTGAAACCACACAACCTACTACCTCACCCTGAACGAACATCACCGAAAGACTTTCCCCATTGAGCAGACAATACCATTTGGGCTCAGAGATAAACAGACATCACTGAAAACCCAAAAGACAGCTGCTCGGCAGCACTCTGCTAGAGAGATGCGACTGCAGTTGACATGCTGTGGAATAATTCCCTTTTTTCAGTTTCCCCTTAAACAACCTTGTATATGAGGAAAATCAAGAAGTCTTTAACATATTTATACATAATGGTTCTTTAAATTAACATAAAGGTTCTAATAGATCACATTTAATTTATATGGAAGCTTTACATTCCACAAAAGGTTCAATAAACTTTAAAAAGCTCTCTGCACATCTCATTTACAAAAAAGTTTCTTTAAACCAGTACAACTCAATCCAGGTCCTGAGTACCACTGTGCAGAGTTCCCCCAGCTCCCAACACACCTAATGGATCTAATGAACTAATTAACAAGCCCTACCCAAGCTGAACTGGGTGTGTAGAGCAGATAAAACACTGCATACAGGGCAGGACTCTGGGACTAGAATTGAGAACCACTGCTTTAAATAACCGTCCCCTGAAAGGTTCTTCAGAAAACCAACAGTGGCTCCTGGAATTGCTCCAAAGACCATTGTTTTTAAAACTATACTGTAGCTCCTAGCACAACACAGATCAGGTCCTTTTTGCCTTTTGCTGAGATTCTTCACAAGCCCGTCTTGAGTGATGACATTACGGCCACTTCAGGAAAGACAGTAAGTTGTATAGTTATCTCATAGCAAGGGTTTAACCCTAAAACTATACAACCTACTACCTCACCCCAAAGGACAGTGTTTCTCTCCTGGGTGAGGAGGGCTGCCTTTCTCCAGCTTCAAGCCCAAATGCAGTATAAAAAATGCATAATATTTTCACACATCTCACTGGTGTACAAAGGCACTTTTCATTGTAATGCATGATTAAACTAAGTTTGGTTGATTTTCTCGTAAAAATAAGTACACATCTTCTACAGAAAACACATGCACAGTTTAATTACCATTTGCTGAAATTAATATATTAGAACTAATTTAAACTCAAATAAACATGAAAAATAAATAAATGAACATTTGGCGCTAAAATTAGCCGGGAAAAAGTCAACATTTAAGAGTTTTCTCTGTCAATGACATTCATTTATTTTCACTTAGATACTCAACACAACATGTTATCTGACCTGGGTTGCTTTTGCACATGGCTGATCTGAAGGTGGTGATTTAACAGCATTAATTTTTAAATGCTTGAATATTAATATTATGTAAATGATGTGCTCTTTCTTTGTCCAAAACATACCAATTCTGACATGCGTTGTGAAATAACCATCAGCTCTTTGCAGTGTCCTACTAAAATACCACCTCAGTCCAAAGCTCCTCTTCATCAGGGGCACCGTTTTGTTTTACAAAAGGATAGTCACTTCTCACTAGGCCATCTGCAGGGGAGAGAGTGAGATAAGCAGAGAGAGAGACAGAGAAATGTAAACGTATTTATTTACATGTAGTGCAGTCAACACAGCAGTGACACTCCCTTTCTCTCACTCTCTTTGGCTGCACTGCATGGTGTGATATTTCTTTCTCCATTATTAATGGCATCCTTGTTTACAGTTCTGCTCGGTGAGCCTAAATGAGGATCACATTGCACCTCTGTCCTTAAGGGTGGCCAAGCAGGCCACATGCCATTGCCCCGCATGTTCCGCTGCACTGGAGCCGGCTCCCTGGTACCAGCAAGAGCCTGCATGCAAGGAGGATGAGCGCGCAGGTGAGTTGCAGACCAAACGGCGTGGACATGTGTGTCAATGTATGAGTAATAGGCAGGCTGGCGTGAGGTCTGTGGTGAGGGTAAGGAGGTAGCGGTATGTGTGCGTATGAGTGAGAGTGTGGGCTACATTGTGGTTTACCTCAGGAGGAGGGGGAGTTACACACACACAGCTTAGTCATACTACCACAGGCCCCATGAGACACAAGTGTGTTACCACAGCACTGACTCACACATACACACACACACATTATGCACACATAAATACAAACACACTTAAATACACAGTCACATACTCCCAACACACAAACATGCTAACACCAACTAACAACACGTACACAAACATGTTCACACTAACCACTGGTTAATAAGTGAAAGTGATTTCAACAGGCAACAGATGTGTAGAGTGACATTTATTTATAAAGGGAGACATTTGTGATGCAATTTATGCTAATCGTCACTCACTTGCTCTCTTCTCCTCTCTTTCGCTCGCACAAACGCACATGCACACATACACACCCTTCCCAACCTGTCTGTGGCTTTTTTTATTAGAAAACAAGGGAGGAGAGGGAGGAGTACCCCGCTCTGAATCATGCACTATAAACGTACAAAGACACCTCCTCAGTGAAGGGCATCCAAAAAAATACAACAAAAAAACAACCACCTCTACAATAAAGCAGCAAAATTAACAACATCCCTCAAGTCAAATCCATCCATCCACATCAAACTGCAGTGGGAGTAATTATAAGTCCTCCTCTGTGTCCTTGAAAGATCTGACGGAGTGAGAGGAGTTAAATGCAGCGCTGAGCCCCACTCCCTCTGGATACAGCCATAGCCCGTGTGTCTAACAATGTTTGGCATAGCAGAGAGCTGTTTGTGCTGTACTTTTAATAGACTGAGAGATAAATGTGAAGTCTCCTTTTATCCCACACAGTGCCTGCAGGGCAAAGCCCGCTGCCCCCCCACCCCCCCCACCCGCACCACTGTAACCTTAGATGGCACGGCTGTGCTATGCCCTGACCTCCAGTGAGCCAGCAGCAGGGTTGGCACACATCACAACTGTCTGGGTCATTCACAGTAATGGGGCTAGGTGCAATCTCCTACCATATATGCATGCACTTGAATGTCCTACCAACATTCAAGTGCATGCATATATATATATATATATATATGTATATATATATATATTTTACACACACACAAACACAAACACACACACAATTGTACCTTGTGATACTAGTGTTTCTTTTCCTAAACACAAACTGTATACATTAACAATGTGGCCATTGTGAACACATCTGAATCAGATGCATGTATCATTGTATTCCCTGAATACGTTTTTCATAGGACCCTATGGAGCCTGGTAGAGATGGGGCCAGTGTGGAGTGATTAGTATGCAGTAGGTGGCGCTCTACTCCTAAGGCTGGAGCCCCTTGCTCTTTACACTGAGTGTTCCGTGACAATAGGGCTTTTATGCAGAGCAGGCAGGCTCACCGCAGTGCCCTCGAGTACCGTTTCCCTTAATCCCTGTTTGACCTTTGGGTGTTGGAGTCACTTTCACTTTTTCGTGTAACACATTTCTGCTGCTGTGACATCTTTCAATCACTTTTTTCTGCCAGTCTGTGCAAGATCCGCAGACAAAGAGCGATGCCCACCGTCTACTGTAATATTCTGGCAATAAATTTATGGCGCCTGCCATTTGAATAGTATGTCCATTCACATGCAGTCATCAGAATTAAAAAAGAAGCAGTTGCATTTGCCCGAGGACAAAAGATCTTTCGGCACTGACTGATATAATGGACATTTAACCACAGATTAGCAAGATAAGCAGATAATGCCATTCCCTTGGATTACCACAAAAGACAAGACAGACGTACTTGCACCCTGGAGCGGATAAACCACAGTAATAATGAGAGAAAAAAATGTAATAAAAACAACAAAAAACAGCCATTATTTGTAGATACCAATCTAAATACCACACACATCTATATGCCCAGGCACTAATAAATACATTCCTACACTCATACATTTAAAGAGCTAATTAAGATTAAGCTTAATTAATCAGGACATGTCTGGAATTTTGTCAAATCTGGAAATTTTAACAGTTCCCTTTTTTTGCCCATAGCACATAGGAAGAAATAGGAAAACCTTCTTTGATTTGGAAGTTTTGTTTAGTCATCAGGCTTTAAATAAAAAAGGCGTGAATAAAAAATGTCACAGCAGCTCCAGTCAGGACAGAAGTCACAACATGATTCTAACAATTAACAGTCACCTTGTCCCACTTTGTTCCATCTGTCACCTGTCAATCATGCTAACACAAACGACTGCCACTTCAGGAGACCTGCAAGTGTCTCTGAAGGATTTCCAGAGCTGACGCTGCAAGTTCAACACTAGCTCTGGCATTACATGGTTTTGATTAGTAACAATTGCAGCCCCCATGAATTCCAAAATGGTACACAGCATAACAACACACAAACACCAAACCAGAGGCTCCCCAATGTAACTCACATTTTCACAATTTAGATTATGTTTTCATCAATGGCCTACTCAAAACGAATGAATCATTTACCTGAATAATTGTTCCACTAAAAAATCTAACCACAGTCACCAATTTCTGCAAAAAGAGATTGATCATCAATAAACATTAAATCAGCATTCAGCGTAAAATAAACATTATTTTAAAAATCATTTTTGTAACATTAGCACTAATTAACTGTAAAATCTCCATGAAACTTCCAATACCTGATATGTCATGTGAGCTATTTGTACAGAATAAATACATTTTCTTTATAATTTGAAACCCAGAAAAAAATCTGTCCACAATGGCCTCACTCTTTCTGGGCCAGCTTTGGAGTTTCTCAAAAGTTTTGCATGTCAAAAATGTACTCTGAAACTCTACTACATTTTCTTAATGTGTCAGTGATAATAAAAATAATAAATCTCAAACGCATTTTGATGTGATTACACTCAACTGTATACTCAACTTTACAGACAAAAGTCTTTCTTTCTATGTTATGATTTTTTTTTACCAGTTACATAGAAATGATGTAGTTTAGCATGTACATTAATAAACACACACACACACACGCGTTCACACACACCCACACACACTTACACGCACGCGCACACACAGACACATGCACAAACACACACATACATTAGGCTTTACCCAATACAGAAGGCAATTATTAGTAATTTGCACTACTTACAGACTAAAGTTCATTTACAAAGTCTGTTAAAAACACAATATCAAAATACTATAGATTACACTCAAAAATATAAACATCGGAAGTTTCAGGAAGTTTCAGTTTTTCTTTTTAAAACATTTTAAAAGGTGAGTACAAATACACACACGAGTGCAAATACAAACAGATTATGTGTATCATCTCTCAATTAACGAAGATAAAATGTAGCGGTAAAACAGAAATATTGTTATTTTAAAAGGGTAATAATATGTTAAAGATTCAAGAATCTGAGACATCTGTGACATAATTTGCTTAATGTCTATCACCCTCAGAAACACACACACACACACACACACAGAGATGAGTTAGAGAGTTAGATTTTCCCACAAACCACACTGCCTACAGACCTTTTGTTCTATATTTCATTCAGTGGCTTCACACCAAGCAGCTTTACCATCATAATTAACATCAAACACTGAAACACACAAACACACACACATATAAGCATGGTAGTAAACAAATTTTAAAGAATATATACACACATGTACATGTGTTTAGTGTGTGTGCATGCATATATATAATGACTATAATTTATATTTCATACAGCTATGTTCACCATAAAAAAAGTTATTTTTTAGTGTTTCATAACAAAAATATCACACAATGCACAATAAAATCCCAGTTTTTGATACATTCCCTAAAACTACAATTACATATGTTTTAGACCAACAGTGATTTGAATAAAAAGGTCTGAATATGCAGCAGCATTTATTATTTTAATGAAAATTACTGGGATTACTATTATTCGTGTTAAATGAATAATTAATATTATATTGTATGCATACATAAATGATCAGGTGCAATTATTTTTAAATGCCCAGCATGTAGGTGACTTGAATTCTGCATTGAATACAATCTTTAGTCTAGACTGTGTGTGTGTGTGTGTGTGTGTGTGCGTGTTTGTGTGTGTATAAGTGTCTTTAGGGGGAAGGGGGTCTAGACCCTTCAGTCTCTCGTACACCCACACATACACTAAAGGCGTGGGAACTTAATTCAGGGCTGAATTAGAGTTCCATTGTGGGGCACATGGCAGCAAGTGTGTCTAGGTGTGTGTGAGAGTGTGTGTGTCTGTACGTGACATTGAGGAAGTATGTCTCTCTCTCTCAACACACACATGCTCACAATGGCCTTTGGCATGTTTGAGAATCCATTATAAGATGCATTCTTGAAACTCAGGTGTGTGAAGTCAAATTTGTGTTTAAAGGGTCGCAAGGGTAAAAAGTAAAACGTATTTTTTATCTATTCAGCTTTTATAACAGTTGGAGCAAATCCGGCAAGAATAGTGTTTTGTGTTAGTCACACACCCTCTAGACACATATTTACACACACACACATATACATATATGTATGTATATCACAATTACAAATTATCAAGGGTTAAGTTTAACCTCAAGCTGTAATCCCTTTCCCAACCCCCCATCCCCTCCCCTTTTAGATGATGCCACCTGCTCCGTGCTTACACCACACTCCATCTTTGGAACGCTCCATTCACAGCACAAAAAAATGGGTAGACTGAAGGGGGAAACACTGCCAACCCAATATGTCACTTCTTTGCAAAAACACTTCACAAGCTCCTTCTCAGAGTTTGATATGTCGCCTCTCTAGCAGTAAACTGACTACCATAAACCAAATCAGGTGAGAAAGGCTTGTTTTATTACTTGCCTATGAATTGTAATTTATTTGCACAGATAAGCCCTACACTGACTCTACCACCATATATAAAATAGCAATTATTTCTATTCAGTTCCTGTGCAAACATATTTTCCAGAGGTTTTCAAGAGGTGTGTGTGTGTGTGTGTGTGTGTGTGTGTCTGAGTGTGTGGGTTTGAATGTGATTGTGTGTTTGCTTGTCTGTAAGGCTATGTTGATCATTCCTATTACATTCTCTTTCAAAACTGACCCAGAAAAATAATCTTTTAGAAACATTACAGGCAATACATAGATCTCACACATCTCAAATTAATTTATTTATTTTTTTGCAATTTTAGAAATGGTCTTTTGCAGGTGATGAAACAGCTGCATTATTACAGAGATACAAAAATAATTGTGGAAAATTGCTGCAGATATTTTACTTTAAATGTAATTCGGTTCAATTAGGAGTAGATAATATTTGAATAAACACTGCGTACAATGGCAGTCAACGATACAAGACTTTATAATATGAATCCCCGTAATTTGTATACGTTAAATAAAAAATTATGCACGTCAAGAGTTGTCATTTGATAATCATGGATAAAAATAAAAAATCGGAAAAACGTCTATTTATTATTATCAACTATTAGCAAGCAAATGTACATGAGAAATATAATATTTTAAATATTTCGGACATCAACAAGCAAAATATTTATGCCACATACAGATTATTGTGCGTATACTTGAAAAGGCATACGTCTATTTTGTTTAAATACGAAAAAACACTATTTGAATGCATAATAGATGGCAACATAAATATCACACAATAATTACAGATTAAGTAATAATCAAAAACTCCAGGCCCAGCTAATTAAAAACATATTAGTACAAGCCAGGAAACAGACAGCATGCAAGGTGTTCTAACAAGCAAATCCTGTACTTATGGCAGCTTTGTGAAACGAAAAGTACGCTTGCTAAAAATGTGGTCGTAGCAGGGTTTGGCCTGGTCTTAGAACTGCAATGAGTCTTAAGAGGCTCCCTTTGAATGATCGCAAATAAGACGAGTTTGCAAGGATGTCTGACACACAGTTCAGCATTAAATTGAGTGAAGTTTCATATTCAAAGCACCTAAATATCTACAAAGTGGTCATACTACTGTTAAAAAGGCCTTGCGATCCGAACCATTTTCTTAGCACAGAATTTGAATTTTATTTGTCCGTATGTCCGTATTTTGCATCTTGTTGGGTCATATTTTGAAAAGACCTATTATTAAAACCAAAGCTGTCAAATTTGAATGTAAATCTCATCTATAAAAGCGCCCCGACACAAGCGCGTGTAGGTGAACATTTGAATTTAATCTAAATCAGTGTGATCGATAAAACGAAAGAACAGACCTTCGTTGAGCAATTTCACAAAGAAAGCTTGCACAAATATCAGACAAAAGTCATAGATAATAACTTACCGCACAAAGGAGGAATGCTTGAACAGAGGCATTCCAGTGTGTTGGGGCTGCTCAAGGCCTGCGATGAGGAAGAGAGAGGCAGAGAGAGTGAGAGTGAGAGAGGGAGAACAGGCAGACAGCTCTCCTGAGCCAGCGTGAGGACTCGCGGAGGCAGGCCAGAGAGGGGGCCGAGCCAGTCCCTCTACCCCAGCTGCAGCCCCCAGCGCTGGGCCACATGCCTGTCCCCCTCTCCTGGCCTGGGACGAGCAGGCCTCTGCCACAATAGGAGGCCATGAGGTTTGCCTGGGAGGCGCGTGTGTCGGCCCGTCTGGCAGTTAACAAGTCTTTGAATGAGGAATGTTAGCAAACAGACAAATAGAATGTCCGCTGCATGCTAATGATCCAGCCAGTCCGCTCACAGCATTGGCCCAGGCCCATGAATAATTCAGCAGGCTGAAAACTGAACACCCACCCCTTTGCCCCCCCCAATCCACACCGCCTGAAATGCCTTCAGTGGACGAAGAGAGCATGAGGGGAAAGAGAGCTGGGAAGACGGAGGAAAAGTATTCCAAATCTCAGCTTGCTCGCTCGCTGGCTTACTTCCTCACTCGTTGCACGCTGACGGTCCACTTTTACATCCAGCTGAATAAACACACAGCCGCGTATGCACACGTAAGCATGTGGGCAAGCACGCATGGTCGCTACAAATCTGCTCTTTCGTTTCAACATGCAACATATTTCTTTCTTTCGATGGAGGCATCTCTCACTCATTGCCTTTTTATGTCTTTTGTTTAGAATTGGCACCTGTCCCAGAAAAAGCTCCACCACTGCACCGCCCTCCTGCTCTCCTTTCAGAGAGAGAGAGAGAGAGAGAGAGAGAGCGGGAGAGGAGTGTGAAAGAAGCACTGTATGTGTGCGCATGAGAAGAGGGAGGGCGAGAGAGAACGCAAGAGAGTAAGAGAGCCAGAGAGAAAGACAGAAAGAGAGAGAGAGAGAGAGAAAGAAAAAGAGAGAGAGAGAGGGCGGTGCTTCAGCAATAGAGCTATTGGCGCTTCCCACTTCCCTACTCGGAGACATGCAACAAGCTGGAAGACCACAGCCATTTTCAAACCTCAGCACTACAAACGACCATCCGAGAGAAACCTGAGCAACAACCACAAACACCTGCACTCCAGATCTAAACTAAACACAGCCAGGAGGTTCAAATCAAGCATCCATGAAGTATTTTGATATCAGGAAAGCAACATCACAGAGGACTCACTACATACCTGTAAATATAAAGGGAGGCACAATTAAACAGTTAACAGTAATCACAAGGTAAAGAGCTACAGATGTGCGATGGAAAGACTACGAATACCATAAAAGTAACTTCTGGTGGGACGGAAGAAACTAGTCCTGGCGACTGGTTGGAGGCACAGGGTTAAAATCCAGAGAGTAGTAAAAAAACCCTTCTTCTCCTGGCACAGGCTGCCTGAAGGGGAGGACCTTGCTGTAGAAATAGCAGCAGACGCTTTTTTCTCTTTTTTCTCTGCACTCTCTCTCTCTCTCTCTCTCTCTCTCTCTCTCTCTCTCTCTCTCTCTCTCTCTCCTTTCTCCTACTCACATGCAAAAAAGTATAGAAGAGTGAGAGTGAAAGAAAGAAAGAAAGAGAGAAAACTGGTTAGACAGAGAAGGAAGAGAGAAAGCCAGCGAGATAGAGAAGTGAAGAAGAGGATGTTGAAATAAGGGAGCTTGCAGAGAACACAAGCAATGCAGCTTTTTTTAATTCTTCACCACAGCCAGTAAGCATGAGAGAAAGACCGTCAGCATGAGGAGGGAGGGGTGAAAAGGGTGGAGAAAAAAGTGACACAGACTCCAGTTCTCCCAAGGACTACTCACACACACATACACACACACACACACACACACACGATGCTAACTACTCAAATACAGTTTGCACTTCTGCCTGTACTGTGCACGCTAAAACCGACTTTATTTTTTTAAACGTTACTCCTGCAAATACACAGTACCTACTACACGTGAATGGGTTCTAACCATTTACTAAAATTTATTAAAAATGCCATATAAAAGAGATGAAAAAAAAAAAAAAACGACAGCACGGCTTGTATCATTTTTCGATGAGGGATGGTCGAGTCCATTGTCGCTCTGAGGGGGGAAGATGCAACGGAGGGAAATAGTTACATTCAATCTGCTAGAAGTAAACAGTTAGAAGTGTTCGTGATGGTGCCAGGACAATGCCAATCAGCTTTCAAGGTTCATGCTCATGTCCTTGGGCGATGTACTTGTCAGTGAAGTTGAATCTAACGTCTCATAGCCCCCTCACACACCATACGGCCACCAGTCAGAAGCTGATAGAGGCACTGCTATGCTAGAGGTAAAACAGCTGCTGTGATTTGCAGGGAGAGCTCTTTTGCAGTGACGCCGCACAGACACACACACACACACAGACACACACTGCAGCCACACCACAGCTAGGGCACAGCCTACCTGACACTCTGCCCAAGGTTGAGAAGTGTGTTTCACAGTGGAAGAGAAGGAGGGGTTTGTGTGGTTGCTGTATTAACCCGATCGCGCTCTCTGTTGTTACATCGTTCCTTCTTTTAGCAACTCTAATACAAAATCGCGACTTAACCATCGCCGTGTTTTGGTGCAGTGAAGTTGTTCTTAGTCTCCTGAGTGCTTTGTACAAAAGTTGCAGTTAATATTGTCCATAATGTTGTTGAGAATCACCCCATGCAGCCCCCATTTTGTGCTGTAAAACACAAAAGCAGGCATGCGCAAATACTCTCCATTGTGGCTCCACGAGGTCAACGGAAGAAATACTACACCTCTATTAATGTTTAATAGCAAGAAATGTATCGCTAAGTTACTTCACATTATATACAACTTCAGTATTCAACTTTATAGCTTCTCATATGAAACTATAACACTACACAAAAGCCCTGCACATAGCACATAAAAGAAACTGGGAAAACAGAAAGATCTATTATTGCTGCATAGTTAGCTATATTACATAAACACTAAATGGAAAAGTAAAAGGTAGTGCTCATAACAGTTTAAGGCGGAGAGACAGAAAGAGAACGAGAGTAGAGCTCATGCTCTCTGTACAGGATAGATGGAGCTGTCTGTGTTACAGTACACACAGGGCTGTTTTTAATGCTTTCCAATGTTTAGTTGATGGCGCTTCGTTCGCAATGACAAAAGCCTGCGCCACGTCCACCCAGCATGGCCACACAGAGGGTGCTGCTACTGCTCAACGAGCTCTCACTCGCTTGCTTACACACACTCTCACACAAACACATGCACACACTCACACGGAGGAGGGCCAGAGAGAGGAGAGCGGCAGGTCCGCTTGGGCTCCCTCTCCCTCTCGCTCTGCCTCATCCCGGGTCTCCTCTCCCAGCTTTCTCCCCTCATTCTCTGCTGCTGGCACTGACCACTTATTCCAGACACACACACACACACACACACAAAAGGCCGGTGCAAAGCACACACACCACACCTTCAATTCAACACCAAAACTGGGCTGCACGATGCCATATGAAAACAACGAAGGGGTACAAAACGAAAAAGTAAGCACTCCTCTCCTTTTATATTCTAATTTTCAAACAACAAAGCAGACAGTGCACTTATTTTGGCAGGGGCTAAAAAACGGGCCAACGTCACATCGCGCCATGTCTCTTGACCAATCGCAAAATGGCGAAATGAGTTCACATGAGCACCGGGTAAATCTCTCACAGACACTAGTTTGCAAAGCAAAACAGCAACAAATTGTTAGAAATCTAGTGTATTAGCAACGGTAGTGGCAGCGTGGCTCTGCTCTCATCTGATACTTGTTTACAGTTTAACCTGTGTCTAAGGAGTGAGGGCTTGCCGTGTGTGTTTTGTCGTACACTGCGTTAAAGTTCACTTGAGGATACAATTTTGGTTTTAGGTCGGCTGCCAACACCCAAACACTATGCTGCTCTATAAGGCCTATCGTTCATAAGACAGATGGACTTGGCGCACCACTGATCAAATGCCAATCATAACAAACTCTTTATGATACTTTTCACTGCACAACCTCAGGGTTATTACATGCATCACCACCGAGATCATTAGTAAACGGCTCTTGCAATTTTAAAAGCTTTTTTCTGTGCTGAGGGGTAAACCCCATTACCCCTTAATTACCATGCTTGGTTTTTCCAATATATTGTTTCCAGAGCAGATTAAAATTGTTAATGCATATTACAGAGCAGCAGTGGGGAGTAATAAGCTGCAATGAATTAAGTAATTGCAAACTATACCACATGCATGAATCATAACTGGTGCAAAAGGTAACTGGCTGTGTTTTAGTGCACTTATTTAATGCAATGGAATTACAGAAAAGCAAAAAGATACATCAAGAGCATGCACTAAAAAATCGCTGTGGTAATAATGGCACTGTAGCCAGGCAGCAGAGAGCAAAATGTCCTTTCATTCACAAAACAAAATGGCTGCCGCAGCTCAATACATGACTGCACATGCACAGGTTTTGTCTCTCCAAACGTAAAGCGTACAAAATCTTTTTTATTTCTTGCTGGGGAAAAAAATTAAATTAGTTCTCAGTTGTGTTACACCATTTAGACTTATTCTGTATTCATCTGTGCACTACTTCAAATCACATAAAAGGGAAAATCAGCATTAATGAACTTCTGTGAGTTTTACAAGCAAGAAACACCACATACACCCTCAACCAACAGAGAGAGAGCAGTTTGCTGAGAGAGGGTCACAATCCAGCTGCGTAGAACATTGTCTGTTTAAACTGCGAGGATTAGCAGAAAACCAAAAATACTGTAACTCTGTAACAGACAACTTCACTTCCAGATGTGACAGACAAACTAACACATAAATACACAAATTTGGCAAGCAGATGAAAACAGCTTAAACCTTTTCCCATTCACTCAGGATGACCCTAAATATCTAATTTTCAAACAGAACAAAAAGCTGGTATAAAACCAGCAGGAGGGAGCAAAACCCGAGGCTGAGATGTCTGTGGCCAGAGCAAACGCCACACTGAGTATGAGCCTCTGACAGCGTCTGCTCTGCTGTGTTTAAATGCTACAACCCATAGAAATTAAAAGTACTGCACACTCACACACACTGACTGAGGGCTACTTAAATTCACAAGGGTCACCCATTAAACTTTAAAGATGACCTTCTGATCAGCATCAGGGATGTCTGTGCAGCATTTGACACTATTTTGTCGCACTAAATATTTTATAGAAAGACATTAGATGGATCATTAGAGCTATTCAAAATCAAATTCACATGTTTTACACAAATAAAATGTATTTATTTCAAGTACCTCTTTATGCCTTCGCTCTGCAGAGGTAGCGGGGTCGCTGTGATGGTGGTCTCTCCTGGGCCCCCATCCGCACGTGTCTGCGAGACTTCTCAATTACAGCTGTGAACTCTAGGGTCAGACTCTGTAGAGAGAGGAACAAAGGGCGTGACCCTGGGGTCAGAAGTGTTACACTGGAAGCAGGCCGGCCCCTATTCAAAGGGAGTGGGCTGTTTGCTTTGTGTAGGTAAAGACCACTAAAACACTGACTAATAGGGATTAGGAAGTGATCCCCTTAGGACTGTCACTCAGAGCATGCCCCTGACCTCCTGCTTCCATTAGGAGCCGAAAAGCAAAAAAGCCTACCCCTGGGCCTCACCGTAGTTAAAAAAGACACAAGCCGCGCTACACGCTTTACACCTGTCGCACACATTCAAGTTATTCAATTTGAAATGAATTATTATGGAGGCATAAAATGTGTGTATTAATTAATTAATTAATATATTAATTAGTATAATATGCAACATACTGAAAAATGTTACTAAACAAAATATCTAAAGGAAACATTCACTGAAATGAATAAAAGTTTTTGACATTAAATATGTACTTTCATAACTGATATGCATTATTAGAAAAAACTGTGTTTGTGGTCTAGAATATACCTTTATCATTTACAGCATACATGCAGATCTGCAACTGCTACCAAAATAAAAGAAAACTAGAACAATTAATATAGAAAAGAATTATTATGGAACTGGAATTATAGAAACTGAAAATTAATACACCTACATATTCGATAGGTTTATACATTTAACAGAATCCTATATTTAGTTAGTAAACAGCATGTTGCAGCTATAAATATCACAGATAACCCCTTCAAAACCTGAGGAAGAACGCTGTATAAATAACAGCCGTTGTCAATGCTGATTAAAATGACACTGCTATATGGTTCCTATCAAGTACTATTTCTGCTTTTATCACCCATTGCCAAAACTACCTTTAATACGAACATTTGCCATAGTATTTCCCACATCTTCACCCATACTCCCAGTACAATGCAGTTATGCAGTTTGGATTCTAATAATTTCATATGAATGTAATGTGAAATGCAGTAAAGGCAAAAGTGGCTTCAACAGCAGCAGCAGAAGACTAAAATAAAACATTATGGAGTATCATGATCTTTAAGTTCCTCAGTATATGGATAATATCATACATAAAGGTGTGTGGGGGGTCGTGTTAGTGAATGTATTAAGGATCAATTGGCTTGGATACACGCAATTTTGTGAGGGTGGGGCAGGGCTGCAGTGAAACGCTGAAATAACAAAATGGAGGACTGTGAGACAACATGGCGGTCACTTCTGATAAACGTGTCGCACTATGTCTGAGCAGGTGGGCTAAGAAGTTACAAACAGTGACGTTATGCTTTATGAGAAAAATCAAAACCACCTCTGTGCTGCAGTACAAGAAAAAAAAAAAAACACCACTCGTCGACAGAGTGGACACAGACTTGCTCCGTGCTTTTGGAGGCACAGAAAATAGTGTGTGTTAACTATTTAAAGGTCTCACTGAAGGCACTTTTTCCTGTATCGTTGCATTCATTCAATCTATAACAAATAAATCAAGGGAAAAAAAACAGAAGATGTCTTTAATTATTTTAAACAAAACTAAGTTTGAAGACCTAAGAAAAAAATCTCCAGTCCACAATAAATTAGTTGAGGATGTTCAAATTTAGAGACATCATATGTTATCATGTTAATTATTTTTTGCACACAAAAATTTCAAAATAAATGTTTATATAAAAAATGATATAGATGGTTTTCTGTAAAGACTGAAATAATACTAAATTAGCAACACAATGTTTGATAAAGGGAGCTGAGAAATCACTGAATGAATGAATTTCAAAATTCACTATTAATGTGTACTGAAAACACAACAAAAAAGCGAGCAGAATTTTTGCTCCACAGAACAAGTGGAAGTGCAATCTCATTTAGTTTTACACAGTTGGATTTCTGTCAAAAATTAGTGCCGAAGGAAAGCAGAGTGTTTCATATTTCATGCAGAAGCTTCGTCTGAAGAAAAAGAGGGCAACTTCTCCAAGTGTTGAATATAAACTGCATGTCGTGAATTTAGGTCCATGAAAAATAGTCTTTAGAGACCAAAAGTCCATGTCCACATTTTCTCTTGCAACACACAAACTCTCCTGTGAGCGGCTGTTCTAAATGTTCATTTGTCTATTATTAAACCAAGATCTTTTTCATACATTTATCTCCTCCTTCTTTTCCCACACCACAAAAAAACATTTTATGGTCCGAGAAATTCTTTTGATCCCCCATGACATTATTTTAAATTTGTTATGGTATTTTACAATAGCAATTGGTGTGATGCGCCAACTGAGTTTCAATATGGGGAAAAGGACTAAATTTAATTAGTTAAGAATGTTCTCAATATAAAAGCAAAGAAAGTGATGACTTATTCTTACACTCATTATCTTAATTTCCCTTTATCATCCAAAAGCTGTGATCAAGGCAATAAGTCCTTCAGAAAACAGAGGAGACTACACTGTCTACATGTTTTAAGTTCTTTAGTATGTGCAAGTGATAAAATATCTTTTCATACACATTTACAGTCTCTAATTTACAGTTAATGGTCCCTTGAATTCCTGGACTATAAATTATCATTCTAGGGAATAAAGCCCAAATCTGGTCATGAACTCTTTCCACATTTATTTGCTTGAGTTGCATATCGTCATCGATATACATTTTTATATCTCTTCATATTTTGCTTCAGAACAAAATCCAATATGAAGAAAATAACCAATGAATAAAATGTCAAGTAAATTAAGTAATTAAACAAGCCTAAAATAATTTGATTCTTCGTGCATATTTGTGGCTGTAATACAGTAGTTTTATATTATGTGCAGAAAAAGCTGTGAAAATATTTGGCATTTAGTTTGATATATTTCATATTTTAAAATATAATTTTATATTTATTATACATTTTAAAATGAGAATCCATACAATAACAATTTCTTTATCCATTCTAACTATTGGTGTGGTGTAAGCTGTGCTAATTTTAATTCTAATTCCAAGGGAAAGGACACATATTTATACAGAACATTCAATTAATAAAACTGTGTGTATTTTCAGGTTATTAATAAAAACGGATAACCAATTTTTTTGAAAACGAAAAGAGAATGTGTGACATTAAGTTAAAGGAAATTTAGCCAGTTGTCAGCAATGATATTGCATGTTTTTGAACCTGACTGTTAGAAAGACACAAAATCCACTTTTTTTCCTTTCTGGAACATGACTCACCTTAAAAAATGGGACAAAGGAACAAAGGTTGAAAAACACAGATAGAACAGCATTTATCCAAACTAGTGTCCAAAGCAACTGCGACACGGCAGAGTCTCTAGAACGTTCTGCGGAGCAGGCTGTGCTTCAGGAGAAGAGCAGGATTCCAGGGCATTATCCCTCACACCTATTAACTCTGACCTGTCTGAAGGCTCTGTCAGAGAATAGTTACAGAAGAAACACAGGTAACTTCATCTCAATCATAGAAATTGCAAACACTTCAACTCCTTCAAACAGTTTTTAAAAACTATTATATGACTTATCATGTATCATAAATTAATGCATGTGTGAGAGACGGCATATGAAGCACAGGGGAGAAAAGTGCTAACCAACCCCAGAAGCTCCAACCACACAAGTCATTAATTCTAACAAGAAAGCTTGTGCAAATATTTGGTTAAGAACAATACTCCACCCCACTGTGACATAATTAAAACATGTATTTAAAACAATCCGACAAACGAAACAGCAACACGAGATTGTCCTTCGAGATTGTTTAGATCTTATGAAATTAATGAACTTGACTTTTTTACAGAGATCCCCATAAACTAACAACTCAAAGTACTTACACACACATCAGAAACCATTTTCTCTGGACATCATTAACCTAAAAATGCAAGTCCCTTTCTAATATCTGCACCACAGTAATTAACAACATTTCTCAAAGGCAAAGGCCAAAGGCAGCGTAACCATTTTCTCTGATAACTACCTGTCATGCTAAGGCCTGTCCATCCTTGTCTGCTGCAACAACTTTTTACATGGGATCTTTTTCATCTGTCGGTGTTCAGCCCAGAGTTGGAGAGGTACGTGCATGCAGGGGGACAGTAACAGTACTGGCCCTTAAAATGCTCCAGGCCTTTGCAGCTTGTCCTCACATGTGCCACGTCACGACCCACCAGCTTGGACAGGACTAGCAGAACTTGCCCCAGCTGAGCCCTCCACACCCAATCCCCTTCAGCCCACAATCTTATAACTGTCCCTGGGGAGCAACACACAGGAAACAGCCTCTACAACTTTTTAGAGAAAAGTCAGAAACATACACTCACTCAACTATCCAGTCCGTTCTTCAGTCCTGTGAATCTGTATACTTCAATATGCCAACAGAAGCACACATCAACAGAAAGGTAATGTGGTGCTGTACAGAGGACGGACAGCTAACACCCAAATTGCAAAGCAAATCTCAGGCAGAGCTGCATCAGCACACTTCTGTAATACACTTTAGTTCATGTCATATTCATTGCATCACAAGCTACAATATTTAATGATCCTGTCTGCCATATCCCACGTGGACGGCAAGATGTAAAGCTGCTGTGAGAATCTTGGGAGGTGCTGGGCAACTTCCTAAAGTCTACGACTCACCACTCTTGCAAGTACGCTGCACTTGTCATTCTTGCTCAAGGGTATTAACCCCATTAAATATAATTTTGAAGGGATGATATAGGTCAGAAGAGGAGACTTGTAATTTCAAACATATTATTCCACTCCCATTTTTTTTTTATTTTCTTTAATTGTCTTTGGCAAGTGCTCTCCCAGTGGGAATTACAGCCTTTAATAGGATGAGGTAAGGGTGGTGTAATACTAGGCTGTTTCCTGTGTCTCCGTCTTTGCTGCTCCGCTACTTAATGTGCATTTACTGAAGCCCAAAATAGAGGATTACTAGCTCTAAAGGTGAACAAGAAATAAAATATTTGTATTTAATATTCTATCACAGAAGAAGAGTTTTTAATTTACTGAATATAAACTTTCCTTTCATAATAACTATAATAATAACTGCACTTCAATAATAAGCAAAGAATTTGAGCTCTGTATGACTATACAAATAAAAAAGAGAGTTAATATTTATATGTATATAAACAGACCTGGCTGCTGCTCATCAGCAACAAAGAAACTTCAAAAAGTACATTTATATGCTGCACATTAATACAAATATGCAGCATATACTGGAATAATTATTGCTGACGAGTCCTGCTAATAGGTGACAACTTTTTTTTGTCCCTCACTGTTCCAGGTTCCAGTGTCCCCAGCAAACAGCAGTATATGCTGTGGTGCGGCTCGGGGGAGGGGGTGACCATGGAGCGCTATAGACGCCAACAGTCATGAGCATGCAGGCCGTAACAAAAGCAGCCTTTATGTAGTATGCATGCAGATAAAGGAGCCCCCCTTTGTGCTGGGTTTCACACGTCTGGCCCTGAGAGAGCAGGACCGCGACAGCCACAGGGGACTGGAGCAACATAGGGACACGCACTGCCTTCTCGTGGCCGTGCTTTACAGACACGCACATATCAAAACACAAGTGCCAAACACAAATTCAGGCAAAACTTAAGAACATCTAATATTGAATGGAATTATTTTTTAGTGAATGAATGTAGACATACAAATAAGCCCATTTGCAAATATTTATTCGTCTTATTTTCTGCACTTTAAGAAGCAAATAAAAACTTTAAAAAAGAAAAACGAAAGAAAAGTCTGTGTACTTCTGTCCAATATCGAGTATCAACATAGAATAACAATAATGAATTGGAAATGGCTTCCCAGGACATGTCCAAATAATTATTCAATGGACTGCATGGTTTAAGGTGAACAATTGCTAGCAAGCATGTGTGGGTAAGTAAAGCAAAGCAAAGCCATGATAAAGGACATAAGGACGGCACTGAATGAAAGCTCTATGGAGTGGGACAGCTCTCACAGTGGGATTAATTACGAGGACCTGAATCTTCAGGTTGTGTCTACGTCTGCGTGTCTGAAAAGCTCTGTGTCAGCACCACAACCATTCAAACCGCAAACAAACACTTCTGAATAAGGTCCACTTAATCAGGTATGCTGCCTCTTTTCTCTCCGTCTCTTTCACAATGCAGACATACAAACACAAATATACATGTGCACACATGAACAGCCTTAATAGGCATGCTGAGGTGTGATAATCAAATTATTCCCAGCATTGGCAGTGGGTTACCAGGGGCCCCTTTTGAGCATCTTATCCCCAACAGGGAGTAAATCACTCTCCAGACATCTGAGGTGTTTCAGTGCAAACGCATGTAAACACTCACACATGCTCGAACGTGCACGCACGCGTGCACATACATGTGTGGATGGAGAGCGTTTTTTTCACATAAACCGAGGCAAAGCCAAAAGAGGGGCTGAGAGACGAAGTGGTGAAAAGAAAGAAGAGAGGGCTCCTCTGCATGTCAGTTCTTCATGAGCCCTGTCTCTATTGACCTGTAAACCATTGTGACTGGAACAAATGCAAATGGCACTGACTTGCTTACACAAACTACTAAAGAGCTATTCAAATGAGCCCCTGTCGACAATGCAGCAGTGGCCGACCCACAGAGCGCTCCCAGTCTGCAGGCTCGGAGGCCCAGGCTGGAACAGTCAGCTCCATCATCCAGCCTGGCCTCGCAGGCTGACGTTACTGTTAAACCATTAATGAAAACCCTTAACAAATACAGCTTTCTTCACACTCAATTTCAAAAGCTAAAAATGCAATGGCACATTCTTTCATTTTGGAGCAGTAAAATATTAATCCCTCACCCGAATTCCACAGTTCTTTCTAGAAATAAAGGTAAGAATCTGCTTGTTATGCGATTTTGTAAGGCTACTCAGATTATTTAATTTAAGATTGCTTATATAATGCTACAAAAAAGGACCACTTAACAAATAGTTTTGTAAGGAAAAAGTATATTGAATTTGTGCTACTATATGGAAGAAGGTCTCCTAACTCCCACAGTCAGTACTGTAATGAAATAAATAAACAGACTTAGTTAATGCAATAACCAATTTGATTTAGTTTAATCTGAACAAAATCAGAAATATAAAAACAATAACATCCCTAGTCTTAAAAACTTAGAGTCTCAAAGTTACTACCACATATGGCTTGAATCAGTTATGCTTAAATTAACAGTTTTCAGTGTATACATTTCCTCTAATTTCCAGTAATTAACTTAATAAACAAACAATTTATATCCAAAAATGAACAAAGCACATTTCAGCTTTTCAAATATTTATCAGATGGTCATTTGTATCAGTGTTTTCTTTAAATGGCATGTGCGGCAGACATTCCTCTGCGGATAACAATAGGAATAGCAACATGCATTATATCTGACTGGGGTGCTGAAAAAGTGGTCTCTTTATTGTGGGCCTGGAAAACCTCTAGAGCTTATCAAGTCACTGAGTCAGAGAGCTCCGGGTCAGTGGAATTTATGGGCAAGAGACTAACACAGGCCGATAAGGGTCAAATGATGTCATTCAAACAGAATGAATTATCAGCCACAAGATTATGTTAAGCTGATGGAGTGCACACGGCAGAATAATTAAAGTCATTTACAGCTCATTTAGTGATATATTTTGTGCTATTCTTGTTTTTCGTTGCTTCTTACTGAGTCCTCTACACTGGAGATACATTAACTGATTGAATGCCTCCTGATCAAGTGAAAAAGGAGCTGGTGCAAAGCCTCAAGGCCAATGTAGCACAGTATTTTACAATGCAGTTCATATCCCTGCCCATTACATATCTTGTCATGTAATGGTCGAGCAGGCAATTTTAAAGAATTAAGAACTGTTTGCTTTTTAAGAAACAAAAATGTCGCAGATTGAAGAAACAGTTTGAAACAGCACTAGCTTCGAGTAACTAGCTCAGAGTATCTCTAATTTAGCTAAAAGGGCTGCAGCTGTGCTAGAGACATCCCTAAGAGAAAACACCTCTTTTGCTCCTTACATTACTGCCGATTCTGCTGTCTGGTCTTTGCCAGGAGCAGATAAGGCTGCTATGCTTCAACCCGCTAACTGGAGACTGAACCCCGAGAGAGGGATCACATGGAGCAGAGCAACATCTGGGAGACACCTGCAAATGGCACATGACCTGAGAGCCATTTACACTGCACAAGGGGAACAAGGGAAATGAGGAAAGATGGTCAGACTGTTAGTGTGATGATATAGAGATCCAAGGGGGAACATCACATGCCCCACCTGTTCGGACAACCCCATTCATGTCCTCCTCCTCTTTCAGCTTTCACTCACTCTCGTACACAATTTATATACACAAAAAAGTGCCACTCTCTACTTTGAAATTCATTTGGTTTGCAGTTGCATGTACATTATAGGGAAGATCAGGGTTGGACTGGGACATAAAAACAGCCCTGGACACCATTCACACCGGCCCACCACGTTCACACACACACACACACACACACACACACTGTATGTATCTATATGTATTAATTCAGTGTCCATTATCCTCAATATACATGTA
>JBBPDB010000128.1:21254272-21268489 GCA_037974465.1 Brachypetersius altus | reverse complement strand
GCAGTCAGTCTCGCAGTTCGCATCAGCTTTATGCGGCCAATTAGAAAGACACAAACATGGGATTTCAACTATACAACAATAAACTTCCAAACAGAATTACGATTATAAATAATTTAAAAACTAAATGCTTAACCCACCGGCCCACAAAGACCGCGGCCCACCGGGAATCTCCCGGTAGTCCCGATGGCCAGTACATCCTTGGGGAAGATCACATTGACAGTTCTCTGGAAAGTACATTGAGGGTTAAAATCCTCAATACATTCTAAGGGTCATTCAGTACTACAGTGCTAACCTGCAGAGTTATTTTAAAGTTATAAAAGCAAAATTCTTCCTCTGCCTGTGGAAGATAAATAGGGACAGAGCATCATATTCTGTGCATCGGTTGGAAACAGATCCACAACATTTCATCTACAAATAGCCACAACATCTATAATTAAATGTGGCAAGAAGTCTGAATGACATTTCAAATTTATCTCGATCTGTCGCATTCGCAGCATATGGTTGTGCGGAAACAATATTTTCGGTGTATTTGCCTGTTCTTAGTAAAGAACTAACAAGGACTAATTTTCTAACTACAGAGAAATATATCAAAAGTATTGTCTGTATTAATCAACCATCTGAATCCTATAAAAAAAAATAAAGAGTGGAGTTTTTTATTAAAGTTGGTTTCATGTCTACATGTTTAATTACTCTGCAATATTTGTGCAAAGACAAAACGTTCTGTATGAAATTAGAAATGGTGAGTCAATGGTGATTTCAATAAGACAAACTCTACTTTATGTACAGTGGCATTACCCTTATTTCATCTACTCAAGCTGTAAAAAATAGTCCGTTTGGACTGTAAAATGGGACCGGAAGAAGAGAACTCAACCTTCTAACAAAATTCATGAACTTTCTTTTTAACTCTGGACCTCAGCTACTTGCCGTTGCTTAAAAAATAGATGTTTTCTTGGCAGAGTGAAAAAACTGCAAGTTCAGCCAAAATAGACAATAAAGCAGTATAGGGAGCTAAAACATATGCCAGATTGCAGAGGGGCGATTCAGAGCTGGGGCCCAGGCTTTTTTTCCCCTCTCTCTAAAAAGATCCACAGTGGAAAGAAAAGCCTTCTCCCTGTCCTTAGATGAACTTGAACATGAGCTTCCTGTTAGACCCTGGGAGGAAACACCCAGCGCAGCAAACTCACACTCACAGAGGAAGGCCTTCACTGCTGAATTCTTCACTGCCTGCGAAATTAGGTCAAGCACTTAAGAGCTCCTCGCTCAGAAACAAGTTTGTTCTCCCTCTCTTTCTCTCTCTTGCTCAAACAAATACACACACACACACACACACACACACACACACACACATATATATAAACACACACACACACGCGCATGCACACACACTCACACAAACCCCCTGCACACACAAACATAATATGTGATGTGATGTCTTTATGTGTCATGGGTAAACCACAGCTCAGAGACAAGGGGGAATGTGTGTCATGCCGGCTGTCCCCTATTGCACTCTGGATCTGAGCAGCTTATTCACAGCTCTCTGTCCTGTAATGCCCATGGCTGCATTCACACATACACCGCCCCAGTGACTCGGATGCATTCCGCCTATGGCCACAAGCCTGTTCACGCACACATCTGTGCACCTCGTCTCTGCCTGCCGACAGACTGAAGGCCCGGGAAAGAGCCCAAACCTTTGCTGCCATTATAGGTCACTCTTCCAGTATGTCTGTCACACTCCAAAGACCAGTGCACACACGCATTTGGGGGCAGAAACTGCTTCAGGTGGGTAGAGATATCAATCTTGCTTTATTTATTTTCGTTTACAGCCCGATTTTTAAGCAAGGTTAGCCAAGGTAAACCAGCTTACCAGCCTGAAGTTCTAGAGGATTTTTGCCCCTAGTAGATTACAGTACATGTAGGATTCTGTGTCACACTATTATCCTCGAGTGCCTTGTTGCTTGCTGAGCTAGCACTGTCCTATTCCATACGAATACCATAAGCCATAAGCAGCGAGCCTGGGTCACCAATGCCAGATCATATAAAAGATACAGAAGTGAAATCATCAGATTACGAGCACTGTGGCCAGGTCATGTTGACACATTACATACTTGGCCTCTTTCTTAGGAGAAAAGTAAAAAAAAAGGCAGGACAGCAACAGAGAGAAAGTTAGAGAGAAAGGGAGAACAAGCACAGCCAATTTTCTGTCATCTGTTGCTGCAGCAGAGTTTGGGGAGACATTCCTGTGGGATTGACAGTTTGGCATAGTCAGAGCTCCAGCAGCCAGTCATGGAAAGACACTTCCAGTGCACACACAGCACAAATTCAGCCAGCTGTACTGCATGCTAGCTGGCCTCGGTCGTGGTGTATCGGTTTGCACCATAGTCCTCATACAGGTTACTCCTCTTCGAGCTGCACCGCAGTCAAGATACTGTCATAGACGGGAGATGTAAACTGAAAACTATTTTTGACAAGCACAGCTGAGCTGTAAGTGACAACATTAAAGCAACTGCTTAAATCGACTGACGGTGTCTTGCTTGCTTCCTCTTTACCAAGTCAGAAACTTCCTCATACACTGGATGGTTGTGTGTGACGTCCTAAAGATATATTAAGTCACAGCTCTGTTGGTCACATGGATAGAAACAAGGCTTGTCACAGCACAGGAGCACAAGAATAGGAAGCAACACTGAGTTGTCACTGTAAACACTGCAGAAAAATAAGGTCTGTTCTTCAGGCCCACTGAGCAGTTTCATTTCATGTCACCAGGCAGCATGATGCAGGAGCTTCCGTTATGCAAAACCACATCTCAGTATATGCTCTTAACATTGGCCACTACTGCAATCCCCATATGAAATTTTAATTACCAGAGTTATAATCATGATTATTACGGGATTATTACTACGTTGCTGGTTAAGATTGGTGCACAAAGAAGAGACCTGGCTAATAAAAAGCCTGCTTATATACTACATTTTTGTTTTGTGTCCTTTTAGATAGATAGTATCATGTAAAGCAATACTTACAATGTGTATATGAAAGATTCCTACCAAAGATCTTTTTCATAAAAGGCAACTAAACATGGGGAATCCCTAATCTTCCTTTCTCTCCTTTGTTGTATTTGGGACACAGAACACAAATAATATAAAAGCACAACATAGAGCTGGACGATTTGATGATATTTATCATTATATTTACCAATTCTGTCACATTATGCTTTTCTGGGTGGATATAACAAGTATGTAAAGAATACAGACCACCTTTTTAATTCGATTCAGTGCAGTATCGTGTATGAAATGTATTAAAATCATTGTACACCGTTTATATATATATATATATATATATATATATATATATTTAAGATATATACACGCGATACAATATTGCATATTGTATCATAAAAATATATAAAAGTATTTTATGTTTTTGCCTTGTGGTCCAGTTCTAGTGTAAAATACACTTAACTTTCAAACAGCATTCCTGTTTCGTGAAAAACTGCTCTCTCTGTGTCACAGCTGGGTTATTAGCCTGCAGAAGCAGCATAATACTCACACATACACACTAGTCTTTTCGACACTCAACCAAAGTCTTCAGAGATGACTGATCAACCCAGAACACCTGAGTGGCTGACAGAAATTTTAAAACGCACTTTACAAATGACTCAAGATCATTCAACTTCCAATGAAGTAGATACTCTCTTCTAAAAGTAAGTTGAGAGTCATTTGTCTGCCTCTCAGAAATAAGTAGGCGTTTTAGCCACCCAGTAAAAAGCTGAGCAGTCAGTATGCTACCAACACAGAACATCTGCAGAGGACATTACTTTTCTAACATGTGTTTTTGAATTAGCTAAGGCCCCTTTTTCAAAATTACAGCTCAAAACATAGCTAAACAATAGCTTGTCAACCACAACACATTAGTATTCTTCCAAAGACTTTATGACAAAACAAAATTTTAAGTCAACAACATCAAAACAATTATATTTATTTTTGCAAGCAAACAGAAACTGCTTGTAGCTATTTTGCTCCTTGCTCCAAATTAGAGACTTACCTCTGCCTTAATAAAGCTACATAGAAGTATTGCCCTCACAACACGAACTTGTGGCCTGATTTCTGACTGCATCATTTAACACTCCAGTTGTTTAGTAAATTAATCATCCAGCACAGTGTAGGTGATCTCTATTTGACTTAATGCAGTCGAGTACGAAGAGATACTTATATGTGCAATATAATATTCCTCGGAGAACCCAGACATTATTACCAACTCCTTACTTTTCATTAAATTGCCATCGAAGGGTTCAAGTTAGAAAATTATGAGAAAAATCTTACCTGATCAAAAAGCAGAGGAAGAGACCCTGCTGATTTAAGAGACTGTGTGCAAAACTTTTCACCATTTTAAGCACCACTGTAAGACACACACATGCACATGTGCACACACACACACGCACACTTTCAAATATCTGATCTTAACTGCATATTAACTTTTCTACGACAACTGCAACTTCATTAGGATCCAAGATACCATTTGGTTTAAGGATTACTTCCAGTAAATCTTTCCTCGGTACTGTAATGCGCCATGGACTAAAGGAAACGTGAAGCGTTCCTCAAAAAAAAAAAAGGAAATGTCTAACAATGTCTATGAAGAGCATGGTCCCTGACAAAACTGACAAAACACTACAGAGAAAAAAGACTAGAGGAAATTAATGCATAATGAATTCGGTCTGACTTACTGGATAAAATCATGTACAGGCTGTTTGGCTTGTAATAAAATACTGTGGCAGCCTGTAGCTTGGACTATTGAATGTCTCACAGTAGAGCCTAATTTCTGAAGAAACAGATCCTTAATATATGTATTGTATTCAAATATGAATGTCCATACCAGGTTTACACCTCATTTACAGAAGCAACAGTGGCCCTCCAATGCCTTTAGCACATTTTTAGTCACTGTATAGAAAACCAGCTATAAGTCATTATATTCATTATTAGTTACAGAGGAAAAAGAGGCCAAGAGAACATGGCCCTTTCCTTCAGAAACTCCAACGTCTTTCTCTTAAATCAAACAAACTGCCTATATGTAAATATTTTGTTTTATATGATATATGTTTAAACGTAAATCTAATATGATGAAAGAATATTAGTCTTTGTGAGAGGCACAAACTGCAGGGGAGGTCAAAAGTTACTTCATGATTTTGATGACAGGAAACTATCCGAAAAACAGTCTAAATGTTCATGGTTAATAATTGAGGATTTTAATAACAGATACACAAGCTTTAAGAGCCATATATTTTTTTTTTTACAAAATAACAATAATAATATTAATAATAAACATCTTTAACAAGCTTACGTGCTGCCGGGTGCAGTGGGGCTGCAGCCACGTCGCTCCGAAAGGTTGCTAATACTTGAAAATGACAAAAAAAATACCAAAAATGAGCCTGTAGCCGAGTTGTTATAGAGCCCTCCGTTTTTAAGTTGAAGTTCAAGTACATGTCCCCAGTCGACGGGCTTTGTAAAATGTATCATTCTTCATGGTGAATTCCTGTGCCCCGGTTACTTTTGTGGACCGACTCGGAGCCACGGCAACGCCGAGACGAGAGCGAGGAGATGCGGCTAGACTCGGGCCGAGCGGCCGCTCCAGCCGTCGTGGGGCGAGAAAACCGTCTCCGCGTCTCGTCCTTCGAAACGTCGAGCTACTTGGGTCTTTTTTGTGTATGTACGATTTTTTTAAAATCCCCCTTTTGGCCTTGAAAGGCAGCGTCGCACCGCAGTGACAGCGCCGCGTCTCTTTTGTGAACTAGATCACACGAGAAGTTCAACTGAGGTGAACAGGGATCCGCAGCGACCGTTACACAAGAGTCCCAGACACAGACCGCAGCCGGTCGAGTCTACCTTTCCGTCTTAATGGCAACTCCTGCCACAGATTACAGCCTGCTGCGTGAGATAGCACGGTTGCTTTTTGCCCCGCGGCCAGGTCTTTTCTGCCTTCCCCTTCGTAAGATTTCACTTCTCCGCGTCGAAATAATACACTAACCCGGGGGACGGGAAAGGTTCGCTGCCATTTGATATGCCTTCAAACTGACACAAGAAAAGAGAGAAGGGAGAGAAAAGAGCCAGAACGAGAGACAATCAAGCACGTTAAGCAAAATCCAGAGCAAAACAAAGCAAGCGGTCCTAGCTCCGAAGATGAACATCGTGTTTTAGCTCTGGAAGTTTGTGCTCCGTTCAAGTTTGAGCTCAGTTTGACCCTACGTACGTGTGCAAACCTCCTCAACGCCGACTTCTTGACTAACCCCCCAAAAATCTTGCTGCAGCGCCGTTTCAGCACACAAGACCCATTAAAAATAGGCCAAAACGTAACCACGGACTCTTCAGATTATAAAACTAAGAAAAACAGGGCATTAAAGGGAGAACATAAGGCTAATTTACTAGTGCAAATAAGGTGCAGCTGATTAGAATCTGTGACTGTCTCTTCTGAAAAATATCGGTGCAAGAAAAAAGATGTGGCGACTATAAAGCAGCGAATAATAACTTAAACAGGTAATTATAAAAAAAAATCAATCAATAAATAAATAAAATAAAAACAAAACCATACCAAAAATCCTACCCGCTTTGCTTTAAGTCATGCTTGCTGGCCTCATCTGCCCCACTCTCAGCAGCAATTAAATGAGTCATCCAAATTAAGCTGAAGCTGGCTGGGGAGGCCAGCTAGTGCTGCACTTATTCCCCTCGGAATATTAACTCACCCTGCCCTACCAGCGCCACTTTTGTTGTCTGCCAGAAAAGAAACAGCATCGCTATTGCCTAGTGCGTGTGCTGGGGGATCCGTTTATTTTGCAGTATGTGGAAAAAGGGCACTCAGCAGGTATTTTGTAATTCTGATTATTGTATTATTATAATAGATCCACACTGCTTTCCTCTACCTGTTGAGACTTAAGTGCCATATGCGATTTGTGGCCTCCAGTGTATTTAGCCTTTACTGTTTTTGATATTATTTTTATTATTCATTTAGTTATTATTAATCAGGTAAGTGTGTCTAAATCCAATATGCAGAAAATCTTTCCAGTATTACAAGTGCAACAAGTGTCTAGTCTAAAGATAATAGCTTAAAGTCATTGCTGAATTTACTCTTTTTTTAGTACTATGTTAAAGTGTGTCTGCTCTTTTTTAAGAATGTTAGAAATGAGAAAAATATAAACAGGTGTCTTAATTTACAGTAGTACACCCACAAATTGAGTCCATATAAAAGAACTAGAGATAGGACTCATGTTATCATAAACTGAGGTTTACATTAATTTCAGTTCAGATATATTTCTCAAAAATTGTGCTAAAAATAAAATCACCATTCTCAAATTTATTTCATGTAAATGTGTCACTAAAAAAAGGGGAATGTGTGAAACAATAATGCTGTCAGGAGAGCTGGTAAATTCTAACCATCCAACCATATTTATTTATTGACACTGATGAGCATGTGAAAGCAAAGATTAGATTTAGCATGATGCTGCTACTTGTTTCACTCCTTAGTCACTTTGACTGTTTTGTTGGGAAATATCCTGTTTAGGAGATATGTGTCCCATAGCCCTGTGTGTCTCTCCACACAGACAAAGGTAATCAGATTAAAGTTCTGAATTGTGTCCTCTTGTGTGTGTGTGTGTGTGCGTGTGTGTGTGTGCATATGTGAGTGTGTGTGCCCTACAAAGTGGCCGCGTCAGGATCAATGCAGTTGAGAGCACAGGGATTATAGAAAGGGTTATCAGGTTCATATAAAACAATGCTTATGGTTGCAAGTGTAACATGAACTTTGCTTAATTCCTCTAATAAAAAATGCGTAGAAAAAGAAGGAAAAAAAGGGATGAAAATAAAACACGGCACTCATATTTGTAACTGAAAAGGTTAAGAAAAAAACACCCTCGGTTAATTATCAGACCTTTCTGATTACTTATTGACCTTAAATGCTCAAATCTCCATAAGCAGTGGAAGTCATGCGACCAAATTTTACCGTCTCATGTCTGGCTGATGGCATGTAACGTCTCAATCTGCAGAAAGCCAACACCTAACAAATTGCGCCCTCTCGTATGACGCGTGTCAATCACTGGCCGAGTCTTGGGGAGGGCCCTGATGTCAAGCAGTCTGGCCCGCAGCGCTCGGAGGCCATCTTTTGTCTTTAACTAATCACAGATTCAGACACAACATCACTTGCATATTAAGCGACCCCCGGCGGCACAGACAAACAGACGTCGAACTGAGGAGAAGTGGAAAAGCACTCCACAAACTTATTCCCTTTTTTTCCTGGCCAGAAATGGAGCATGGGTCTCAGATGAGGCCAGGAGATGGAATTATGTTTAATGCACCTTTAATGCAGAACTTTCTCCACACCTCACCCCTGAGGAGTGAATGCGCAAAGGGGTGTTGGGTTGGGGGGTGGGGGTGTTGGGGGGTTGCAGTGGGGCCCGGGCTGTGCTAATTTGCAATCAGACACTCTCTTTGAGTTCTCCTTCTATGCCCACAGACAGTGTAAATGGCAGCTGAGACAAAGCTCCCATTCTCTCCATGAGGGCCCTCTTAGTTTTATTTCAGGCCAGTGCTCTCAGACAGGGCATTCTGGGAAAGACGGGAGATGGCAGTGGCAAAGGGGGTGGGACCCAGAGACAAGGATTGAGAGAGCAAGAGAGAGAGAGAGAGATTTCATAGCAGGACCCAGCCCTACCAGCCAAGGGCCTTGCCGCAATGCCACACCCAAAAGACTTAGTAATATTCTAATCACCCGATTTACAGATAAACACGTGCTGGTACTTTGTGATATTACAAATGCAAATGCGTGGCTTACACATCATTTTGTTGAATACATTTTGTTTTGTATTTTTGTCCTCATAGCTGAACTTGTGACTTTCAGGTGATACTACATTCATGTTTGTAAATAAGAGGAGACATTTTATTATGGTGAAATATATTTGGTGAAAAAGTAATGTGCTTATGTGGTAGATAATTTAAACACCTCTGGTAAAATTACATTGGTTATACATTGATTTTCAACATGAAAAAGATCTTCCATTGTTCCATTGTCATCTGTATATGGCGGTTAACTTGAAATTTGATTGTGCTACAATTTTTAGAGCACAATTTATTTACATACTGGAAAAAAAAATTTAAATATGTAATATAAAAGGTGCCATAACTTTTGCACATGACATGTATCATGCTTTATTCTTCCCAAAAAGTCATTATCTTTAATTAGTTTTTTCAGCATCAGTAAATGTGCATTAGGCAGAAACATGTTCTCTGTAGATGATGTGTAAAGTTCACAAAGTCCCAAAGACTTAAATATGCCATTATAAATGTAAATGAGTTGTAAAGTGTTTGATTACCTTGTAAGTATGGAATCCTGTTTATTTAGTGTGACCTGTAGGCCTCTAAAGGTCAAGATCATGCCCTTTGTTGTCAGTCCATCCACAACTGGAACCTGTTAGGCTACTGCATTGTGTGTACTCTGTATTAAAACAGATTCGTCATGCATCTGAATATTTTTGTGTACTGTAACTTATGACTGACAAAATAAATAATGCATTAGTGTATCACGAGAGCAAGAAATCTTACGAATGATGTTATCAATAAAAGCCAAAGCTATGTCAACAGCATTAAGCAGTGCAGATTGTGTTGATGAAATCATTTTTCCATGCCCCACAAGCTGTTAAACTCTGATTCCCTGGTCTTACCTGAGGCATGTGAATTGTTTTCGACATGGAGCTATCAGCGATTTGCTTTGCAGGAGAGAAAAGAACACATCGTAATCCCATACATATAATCTTAATTTGCTCAGGATTAGGGACGGCCTACAACAACGGCTCTCTTGCTACACGCAAGACTGCAAAATAAATGTTATCGAACGTTATCATGACAAATGCAGTTAGCATAGAGATTTGACTTCAATTACCTGTTTTATTTCACCGTACTGTTTGTTGTAACTGGTGTTGACATGGAATAAACTTTGTTGAGTTAAGCACAGCAGCATTACGCATCTTGATTTACAGTCTTCTGATGCCTCGGCTTCGTTGTGCAAAACTGTGCAATGTGCACAATATCACGGGCAATAACGGCTGCAAATAAAATGTGCTGCTGATGCAAGCCACATATCCTCGCACAGGCTTAAGGGTACAGTCATTCAAGTCTTTTATACGAGATGCCAGATTCCACTGTTTTCAGCTGTCGAGACAATGGCTGTCACACAAGTGTTGCTCAAGGCCACCGGTAAATGATTACCCAGGAGCCGGTCAGTGTCCTCACGCAGAGGTCATTGTCAATGCAGTGTGAGAGAGTGACACATGTTGATGACTGTACACACAGGTGTTGATCCTACACACAGAGAATGAATGGGAGCTGCTTGACTATAAGCAAACTCCAATAACTAGGCAGGCTCCAGTAGAGCAAGGACTTTCGACAGCTCATTCTGACTATTATTCTTACTGGAAAGTGCCAGTGATTACTTTTTACTTTACTTCATCGTAATTTACTTTTAATTTATTTTATCTTATTTCCTTACTTTATCTTACATTGATATCTTGTATTGTATTCCTTCTTATTGTTTTCCTTTCCTTTCTTTTTTACTTTACTAGAAGAATGAATGAATAATGTCAGAAAACCGTCCAGGTAAATTTTAGCCCTTCAAGGTACAAACAGTGTAACTGTACCCTCAAAGTCCCAGCATGCTCAGTAATGTCCAACAGTGTGCCTTGAGTGAAATATGGTCCAGTCATGAAGAGATATCCTTATTAATGATCTCTAGGGGGACATGGTACAGAAAAAACATATAATAGATACATAAAATACATAAATAAAATACAAAGATACATAAAGTTACACACAACATATAATGATGCCTGCAATACAGCATATAAAACAGAGCCTCTCATGAGATTTAATTTACAGACAATGAACACTCACTTATCATTCATAAAGACACAGTACCAAAAACTGCATGTTTAATATAAAGAGTTGAACATGGACAGGAAAGTAAAGACGTAAAAGCAAATGTCTTTTTTCTGAGGCATAATACCACACAAGTGGAGGGGAAGAGAAAAAAAGTTCATGCTGAAAAGGCTGACGGAGATGTCTTCCTCCTCCCTTTACCATCGTTACATTTTCCCTCACTTTCTTGAGTCTGCTGATATTTGTACTTGCGTGCATACAGGGCAGACCCTCTAAAAAAGATAGAACTTAATTAAAAATTTAAAAAAGACTATATCAAGGTTCAGTGTTTTCTATATCTATATTTCTGTACGTTCTATGATTTCCACATCAAGGACTAAGTGAGTCATTGACAGTCAGTTCTGAAAGCAGCTTGAATAACATGATGTGTTCAGAAAATAAGATACGTTAATAAGTTTAAGATTACATTATTTCCTTAAACACAGATGCTCTCAAATTTCCTTAGTTATAACTATATAACTTTCATTTCAGATTCACAGTAGTAGTAATTCATAGTAGCTCTTGAATAATATGTCTTAACATTAACAACAGAATAATAATCCAAGCATTAATTATGTGGCAAATTCACTCCTCAAATTGTAAGTTGCTTTGGATAAAAGCATCTACGAAATGAATATAATGATATGTAATGTAATGTAATGCATATAAAATGCAGTACACACATGTAGGTTCACTGATTAACATATATAGCATATTTGTGATGTAGAAATCCAGGCTGCAGTTCTTATCACCACCACTGTAAAGAAAGTCTGAGTCAGCAGGTTCCCAGCATGCTGGATTACTTTATTTACATTTCAATCATGCTAAAAATTCAGGAAAAACAACTCAAAATACATCACAATTAACCCGAGGACTCCAGAACAATTGCTTCTTTCGATGTCTCTAACATGCGAAGAAGTGTGATGAGTGCATCACTGTGTGGGTTAGGGGTGGTCATGGCGCCAGTAAGCAAAAATTTATCTTAATGGTACAATTGGCAGCACACAAACACGCACACATATACATGTACATGGACCCACATACACGCAGCTTTTATGGTGTGACTGGGAGAATTTTGACCTCTGCGTGACCCTGTTGAGAGAGCCTAGGCCTGGCAGTGAGAAGCACAATTACTGTATATGATGCCCCCCCACTCCAGCTCTGCAAAATCACAAACAGTCATTGTCACTGCATGCCGCAAGAACAATTGACTTCTTATGCCACTGACAGAGTCAGGGGGACGGAGGCAGAAAGTTTAGCATTGCAGTCGCACAATCAAATCACAAACTCTGAGCTCCGTGAGCCTGTCATCACGAGAGGCCAGGCTTTGTGTAGCCGGCCAGGCTGAGTCCAGCATAGTAAAAACTGCCTTTTGGCTGGAGATAATGGCAACTCAGCAAAACATGAACTCCAAGTCAGCACAGAGGTAAAGGCCTACTCTATACACCTCTCATACTGAGCACAGTACCTGTTTTTCTAGTGTTGTTAAGAACCTACACTTTTCAAACAGGAGCTAACAGGAGTGCTGGCTTACAAATACATAAAAACACATAACAAAAAAGCACATCGGATTCAAGCAAAATGTTCTTAAATTCAATAAGGAGGACAAAATACTCGCCCTAACATAAGGGTCACGGGACAAGCTCACCAAAAATTAATGTTTCACTCGAAGACTTTTTAGAGATCATTACCCAAAGCCACAAAATCACCGTGCATGACCAATAACACTCATCAGAAAACTAAACACAGCTCAGAATGGTATGCTGCTCATTCATTGTTCTCACACAGACCGTAAGATCCCTTAAACTCTGCATCTCCTCATATAACTAAGTAACACACATGTTAATTTCATAGTAGTTACCAAATAATTGGTAATAATTACAGAATGACAAGTCTTAGTTTAACAACTGAATACTATGTGTAGTGGTCCCAATAAATGATAATGTCTATGCATGAAAAATATGAGAACAGATCATATGAAAAAGTCTCTGATCAAATAACAAGTAGATTTTTAAAATACATATCCTCTACAGAGAACCCTTTTGTACATTTTATAGCACAACTACTGTTTTTTTATTTTACTGAAATAAACATATATCAAATATAATGTGCAAAAACTATATTTTCAGTTTTTATATGATATGCTAAATTAATAAAAAGTTTATGAGTTTGTCATATTTGAATGCTGCATTCCATGTACAGTGTAGTAATTTATTTTCAATTGGCTAAACAAGTGATTTGATTGGGGTGTTCATACATTTGTATATTACTGTACGTATGTGTGCTTATTAAATTATAAAATTAATATGTAAGGAATGTGGTTGTGCAAATTATTGAAGTATACATACAGACCGTTTATGACATTTTCTATTACCAAATAATTTGTTCTTGTTACTGAACGCTGTGTGTGGAGCTTAAAAAAGAGGCTGCAGTCGAGGGGTTAAAGTGAGAATGCACTCCGCAGGCCGCAGGGTTGAGAAGAGGGGCACGGACCCATGTGGGAGTCACTCCTCCTTTCCTCCTTCCATTCCCTGCCCTCAGTCAACCCTTCTCCCTCGCTCCCTTCAGCCAAGAGGCCTCCCTCATCTCCCACTGTCCTCCCTCATCTCCCTCGCTCCCACCCTGCACCTCCCCGCTCTTCTGGTATGACATCATCGCACATCTGTTGTCCCGAAAGGGCGTCCGTCACATGGGCAACATAATGACAAACTTCTCTTTTTCACCTCGTCTTTCGTTCGCTCCACACCCCGCTTTTGTATCTTTCTCTGCACAGCCTGAGACCGTGCTTTGCTGTCAATCCTTGCCCTAACACTCTGAGAGGAGCAGTTTTGTTTATTTTTCCAGTTAATCCTGCATGCTCAGATCCATGCATGGCAGCAATGTTATAATTAAAAGTGAATCTGGTCATTTAATGGACCCCACAGTTCACCTGTGAATCAAGTAACCCAGCCCTGCACCAATTAGCCAAAACAAAACCATAGACAGGTGAGGTGAATAACTGTGATTATTTCATTATAATGGCACGTGTCAAGGGTGTGATTCAAGTAAACATTGAATTAACATGTAGGAAGCAGGTAAAAATGGTTAAGCGTGACAATGTCTTGACCATTGGGTCAGATCATCTCCAAAACAGCAGATCTTATAGGGTGTTCCTGGTATGTATGGAGGTAGCTCAGTTGGTAGGATACTTGCCTCCGGATCAAAAGGTCATGGGTTCGAATCCTACCTTCAGCACCACCACTGGGTCCCTGAGCAAGACCCTTAACCCTAAGTTGCT
>JBBPDB010000128.1:21215550-21254172 GCA_037974465.1 Brachypetersius altus | reverse complement strand
GACCAAAAGGTCATGGGTTCGAATCCTACCTTCAGCACCACCACTGGGTCCCTGAGCAAGACCCTTAACCCTAAGTTAGGAAATGGAAGTCGCTTTAGATAAAAAGCGTCTGAAAAATGCCGTAAATGAAAATGTATGCAGTGGTCAGTACCTACCAATAGTGGTCCAAAGAAGGACGATCGGTGAGGCTCCAAGGATCACTGAAGCACTTGGAAGGTGAAGGCTACCCTCGTCCAGTCCCGCAGAAGAGCTAATGTAACACAAACTGCTGAAAAAAGTCAATGCTGGATATTATAGGAAGATCTCAAGACACACAGATTTCTGCATATAGGACTGAGTAGCCGCAGACCAGTCAGAGTCCCCATGCTGACCTCTGTCTAACACCTACAACTGGCATGAGAGCATCAGAACTGGACCATGGAGTAATGAAAGAAGGTGGCCTGATGAATCAGGTTTTCTTTTACATCACAGGGATGGCTTAGTGTTTGTGCGGGAGAAATGGCACCCGGATACACTATGGACAAAAGGAAAGGCAGTGTGCTGCTCAGGCTAATGTTCTGCTAGGAAATTTTGCGTCCTGGAATTCACAAGGGTGTTACTTTGACATGTACCACCAACCAAAGTATTGTTGCTGACCAAGTGCGCCCCTTCATGACAATTATATTCCCCAATGGAAGTGACCTCTTTCAGCAGGATAATGCTGCCTGCCACACAGTTAAAACTCTTCAGGAATGGTGTTGGTCTCTAAATTCCTAAGATCTCAATTTGAACACGCATCTGTGGGATGTGCTGGACAAACTTGATGGAGGCTGTACCTTCTAACTTAGGGCATCTGATGACACCATCTTGGTGCCAGAAACCCCAGCACACCTTCAGCAGGTTGTTTTAATGTAAAGTATGTGTGGGTGCGTGTGAAAGTACAGGGCAGAGCATGTTCTTGCAGAAAGATCCATAAACATGAGGAGAGTCTTTTAAACGCGGTTCATATGCTGTTCCAGGGTAATATTCATAAATAATGATCTCATTTATTAGAATTTACAGAAACCCTTGCCTACCTTGCCTGCATGAAATAATAATAACAATAATAATAATAATAATAATAATAATAATAATAATAATAATAATAATAATAATAATAATAATAATAATAAAATTAATAAAAATAATAATAATAATAATAAATTATCATCATTATCATATTTTTACTGTGTATACACGTGTGTGAATACATTATTCTGATTCTGATTTCAATTATTATTATTTTTCTTTTTTTCCTTTTTTTCATCTGAAACATACCGCCATGTATGTGTTGATGTAAGTGGATTTAATGTCGGTGTGTGTGAGGATAGTGATGGTTTTCAAGATTCAAGATTCTTTTTTTTTTGTCACATGCATAGTCATACAGGTACAACACGTGAAATGTATCAAATGGTGTGTGAAATGCTGTGAGTGGGTTTCGTGCTGGTGTGAGTGAGTATAATGGTGGTGTGAGGGGGATTAGTGTTAGTGTGACTGGGTTTAGTTTTGGTGGGCTGAGTTTACTAGTAGAGAGTGGAGTGTTTAGTGCTGATGTCTGTGAGTATAGTGGTGGTGTGAGAGAGTTTAATACTGGGGTGTTGAGAGCGTCCTAGTGGAGGGCTGAGGGTTTAGCGCTGGCATGAGTGGGTTAAGTGGTGGTAGGCTGAAGGTTTAGTGGTGGTGTGAGTAGGTTTAATGCTGGTGGTCTGAGAGTCCTTCTCCAGCTCTCTGACCGACACTTTTGTACAAGATGGCGGGAGCAGCGTGACACTGCGCGGATGAGTGGTCCAGCAGAGCCCCCGTGTGGACGGATAGTGGAACTACAGGGTCTGATGGAAGTGGGCGTGGCTATAAGTGTAGTCATGAATATTCACATATTCAGGGGTTGTCGGGTTCATAATGGGTGGGTGAAAGTTTGGTCCCATCACGAGCAGCCCGGGCACAGGCAGGAAGGCGAGTGTGTGTGTGTGTGTGTGTGTGTGTGTGTGTGTGTGTGTGTGTGTGCGCGCGCGCGCGCGCGTGTCTCCCTCTGCCGGGCTAAACAAAAACCTGCAGGTATTAAACACCTGTTTTCTCTTCATTTTCGAATGAACAGCTTTTAAACGACCACAAAAATGCTTCATGATGGAAATAAGCCATTGCCACATCTTCATTTGCTTTATAAATGAGTTTTTTCATAAAGAATTTTGTGAAAGTGAATTTATGAACAACCACTAGAAGCATAGCGTCAGTGTAATTACGTGTCTGTTTTAATAGTGGTTCTCAATCAGGGCACATCAGAAAATAGTATGGCAATAGTGTACACTCACCACATAGAGCCCTTTCAGCATCCAGTTACACAAAATGATGTTTATATGTTTTATATGTTTGTGGATATAAGGGTAGAATATAACAACAACAACAAGAACAAGAATAATAGCAACGATAATATTAACAAAAACAACAACAACAACAACAATAATAATAATAACTTATTATGGTTATTGCTGCTATTATTATAATTATTATAATAATAATAATAATAATAATAATAATAATAATAATAATAATTATTATTATTATTATTATTATTATTATGAATAATAATAATAATGATGACCATAATAATAATAATAATAATAATAATAGTAATATTTTAATTATAAAAATTTTAAAACTGGGGGTGGTGAGGGTCAGAACAGGGCCTGTTCATGTTTATAAGGCATTTGGGGCGAATAAGGCCTTTAGTGTGTGAACACTCACAACAGCACAGTTCAATACACTGAAAAAAGAATTCAAATATGCGTAAAATTGCTTTTATTTTATAAGTCAATAATTTTGGGATTTTATTCATATGAAACCCTTTGACACATTTGAATTTTGTAAATTCAAAGAGACATTGTTTTTTAGTGAAGGGGCAGAAATGATTTGAAAAAAAAAAAAGATATTGACAACATGTGAGCAGAATAAAAATGACTTACTGTCTGAAAATATACTTGCGTGTGTTGAACAGAGAGGGTGCAGGTTATGCAGTTCATACCCATGCCTGCTGCGGTTACAAGAACACAAACAGAGCTGCTGAAATTTCCCCCAGATTTTCTGCCTCAAGCCTCACCAAGGCCAACAGGACAAACTACCAAAATTTACACCGATCAGCCATCAGTTATAACATAACATCATGCCTAATATTGTGTTGGTCCCCCTTGTGGCGCCCAAACACCTCTGACCCATCAAAGAATGGACCTCTGACTCCACAGGACCTCTGAAGGTGTGCTGTGGTATCTGGCACCAGAAGAGCCTGTTCTGTAAGTTGTTAGATGGACCCTCCATGGATCAGACTAGTTTGTACAGCACTTCTCACACAGGCTGAGATCTGGGAAATCTGGTGTTACAGTTACATTCACGGCATTTGGCTGACGCTCTTATCCAGAGCGACGTACATCAGTACTTAAGTAGTCCATAACTGTTTCTTACCTGAAAAACAGCTTAAATCCATGTCTACTGTTTAACTAAGATACTGCAGTCAGAGCATCTATACAACAACTGTCAAATAATAATTAGCCAACACCTAACCTAGCAATACATAAGCCTACATAAGCCTACAACCTACAATACATATAGAAGAACAACATAAGCCATAGAGAAGTCAAGGTAAAGGAATTTCTTTTATAAAAAAATAAGTAAGCAGTAGGATAGGGACACAGTTAGTCGCCGAAGTGCTCCTTGAAGAGTGTCCAAGTCAACACTTCGAACTTATCGTCACGTTCCTCAGACCAGGACTAGTACTGACCTGGAACACCCCACAAGACATCAGCTTATGCGCGTCCATTTTACCCGCTTCCAGCACATCGGCTTCTGACTGTTCACTTGCTGCCTGTTATATCCCACCCCTTTACAGGTTCCACTGTAACGGTCAGTGTAATTCACCACCTGTCAGTGGATTTCATGTTGTGGCTGATCGGTGTAAACTGCTGGTACTGAACGAGTAGCAAAGAAACATTTGGGGAATGAAATAACCAGCTGTGCTTAACAGCACTCCGGAAATGAGACATAAAGAAGTATCTCCTGGACATAAAGTGGATCCGTGTGCATGTGGGAGTGTGCAACATTCGTTTACTCAGCACATCAGAGAGCGAGGAGGGGCAGGAGTTTTTCACTCTGTCAGTGGCTCTTTCAGGCCATTAAACCACTGTAACTGCCTGCATGCCTCCAGATGTTTCTGTCCCTTTGTTTTGTGCACTTATGCCCTTGCATCTGTTTCATGCGTTCTACAGAACGATGATTTAAAAAAAAAACTCTGATATTCTGGGACGAATTAGAAAGACTCATGATTTACACAGATGTTTTCGTGCAACACATCGCAGAAAAAAAATGAGAAATGCTGCTCTTCCTTTGATCCTCATCTGTTTGTCAAAAAGTTGCAAGATGCTGCAGAGACAGTAAACACTGAGACGTAGTTTGAAACAGGAGTACAGTAAACATGGTTGCAATTTTCTGTTGTCAGTTGGCAGGATTTAGCTGTGAAGTTCACGTAACGAGATCTGACGGGGAATAATAGGCTTGGCAGGCCTGGGTGCAGGGCTCCTGAGGTGACGGGTCATTGATGAAATTCGACAAGACGCTGGGATGTTTCTCCCGGCCTGAGAGTGAGAGAGAGAAAAGAAATGACTCTATTTTTCTTTTTCCCCCACAATTCTGAGGAACTGAAAAGAAACAGATACCATTTGTATAAGCTTCCAAACAGTGAAGGCAGCCCTAAAGTGCAGTCTTGGCTTTGAGACCTGTGGTTAAATACACTAACCAAGGCAATTGATGGGATTTTTACTCTGTCCGAGAAGATCTTCCTTCCAGCGTTTGCTCTTGGCTGCAGTGTTTTATAGTGCTGCGGACCTGAAGGCAGAGACCTTACCTATGAGCCTCCTGGCCCACAACACCAGCACTGACTTTAGTTGGCAAGAGCAGCCTGATGTCAAATAGGATTTAAAGCGTAGGTCCGCTCTAACACAGTTAGGGCAATGATGAGGCCTTCTATAATGCAATTAAGACACTGATGAGAGTACCTGAATGTGTGTGAGGAAAGACACATGGAGCCCAAGCTATTTGGCAGGCTGGAGGCAGAAAACACTAATGTGCTCCATTAGCTGCAGTCTATATAGATTTAGCACTACGTTATCGTCTATTAGAAACATCCACTAAAGACACGCTGGAGACCTCCGCACTGCACTTTGATCTCAGCGTTAGAGAGAGAGCCTCATAAACGTGTCCACCCTTTGAAGCTTTATGATATTACACAGGGCCACCTCTGCCTACAATCCCCTCCATGGCCTCTCAGCTTCAGGGCAAACACGTTGGTGTTTGCAAAGAGCATCTTTTAAAAAAGGGACGTTAAACTTGGCATCTTTAAAAGGAACGTTAACTTTGATTTTTCAACCTTCAACCTGCATCGAAAACAGAATGTTCCCGCGCTGAAGCCCATTGGTTTTCCCCTGCAGCTGAGAGACAGTAACTTATACTCTGTACACACCAGCATGGAATCAGGAACACTGATAGGAAGCTTGTCCGGTGACAGCCTTTATACACAATATACTGAAATTATTGCTTAAACTTTTGACTGACAGGCTAGAGGAGGGTTGACTATTTATTCGACACATAACATTAGGCATGATGAACTTAGGCTCCTGTGCAGCTACGCCTCAACTTCCCAAACAAGTGGTTGCATGTTTTCCAATTGCTTTGACAGCAATGGGTACCTTAAGGCAGCTGAAACAACAAATTATACTTTTGGATACAGAGTGAGTGGAATATCTAAAGTGGCAGCAATTTTTTAGCAGCCAATTATTCTTGTGTTTCCCATGTACTGCCACCAGAGGGAGCACTTTAACATTCAAATACAAGAGAGAGTCAATCAGGTTCTGAGCAATAAAGTGAAGGGTCCAACAGTAAGGAATGTTTTAATGTAATGACGAAATGGGCTGTGTGGGAGTATAATCTTAATGGAGGTGATAAAAAAGTACTAATCTTAAATGGACTTGCCTGTTCAGGAAGAACATTTCATTTAAGGCCAAATTAGTAAGGTAAAATAAGTGTCAGTCAGTACTGCTTCAGTACAGGCAGTACAAGAGATGGAGGTAAATGGAGGTACCAGTCCAAACTCCTCCAGTTAAGACAGAGGCTACCATGCATCATTTACTGGCAGGACTGCAGCTTGGCAAGACAAAAAAAACCCAAAACTAAAACCCACATGTTATGCTTAGTTGAATTTAATTACTAGTTTATGCACACGCTGCTTTATGGATATACTTGAGTGCAACGTTTCACAACACAGAAGAAAAACTTTGGTTGGGTTTATGTTCAGGAAAGTCAGGCAGTATCTGACTTACTTGAAGTTAAAGGAGCCGAACAGAAGGCGGGGCATCATCCAGCTATTCTATGTAAGTAGGTAGTAAGTAGGTAAAGTAGAACGCATAAAAGGGGAATTCCAATCATAAAATCCCTGCATAGTTAAACTGTTAGAGCATAAACAAAGAAATTCAAAGTGAAATTATGTGAAATTTTCAGTTTTAGCGAGTTAAAACTGTTCACAGACATCTTAAGCCTTTAATGCATTTGAAAGTTTCCTCATAGAAGGTCGATAGATAGTTATGAATACACCGCCTTATACCTGAGACATTGTTTTACAATAGTTTGTGTTAAGCTTTTGTGCATTAAAAATACATGAATGACTGATGAAAACGTTTTTTTCTCAGAAACTTTTGCTTAGTAAATAAAGATAATTGTGATCATTTACATTTCCCTAAAATGCATCATTTCACAAACCACCCTGAATCACTGAATCTCAATGACTAAATTATGCAAAATAAATAACATTAGATCAGTAGGTGCTGAACATGAATGGTAGCATCCCAAACATACTACTGTAGTATGATGAACACTGTCTGTTTATCTACTTATCTATTATTTATTATACTATTTTCTGATACTTATCTATCTATCTATCTATCTATCTATCTATCTATCTATCTATCTATCTATCTATCTATCTATCTATCTAAAGCTATTTGTAATTCATTTTAAACAATGGGAGCAGCTTCAGGCACCCAAGAGACAACACATATATGCTCAGAAATATGCAGAAAAGAATTTACCTGAAACCCATCAATTAAGTTGTAAATGAAAGATTTTTAATGGGCTGTTCTCAAAAAGTGTCCCACTTTACCTGATGCCCCGCTACCACAGTGGTGCCCCCTCCCCTGACCACCCCCACCCCCTCCACCACCACCCCCCCTCTCCTGCCAATAGTGAAGCGATGCGCGCGTATGTAATCCCCGCTCCCTCCATCAGCAGCAGCAGTCCTCGGTCCCGGAGCAGGAGATGAGGGCTCGGCAGCGCGGAGCTGCGTGACGGGGCCACGGCTCCCACCCAGGCGTCTCTGCTCAAAAACATACACACCGCAAAAGCCCTCGGGAAGGACCCGGAGCGTCTCTCCTGCAGCACCATGCGCGCGGGCTCCACTCGCGGCGCGCTGCTGTCAGTCTACTACCCCCAGATCCTCCTCATCCTCAGCAGCGGCAGCTACCTGTGCGTTCACCCGCTCGGCCTCCGCCGCGTGTGTCTTGATGGCTCGTGTGTGAGTGAGATGTGGAGTCTGACGTGTGCGTTGTGGTGCACGTGGTCAGTGTGGCTGTTTTGCTTGTGATGTCTGTGTTCAGTTTGAGTTGTAGTGTGTGTTAAAGTGTGTGTGTTAAAGTGTGTGTGTGTGTGTGTGTGTTCAGTCTAGGTATAATGTATTAAAGTGTGTGTGTTCAGTTTGTCTTATAGTGTGAATGTTATAGTCTTGATATCCTGTGTGTTAAAGTGTGTGTTCAGTCTGGATATTCTGTGAGTGTCAAAGTGTGTGTCGAATCTGGATATAGTGTTATTGTTAAGGTGAAATGTGTTCAGTCTGGATATAAGTATTAAAGTGTGTGTGTGTGTTATGTCGGGATATGGTGTGAGTGTTACAGTGTGTGTGTTCTGTCTGGATATAGTGTGTTACAGTGTGTGTGTTCAGTCTGGGTGTAGTGTGAGTGTTACAGTATGTGTGTGTTCAGTCTGGACATAGTGTGTGAATTATAGTTCCTGTGTTTGGTCTATATATAATATGTTACAGTGCAAGGGCTTAGTCTGGATATAATATCAGTGTTACGGTGAATGTGTTCAGTCTGGATATAGAGTGAGTGTTATAGTGTGTGTGTGTGTGTTCAGTCTAGATATGGTGTGTGTTATAGTGCCTGTGTTTGGTGATGAGAGCAGCAGGTGCAGTGAGAGCAGACTAGTGCAGGCAGGGGCAGCTGCTCAAAATTCCCATAGCTTTAGTATTGACTGCACCTGTAGAGACCTGCTAACATGCAGCCACACAGAATGCAAATGAGATTTTTTTATTATTACTGTCAAGTCATTATGTATAATAGTATTAGTAGAACTGTAATTGTAAAAAAAAAAAAAGTTATTTTTTTGCATTTTTAAATTTGATGTAGCAGGCTTAGGATGTCAACATGCCAGAGTATCAGGATGACTTGAAATTTGAAACTGAGCTGACGTTTCTTTTCTACAGTCCAGTTGCAGTTTTCGTTAGGCCAAATGCAATTGTACAGTACTGACATGCTGAATCTGTCAAGTCAAATCACTCAAGCAGTGTCGGCTTTAGTAGAAAACAGTAATCCACTCTCTGTTTTTCCGATTGGCAGTCGCTGGACACTCACTGTAGCGTGCGGTGGTCCGGCTTCTCTAGTGTTCTGAATCACACCGCGAGAAACGGATTTCACACAAAGGTGCTGAAATGATCTGTCAGATCGTAAGGGTAAGGCATTAGTACTCAGATCTGAGAGGCTGTAGTTGGAGGAGACAGTGTGAGAATGAAGATCTCTTTGCATCAGACAAGCTTTTGCAGTGTTTTTCCAGTCGCCCACCCATACAGAAAGTGACCACATAGATCTAACCTTCAGACAGACTGACACAGTGGTCTGTACTGTGGCCATTAGGCATTACGTTTCTTGCATTTTTCTAATATTCATGTACACATGTTTATATGACTATACCATTATATCGCTGGAAGCACTGTGACTTTTCGTGCGGTGCTTCCTTCTACTTTACTTCAATCATTCAACCAGAAGTAAAGCTTCAACCGTGAGTAGCTGGTTTTGAAGCTCTCTGTGTGTGGACGTATGGGTTGGCTGTTAAAACTTTACAGATTTGTATGTGGAGATAAGCTCCACCGCTGTTTGACAAGTGCAAATAAAAGAAGGACTCTATCAAGGCACAGATGGCTTCTTCATTTTAAGAGGCTGTTTTAGGCCTTATAAATATGATTCTTTGTGCTTGGCAATGTTTTTTTTTTTTAATAACTGCTCTACCTTATATACATTCTGTGCTAGAATATACCTCACTCTGTGCTGAACCTTTTAGAAGCCAGATGAATGTGGAGCAAGCTTGAGTTACAAGAGTAATCTGCACGTTGTGTGTGTGGCTATGTTTTAATTGGGCTGTATATTCTGTGATCGTTTGGTTGCATATTGTCCCTCTCTGTAGAGTAACATACTTTGTCGTGCTAATTTGTTTGGACGTTGTTTGGGTTTTTTTCCCCGCTAAGTGTAGCTCCTTGCCCGCATGTGAGTGCTTGTTCTCGTGCATTTTATGAGATGGTTTGACTTGTCTGTTGTGTTTTACATGAACAAAGCTCGAAACCATTTCAGTTTCTTTTACTTCTCGTAATGACATTCCTTTAAAATCAGCATGTTTCTTATAGTGCACTGGAATAAAAGCTGAAACTTTATACAGAAATGTGAAGAAAAACAGGAAAAAGTCTTTACTTGTTTATGGAACATTTTTATGTAACCTTGCTAGTCCCTTAAATGGCATGATTATCATTTAGTTAATTATGAAAAATAGAGATATATAATATAAATAAATGTAATTTTTGTCCACTGATAGCAGCACTATAAGTTATATGCCTATTTATTGGGTGGGCAAAAATGAAATATTACAAGATTAGGATAATAATATTGAGGAATGTTTACAAGACTGACATCTGTTAAGTTAAAAAAGTGCCAGCAGTGCCACATTTAAAAATTCTATAAAAAATGTTATTAGTTCTCTGCACTAAATACAATTAACCAGGCCTAGTTATGCTGTTTGTGCTGACAATATAGTATATCAGTTCTGACATTATCATGATATTCTCAGAATAAATATTGAGCATATTGAGACATCTTATGATAAAAAAGAAAAATTCTCAGCTCTGCCACCACTTGAGTGATAAGTACATAATATTGTGATGCTTAACTAATAATGATTAAACTCAATGTTTGTTACAGTAATAATTAGGTATTTAATTAGGTATTATACATAACATGGTTATCTCCTTGAGATCTCATTGTTTAGGAACCTTAAGATGTTTTACTGGCATAGTGAGTAAATCAATGCTGGGCAACAATTACATTTTTAAATAGTGATTAATTGCATGGTTTTCTGTGATTCATCTTAATTAATTGTATTGTTATACGCAAAATTAAATAATGCATTCAGAAGTAGTGTATTGCACACTTTTATTTTTAAAGTACTGCTATATGAACAATTGTGGTCTATGGAACCATTATAGCAGCTGCAAACATGGACCAACTCCCCATGAAAGTCTATGTATCTGAATACCTGTCATGGTGTATGTATAAGGGAAAGGGGAGGGCGCAAACTATTGAAGCAAGGGAATACAAAGTTTATTGAAAACACAACACAGAGAACACAGCAAATGCCAATAACCAAAAAACCCAGACTCAGAAAATCAAAAACAGAAAACACAACCAAAACAAAACATAAACAAAAACAAAAGGCTTGTGCTAGCCACAACTCAGGAATATGAATAAGCAGGGCAGTCCAAGCCGACAGGCGAGATAAACGTGGCATACAGAATCAGGATATCTCAGGGCGCAAACGCCAACTCAAAAAGGCGAGGGCGACTGTGACAATACCGTGTCATTAAAGTCCCTGTTGGTGTAATGGTCAGGCGTCCCATACGTTTTATCCATATAAAATGAGATGCCTGGCCCCTGAGAATACCAGCCGATATGTATAGCGCTGCGTACTGCATACTACGGGCACAAAAAGCAACAAACTTTCGAAATAAAAGCATTTTTAAAAACCTGTGTTAATGCACAATAAAATACTTGTCTGCGCTAATGTGTTAATGCGCTAACTTTGTAGTTTAAGGGGCTAAACATATGAGCTATTAAATTAATAGCTAAAAGGAAGCAGAACTCAAGCTTGTGTGTGTTTGTCTTGTACTCTGCTCCCCAGAGCCCTGTCCTCGGTGGTGGCTCTGTGTGCAAATATCATCTGCAACAAGATCCCTGGCCTAGCCCCCCGACAGCGTGCCATATGCCAGAGCCGCCCAGACGCCATCATTATCATCGGTGAGGGCGCTCAGATGGGCATCAACGAGTGCCAGTACCAGTTCCGCTATGGACGCTGGAACTGCTCCTCCCTGGGCGAGAGGACCGTCTTCGGCCAAGAGTTGCGAGTGGGTCAGTAGATCATCCTGGAACGTTGGTTTTCTAGCCTGTGTGTGAGTGTGTGTGTGAGTGTGTGTGTGTGGGGCATGGGCGCCGGAACCATTATAGCAGGAGGGGACATATCCCCCTCACTTTTCAACATCATTAATATAATCCCCCACTTTTTGTTTTCCGGACAAAAGCTGAGACGTGCGCACACCCTCCCAAACCCGCCCCCCTTGGCGAGACGTAGACCAATGTGTCCTCCCCACATTAAAAATGCTTCCGGCGCCCCTGGTATGGGTTACTGTGCAAAATTCTTCCAAGACCATGTTTCTGGGCAGTAACTGTGTATTGGCTTTTGTATTTCCTCTAATGTTGATGTATAACGTCATAGTAAATACAAATCAACATACACCCAAGCATTTGCAACCTAATTTCTACCTGCTGCATCTGTAGCATTTTTACTATGGAGAATAATGTTGATGTGAAAAAAGAGGAAAACTGGTCGATTCTAAGCACAATTGGAATAGAAGCCAATGCACAGGTGCTGATGATTATTGCTGGTTAGGAGAACATAGGTTTGGTTCCTCTTATCATACATTTTCTCAGTAAAGAAGCATTTAAGTAAAGAGGATCTAGCTCCAGACCTAATGTCATGATCCCTTTCCAGTACAGTGCAGTTGTATGTAACGGTTGGAAAACACAACTCCCTTCAGTCAATTGACCTGTTCTGTTGATTTTTTAAATGAAAAGAAGATACTTAGACACTTACATTAGGCAAATTTCCATGTACAGGTAATTTATTTCCTGAGTTTAAAATATGTTAAGTTCAGCAAATAATATATAAAATGTGTGAAATGTCATTTGTTTGAATATGTGTATGTGTACGTATGCGTGTGCGGTTATGCATTAGATCTATTAGATCTATGTTGCCATACGTGGTGACGTTGAAAGCAGGGCCGAGTATGGCTGCCAAATGTGCCATTTCTGTGGTGGTGCAAAATGTAAGACAAGAGAGGAGATGAAAAGAGCTTAACCGTGGGGGAAATCTGTCCTCAATTGCTGTGGGAGACAGTGTGTGCCTCCACCAGCAATGAAATTGCTGCGAAAAATCTGTTTTAGAATCACGCATGTCCAAACACACACACACACACACACACACACACACGATACCAACATGACAGTCGCTGGTGTTCACATTTTGTGGATTGATTCCTTCATAATGTGGCTTTTAATATGGAGCACTCATATAAATGGTCTTTCAGTCAAAAATGTGTTGTGTCGGTCAAAGTGTGGTTTGAGGTTGTGTTTAATCCAATGGCCCTGGTAACAATCACCCTTCTGGGATCTGGTTGGCTCAAAGCTGCTTTCTTTTATTTCTTTTGTTCAATTAAACATATCTGTTTCTCAGCTGTGGCGTTCTCCGCCATAGCTTCATCTGAATATGTCCTTCTCTCATGTTCTTTGGTGTGCGTGTGCGTGCGAGGGGGTCTAAAGCTGGTTTTCGCATCATCATCTCAAAGGCAGTGTCGCTATGATCGCTCTCTTTGTACAGAGTGAGCTGTATGTTATACTAGTGTTGTAACAGGATTCATATCTCTGCAATTGTAACTTTATAGTAGAAGGAAAAACATTCTCCACTTTTATGTAGGTTAATATAACAAGATTTTATTTCACGTACTTTTGGACCATTTCTATCAGTCCATTCATCATGAAATGTTCACACAATGCAAAGAACAGCTGCCTTATTTAGTGGAAAAATGTAACAATAGTTTGGTAAGACAGCGATGACCCGCATAACAATTAATCACTCATTTCTTTTTATATTTTGATATTCTGTATGCCGTCCAAACATTAATGAGGTTCTGATAAGACCACAATAGCATAACTATTGTCTAACTTCTTGGTTATTCATGTGCAGTTTTTATACACTGTTTTAATAGTATGCAGACCTCTTGACAAGAATTATTTTTGGCAAGAATATTTCCCTAAAATGCCCTGTCACCCATTTAGGTCAACACTGAACGCATAATGGATCCCTCAAATTCAGCAACTTTATAGGAGCTTGGACTGTCAACATTGATTAAAGTATTATTACTGTTACTCTCATGTAACTTTTATCCAAAGGAGGAGACAGTAAGCCGCAGTAGTAACATGTTATCAGCTGGGATCAGATCCATGACCTTTTTGGCTCAGTGTTCATGACAATGGTCTCTGACCACTGGTAGCCCGCCATTCTCAACTGTTATTCCATTATCTTTCTGGCCTGTTGAGAGAGGCCCACAGAACGCATAGGAATCGGGCTAGTTTAAATTAGACAGCCAAACCAGGCATGCACTACTGTTCAATCGGCGTAAAAAAACGTGCTTAGGGTACTTGAACTCCTGGCTGGATGAGGAAAAATTCCTCCACTCGATGACATGACCAGTGAGAGGGCTTCTCCAGTCAGTCGGGGTTCAGGAGGCTGGCGTGAGCACAAGCTCAATGCATTCATAACTGGGCTTTTTTTTCAAAGTGGAACAAGAGCCAGCATGTCTTGCTGCGGCAAAATTTTCATAACCATAGAAAACAACTGCAATTTGGTATTTATTTCCTATTCAGTAAGTTTATGTAAATCTACTCTAAAAGCGGAGGCCAGTGGCGGGCCAAAATAACTTTTCTGGCAACATGATTTGGTAGAATGGGGCACAGCTGCCAACTGCTTACTATCAGTTCACAGTGGGTTGGACCCATAGCAGTCAAAACATTTTAGTCAGTGATTTTGGTCCGATTTAAATGCTTTATGCAAAAACAAATGATTCAGATCATTGCCTGGAGAATACATACAAAACATCCCATAGCAAAACCCTGCAATTATTTGTCTGAAGTTTGAAAAAATTGTTGTTTTTGCCTGTCTTTATACAGATGATTCAGTTGAATTGGTTCATTTTCACACTTTGACTGATCACAACTCTGGACCTTTGTTTGTTTAAAACCACTAGAGTCACTAGTTTCTCATCCAACAAACAGAAACACTCAGAAACACTAGTCCCATTTAATGAAGAGTTCAGTCACAAAGGCTCAGACAACCAGCAGGGGTCACTTGCGTCCCCTCACGTACCTCTTCAGATGGAAACTTGGTGAGCTCATCTCAAAAAGGTCATACTTCATATTAGACACTTGGATTTATTGCTTTGAACAGATAAACAGAGATACCTCACATATTTTCTCTGCTCCACCAGAACGTCAGATTCCAAAGGCCCTGATTCCAAAACACTGATTCGTTCATTACTGAGTGAAACAGATGGCAGTGGCAGGGAATTCAAACAGTCTAGAAAAACAGTGGTTCCCAACCCTGGTCCTGGAGTATCCCTGTCCTGCATAGTTTCTTCTGTTTCTTCGGTTTGAGCACTCCCAAACCAGCTAATTGGCTAATAACCACAATTTCTATGCAATGAAATACAATAAAAGAAAGACAGACTTTCACAAGCTTTTCTGTTATTTTGATTCCAGGAGATGACAAATAAGGTTACAAAAATGTAAAGAATACAAATTGTACACAATAGAAATGTTTGTGACCTGCACTTTCCACAGAAATGACTTGCACTTTCCACGGGTCTTTTTTTTTTTTTTTTAAATCCGCAGTGATACTGCAACATCTAAGCTCTTCCGAAACGGAGTGTGAGTGTGTTAGAGCAGAGAAAGCACTAAAACACACATGTCAGACTCCAGTCTTTGCAGGCCACAGTACTGCAGACTTCAGCATTCTGCCTCATTAAACACATCTGATTCAGCTCAACAACTAATTAGCAAGATCTTCATGGATTGATTTAAGGACATTAAGATGAGAGAAAACACCAGTCCCCGCTGTTCTGTGGCTTGGAAGGAACTCAGTTTGACATGCCTGCACTCAAATGTACAGAACAGAACAAGGGCACTACATAACCAGGCTGGGAATAACTGAAGAAAAACGACAATCTTTACTCTGTTCTTTACTTTGGTGTTTACAGTTGATTTGGTCTTTCAACGTTCCCTGTCTTTCCACAGAAAATAAAATAGAAGAATATTTCTGTCTCCTCATCTCCCTAGGCAGCAAGGAGGCAGCGTTCACCTATGCCATCACAGCAGCAGGTGTGGCCCACGCAGTGACGGCTGCCTGCAGCCAGGGCAACCTGAGCCACTGTGGCTGCGACAGGGAGAAGCAGGGCTACCACGACCACGAGGAGGGCTGGAAATGGGGCGGCTGCTCAGCCGACGTCAAGTACGGAGTGGAGTTTTCTAGGCGATTTGTGGATGCCCGTGAGATTAAAAAAAATGCCCGCAGGCTGATGAACTTGCACAACAATGAGGCAGGCAGAAAGGTATACATATATGTTTACATACATAGGTACACAGACATACACACAGATGTACACAGTTCCAGTAAAAAAAATAGGAGAGCACTGCAATATGTTCAGTTTCTGGGGTTTTATCTTTTAAAAATGTGCAAGTATTGAACTAAACAGCTTTACCTTCGTTTTTAAAAACTGCTGACAATATTGTTCCTAATTTCCAAATACAAATGTTGTTCTTTAAAGCATAATTGTAAAGGAAATTACAGTGTATCAAAACAAGAGAAATGAGGTACTGCTTACAGAAGACTAATTTAGAGAAAACAAATGTCTTTTTCACTCTTAAAGAAAATGGCAATAATTACGTTTGATGTACTGTTCAAGTAGTGTTTTGCCATCCAACTGGTCACATTGCAAGAGGAGAGTGTTGATTACATCAGTGTTTTTATACCTTTCCTCATTAAATTAGATTTGATTCAGATCACTAATCAGTACCTCATAGAGCAGAATGAGGTGTTTGTGTAGGAACTTAACAGACACTGACATGGACTGGTTGTCATATACATAGATTTAAAAATAAATTCTAGTGGTCTCTTATTTTTTCCGCAACTGTATATACATATATATCTATTACATTTTTGAGCACATGCTAGTGTAATGATTCTGGAAACATGCAGTATTTGTTACACTTTATTTTCCTAAAGGAGGATTAAGTTCACAGGAGTACAGGCCAGGCACATTTCCCCTCAGATGTAGCTGAACTACATACTTGTAATATTTGCTAACAAGTGGCAATAGGCATCCAGTAAGTATTGGGTATAGTGCAAAACTGAAGAAGCCAACTCTGGACACCAAGCTACACTAGCCCTGTAACTCCTCCACAAAAAGAAACACACTTGAGACACCAAACATGCTTTGGCTGATTACATTTGGCACAAGAGGAAAATTGTGTAGATATTCGGTCAGTTTAAAAAATCACTGTAAAAGCGTAAAAACGCAGGTCACGGATCGTAATTAACAGTACAGAGGTCTGTGGGTCATGACGGATTTCAAGTTTCTGTAAGCAAAACATTTTGCAGTGATCGTTTTCCGCAGAGCTGGTCAGTTTCTCCAGGTACATGTATAATTAAGCCAAGTTGGTATCCATTATGGAATCGCTCCACCTCCCGGTTAGCCTTGCGGCTCGGAGTCGTGCTCCCCAGTTTCATTTGTCACTTCAGGGGCCAACAAAAGGGGGCCGTCAGGCGTACAAAGCCCATCCATAAGTAGAGCGCTTAATGGAACTGGTTATGGAGTTGAGGCTTTCGTTGTGTGTGACGGGAATGCAAAGGCCAACCAGTGGCTGCCAGTTGGAGCCCTGCCACAACCCCGCAGACCGTTCATTGAATTACAGAGCATTAAGTCAGGATACAGGATATTATTGCTAGTCTCTTTCTCTTCCTCTCTTTCGCTCGCTTGCTCTGTCCACACACAGCCAAAGCAGGCCGTGCACAACTCTATCAGCAGTCTATGATGAGGCCTTTCTAAATCCAGAAAGTAAGACAAAAGACAACAAAACGTTTTATGCAAGTCTGATTGGCTGCATAATTTATTGCTGATATAAAATAAATTAACATTGTGGTAATATTATTTCAGTAATAAAAAAAACCTCTGTCTACAACTGCATGATAAAAAAAGGGGGGGTTATCTTTTAGATCAAATCTTTTGTATTTAGAAATAATCTGGATACAAAATGAAATGGTTAACAGTCAAGTGTCTGCAAAACATATTGGTAACACATCAAAAAACCAAACAGATCCCCATTTAACTCAAACGTAACCGTATACACAAATGGTTACTTGAGAGTCATGCACATTTTTCTTCCCTTTTGATGTGGTCCTTCGGAAGGTAGTGAAAATTACAGGGTATATTTTGGCAAAAACCTAATTTTTCCTCTCAGATCTGACATATAGCTGGCAATACTTATTGCTCAGGATCTATTGAATAATGGGTTTTGGTTCATGTTGCTGAAATGAGTTGAAGCAGAATGTCAAGCATTTCCTCGATCATTTAGCTGCATGAATTTGCTAATGCCACAAATGTCAAAACTGATGAAATAATTTTTAGTGTCAAATTCCTAGAGGTTAATATTAAAACCTTTTGCTTATAAAAATGAATATTTTGGAATTACAAGTAGAGGCTATATACACATTCACGCAAAACCACTTTAAAACTGAAAAACATCTCAATTTAGGGGGTATAGCCTTTCAACTTTTAACGTGAAAAGTAGTGTATCAGGCCACTTGATTAGAAAATCACCGTATGATTTAGAAAGAATTGCCCAACTGCAACTAATACTATTTTTACAACTCTCTTTGACTGATTTGCCCCTTGCTTGGCCCTTTCCAACTAATGAAGGGCTTAATATCTAATTGCTGGGTTGAAAATGGTATAGTAGGGGGTCCCAGCCTAAAGTTGTGCCCATAGACCTTATTTAATATGGGTGGGCCAGCCAGAAAAGGCAGTGCCCAGACTCAGCTTAATCCCTAGGAAACTGCATCTAGTTTAGTCTTGGACTAATTCACAGTGCCAATAGAAGTGCCAATCATTCTGGTTCTGTCTAAAGGTTTGTAGACATCTGCCCGTCTAGTTTCTTTCTGCAATCAGTGGTATTAATCTATAGCTCACCTCTGCTTTGCTGCAGTCTCTGTAACAGTCTCTAGTGTTTTACACTTGATGTTGGAATATTGCTTTGTTCGCACTGAACCACAAGAGCATTGATGAGGTCAGGTGCTGATGTTGGATGATTAGTTCTGGATCACAGATGACAATCCAGCTATCCCAAATGTACTGGATGGAACATTTCAGAGAATGCAGCTCTACTACTCATAGCCATCTAGCTCAGTGGTTCCCATCCTGGGGTCCAGGCCCCCCTTAGGGGGGCGCTAGGGATCGCAGGGGGTGCCCACAATTTTGTCTTCACTGAGGTTACCAGAATTATATTTGTACACATTAAATGAATAAAATCCCAATGTCTGAGAAACGTAAAAGGGTGTGTGTGCTTTTTTTTTTTTTTTTTTTCAAATAAAAGTTTGTAATTATTATTTTTGTGCATCTACGCGAGTAGGATTTGGGGATGGGGGGCCTGGCTTGTCTTGGACACAGGCAAGGGGGGCTTTGAGGAAAAAAGGTTAGGAACCACTGGTCTAGCTGATGCTCAGCACTGGGAACAGCAACTTTAAGCTTGTGGTAGCTTCATTCTGTTGCTAATCACTTGACTATAATAGTGCATGTTTATATCTGTTTTCTCAGGTCTTGGAGGAGAGGATGAAGCTGGAATGTAAGTGTCATGGTGTCTCGGGCTCTTGTACCACCAAGACGTGCTGGACGACACTGCCCAAGTTCCGCGAGATCGGCTATGCACTGAAGGAGCGCTATGGGGAGGCTGTGCAGGTGGAGGCAGTCCGGGCCACTCGCCTACGTCAGCCCTCTTTCCTGCGTCTCAAGCAGCCACGTGGCTTCATCAAGCCCACCGACACAGACCTGGTCTACCTGGAACGCTCACCCAACTACTGCGAGGAGGACGCAGCCACAGGCAGTGCAGGGACTCGGGGTCGACTCTGCAACCACACTTCTCCCCACCCAGATGGCTGCGGCCTCATGTGCTGCGGCCGGGGCCACGACACCCACCAGTACACCCGAGTGTGGCAGTGCAACTGCAAGTTCCAGTGGTGCTGCTTTGTCAAGTGCAACACCTGCAGCGAAAAGACAGAGGTGTTCACCTGCAAATGAGAATCAGGAGGATAAAGATGAGGGAAGGACAGGCACGAGGCCGACAAAAATGAAGCGAAATAGGAAATAATCTTTTTTTTGCGGCTTCGTTTTGCACATCAGTCACTCTTGACGAAGAGAGGGGACAAAAGTCGAAGAGACTTGGGGGAAATAATGCGAAAATGCACTGACTACACTCCAACTATGATTCCCATGCTGCGTTTGGGAACACATGCAGTGCAAGAAGCTCATATTTTCGGTCTCTGAAGCTCAAGGATGGTGGAGGCCCTGTCTATGGATCTAATGCTGACTCGTTAACACCAGCTATCAAATGCCAGAGATAGAAGCTAAGGGATGACAAAATGGAACAGACACAAAATCTCAAAACTGGACCTGTCGTCAAATATGTAGGAGAAAACGAGGAGAGAGTAAAAGGAAAGATTCCTCAAAATGCTGGAATACATTTGGAATGCTCGATCACACTGTATCTCTCCAACACTGAATATAACTGCCTTTCTTTTCCTGTCCTTTGCAGAGAAAACTGATGCATTTGTTTTGTACCGACCTTGTTAAGACAGATGTTTCTTTTACAACATCAAAACGATTGCTACTGACATGTTGCTAATATATTGCCATATCTCAAAATGATACACTTTGGCCATACAAACTGTGTTCACAGTCATAAACCATTTCACTTCCCTGCTTTTCTTTGCAGCTCACTGACAGAAAACAGGCCAGTTAAATCCACAGCCAAATTAGACATGAGGCCATTGAATGTGTTGCCGAATGCTGCGCTTGTGTGCGATGCCCTGTTCTATTGTCATCTCAAGTTGAAATGCAATACTTTTGTGGGAATTGTTAATGCGCAAAAATAGTGTGTATGCATACATAAATGAATGTGAGTACAAGGGAGTTGGTAAAGGATAAATCCAGTGTTTTTGAATCTAACCTTGATCTGCCACATCTGTAGCATGGATGGTCAGTCATCATGGCTGATGATTGTGATACTATCCCTTATATTGAGACAAGAACAGGAAAAAATCAACTGCCCATTGATTTCTATTCTAAGTTTGTTTTGTCTTTTCAGAGAAGCACAGAAAAACTCATCAAAATATTTTATTGTATCAATTGCATCAAATGATTAATTGATCATATGCTACAAATGTGGCATTCAGGGAATATGTTGGAAAACATGGAAGTACCCCTTCAACTTCACCAAAACACATTAGTGTGAGCAAGCCACGCACACAACATTCTCACGAATACCAGAGACATGGGATTCCACATCACTGGCCTTGCTTGCACAAGGTCCCCTCAGCCCATCATATTCTGCCTGAGCCACTGGAATTTGCCAAACCATAAAGCCTGGGTCTGAAAAGGTTAACGATCAAGATTATTTTGGGTAGCAACCTTTTTTTTTGTAATTCAAAACTGTTTGTACACGTTTTATGGCTGGCAAATTTGTAAAAGTATATTTTTTTATGTAGACAATATGGCACTTTATGTCATGTATATTCTGAAAAAAAGAGTAATTATTATTATTTTCCTTATCCTTATAGTACAGTTTCCTTGTGATTTTGGAATTATGTCAAATTCTGTCCTGAAGTAATTGTGTACACATTGTGTTCGTTTTTGTTTGGTCTACTTAAATTTTGATATGAATCCATCTCACCCTTTTGTAGTAGCCTGGTCATACTTGTAGTCTATAAGGAGGCAATGTAAATCAGTAGGTGAATAAATGAATCAGTTTGAAGACAACTGGACTGAACTATTGCTATTCATGTCCATGATTTCCACTGGCCGGAGTGACTGAAAACAGGATCGCGCATGGGCATTTGCAACAAAGGTAGATCTTTATTTAACAGCACAATGTCAAGTGTTCAGCTGTTTCGCCAGCGTTTTATGGCTGTCCATACAGCTATTCAAGTTTTCACAACTGCATCAGTCGAGCGATGTGTGATCATGGATGCTGTTCTTTCTGGGACCTCCTTTCCTCCCTGTCCTGCCTGGCGAGCGTTTGAATAGCTGTGCCGCGCCACCTCATTCATTCCCTCGCTCAGCGCTCTTTTTCCTGTGTGTGAAAAGCATTGCAGGCAGCCAGCGGAGCAGAAGTAAAGGGGACATGTTTTGTTAGCCGTCTGAACCGCTGGCCACCGGAACCGCGTAAGCTCCCCCACACTATAGCCCGGATTGAGAGAAAAGTCAACCCCAATTGTTTCACACAAACATTTTGTCATTAAAAAATATGAGGCAGAGCAAACAGGCGAGGAGAGGCCTCTGCGGTGGGGTATTATGGACATGTCAGGACCACTCAGCTCATTCTGTGGACAAGATGTCATCCTGCAAGCTAATACTCCTGGTCTGATCGAGCGTAGTGTCACGCGCTTCAGGCTATGCTGGACTTGAACACCTCCGGGAAGGTCTGCGAGGGAAGGTGGAAAGGAGACGAAAACCTGGGATAGCCAAACTTTTGAAGGAGGCTGATATTTTTAATTTTAAAATCTGGGAGAACACTTAGAATCTGTTACAACTAAATACTTGAACTTGTTTATATGGATCTGTATGTATTCAGCTGTAAAGAAATGAAGCAGGACAGGAATTGGGCAAGCCTGCAGATAAAGGTGATGTTGAGAAGCACAAAAGAGAGCCAAAAAATAAAACACAAAAAAAACAAAAACAAGGGAACCCAAGTCCCACGGCTATTGAGAGTCAACCCTTATGTGAACGGATCAGGAGGCCCCAGGTCTCTCCATAAAACTCACTGGATTAGGGATTAACCTCTATTCCCACTGGTCACCAGAATCTCTTTGGTGGCTGAAAAGCCAGGAAGACATGGGTCTCCTTGTTTCAGAGGATTTGAATCCTATTCAAGGGAAGCTGGAATCAAAGACCACTAAATGCATCACAGACATCAGCATGAGTCCCTACAGAAAAGCCCCTTGGAGTTCCTCTTGTGCTGATTGCACAAAGCACAAGACTCCCCCACCTCTTTCCCCCCTTGTGTTCTCAATACTGATTGGATATTAAAATGCCCTCTGCGTTTTCTGTGTGCACAACGGACTCAGTGGGTGTCTTAAGCTGTCTCTAGAGTGTAATTTAGAGCGCAGAGGACCGGGGTGGGGTGGGGTGGGAAGAACTCCTCTGTTCCGAGCCTAGCGCTCTCCTGGCTCCTCCTCCTTCTTTAGTGGTCTGAGGAGCAGGCTGCCATCCCTCTCCTCCACACGAAAGCCCATCTCCCTCAGCACCGAATCGTCCGCCACTCCCTGCTTCCTCAGGCCCTGCACCAGTTTCTGATTCTCCGGGTTGTGTTCCAGAATGTTGCGGATGGCAAAGACAGCCCATTGGCTTATGACTGGATTAGGAGTGAAGGATCAATATCAATTTAAAAAAACACATCTGAAAATGACAGCGACAGATTTCATCTTTTCACCCTATAACACATGAACTTAACTTGATCAGGCACAACAGGTTAAGGATAAAATGAGCCATAACTTTTACAGCAGACACATTTCCTCATTTATTTTTGTGCATTAAATGTGGAGAAGTGCTCTGTACTGGACATTTTCACTTAGAAAATCAACAAACCTCTGCCCAAACTTTGCATATAACCATTTGATATACACCAAACATGTCTAGGCTGATTATATATGTGGTATAGGAAAACTACTTAAAGATATTTCATCAAACTACTATGCCAGCAAAGTACTAAGTGTCACACAAGAAAAAGGCAAGAAAAAGGTGTGCGGGTGGGTGTTAATTCAGCTTAGATGCTCATTTTCCATAGAAAAGCAGCTGGACCTGAAGGTGCCCACATAACACATCCCTGTGAGGCTTGCGGGGGACTGGGAATGCTTTTTCGAGCAGCGCCAACAGCGCCAACATCAACCAGACAAACTTCAACAGCATGGCTGTGACAGATCACATTGTCGAGTTATCAATGATGCGTTTCATGTTGAATTGACTTGGCAGGCCTGAAGTCAATATCATAAAAATGCTAAATGTCTCATAATTTCATTTAAAAGGCCATTTCGACCCAGGGTTTCAATCATGTTTCCCATAAAGTGTTGAACATCAGTTAAAATGACTCTCCCCTTTTACCACACAATTACTCACCAACAGAATACATATATTTAGCTCTATAAACTATTATGACCAAATATTTCACAAAGCAGGACGGATTCGTGAGGCTAAGAAAATGATCACAGAATCGGCTTTGGTATGCCTCCTCACACCAGGCGATGTCTTTCCATTTGCTTGGGGTCGCGTTAGGTGGAGTACCTTATGACGGCTGAGCCCAACAGTGGCCGTGAACCTCAGCCAACAACATCTACACTTCAACCCTGATAGAATGATCGTTCATTTCCCAACACAGTGTGGTAAACCCTCCATTAGTAATGGCAGCTAAGGGTCTTTTTTGCTGTGCTATTTTCACTTTCGCAAGTCATATCTTAGTGTTTTTTGTGGTTGCTGCTGCTAAACCAGAAGACCATCATTACGGCAACCACAAGAGCACAGCAAGGGGGTCGACAGAGGGACTCATGACCAAGGATACAGGGATTGTTGCTGTCTATGTTGCAGTTGTCCAGGATGAGGGCTAAACCGTCCAGTTCTCTGACCTGGGAAGATACATAGAAACAGCGGTGAGGAGATTTCACTTTGCAAGCTATTTGTCAGCGCACAGCAGTTTCTGCAAGCTGGGGGCGTCACAAGCCAGATCAGTTAAAGCACAATGACTTTCCATGGAGCATAAGCACATGCGGTGAAGTCTTGGTTTGGAGCAGTCATATCAGGCTGCGCTGGTTTCTGTCACATACAGTATCTCACTGTACATTAAACAACTTACTCGCTGTAACTTAAGAAGAGCCATAAACCACCTTAGCAGAAGGAGAAAAAGTGCAGAATAACACGAAGGAAAGGCTAACTAGGGGGCTGTATATTCTGTGCTATATGGAGAGCCAGCCAGGAGAATGTGAGAGATAAACCAGTTCCAGGAATGAAACTCAAACAAGGTAACTGAAGTCAGCATGTCTTTGTGCCAACACACACCCAATATGCTACAGACAGGGAAGCCATGAGAATGCAGCAGTGAGTGGCAGCCTTCACAAGTGAAGGATTACACGGTCAAACAGTGAGAGCACAATCTTGGGCTCCCTCGCTATTGTATTTTGGCCTCTGACCCTCCCTTGTGTGCCTTGACCCCATTTAACAGGGCTGGTACAAGTCTCTGCTCTTAGCTGACTGAATAGGACACATCTGAAAAGGGTGCAAATGCCGTCATCACAGGAGAGTACACACAATGGAATTCATTAAAAAGAGAGTAAGAGAACAAAGTGGAAAACAGCCCAGGGAGGGGGAGAAGAAATGATACAAGCAAAGATATTCAGATTGGTTCTGGAGCCTTTATCAGCGCATGCTAATCCCTAGATTAGTTTTCAAGGAGGTGGTGTGTGCCGACAATAAAACAGGACTGAAGCAGTTAATGGTCAATAAGGGCCTAAAACCACAGCGAGTGAGTCCACAGCAGATTGCTTTTTCGTGCTCAATTTGAAGCACGGAAGCAAAGTTTTAGGTTTCCTCTTTCCAACTACTGAAAATCGTCCTACATTATGATAATGTGTAGAAATTGTGGAGACAGAAACATGAGTGGTAGGGATTGTCCAGAAGTTTAGGGGGAAAAAGGATTTACTTATTTTCAATACTTCAGTCTAGAATTATATTGTCCAAATATTGCTGATTCCCACCCAAGTGAAGTCTTTCATAAAGTAAAATGTTAGAAATAAACATTACTAATGATGACTGAAAGAATTAATTGGAGTATATTAGCATTATGCAAATGATGCACATACTAATTAGTCTATATACTAATATTACATACTAATATTTTTGTGGCCTGTGGCCCACCAGAAAGTTAATCTAACCCCTTAACCAATGAAAAAATGTATACAACGCTTATACTATGTCAAATTTGTTACATTCCTGTAATATTTTCAAGGATTTAACAAGAGAGTAACATTATAAAATACACCTGAAATCCGTCTACCTTCCTTATTTGTTTGATAATTTGCTTTCGTACCACCAGAAGCAACTATGGGCCCCCAAGTTGGGCACCCTTGCTTCAAACAACCACTCAAATGTGTGTGGGTCCTGTGCGGGGTACCTGATCCTGGTTGGCTGTGTGGTCATGGCAAAGGTTTCCGATCAGTCGGACGAGGTGAGCTTTAAAGCTGACTGCAGGGTGCGTGCTAGCGTCCTCTGGTTTGGTGAAGGTGAACTCTTGTGCCACACTGAACATGTTCTTACTGGCCTTTCCCAACAAATGTACTTCCTTAAGGAGATCTAAAGCACAAGAAGAAAATATTAACCCCCTCATTCTTCTCTCTCAATCTCCTTCATTTTTACAGATATGATTATTGTTCTAACCAACCAAGAGTAGAATAGTATCTGAAATTAGTGAAGAAGAGTGTCAGAGAGTAACAGAGGAGACATGGAAATTAAGTGTTATTCACCACATAATACTAGAGGTCGACCGTCTATCGGTCTGGCCGATTAATCTGGCTGATATTTGGCCATTTTTTACATGTGCATTATAGGCATTTATAGGCAAAACCATCAGCCATGGGGCAACATTTTGAAAGACCATATTGACAAGATATGTTGTCAACGGTTACTGAGGAAATCTCTCTTTCTATCTGTCTCTCACTCACTCATTCACATGCCGCAACAGCATCATTGTGCTTAAAGAGATGCTCAGGGCAATGTTGAAGAAAACTAAACGCTTAAATGCGTGATTGCACTTAACGATGGATGCTGTCAATGCTGTTTATAAATGAAAGTCTTTCGCAAGTGAAAGTGGAAAATAGAACAGTTTGTCGACATATGTTTAAAAATATGCACACGATTGAGTGCAGTTAGCTCTCCTCATTAAACAAGCCAGGGTCAGGCTTTAACAACATAATAGTTAGAGGCTTGTGTAGTCCTTGAAAAGCTGGCTGATTTAATTTTCACTAGCTCACTAGATTATGACCATTTGGCTTGAAACTCTGTCAAGAAACATTATTATTATTATTATTATTATTATTATTAATGTCCACAAAAAATTATAATCAGCGTTACATATTGGCCATTGTCTGACCCTGATTTCTAAATATCGGCCATAGAAAAAATCCATATCTGTCAACCTCTGCATCAATACCATCACCACCATACCTGTTTTCCCAAAATTTCTGATTGATGCACAGTGATATTTGCCTACCTCAGTTTTCTTTGCATTACCAGTTATGATCGTCTCGCTCCCCACAAAAACACTCAGCTAGTGTGAAGACCCAACCTGATACTGTGTTTCATATATGTCTCAGAACAGAACAAAAATGTGTTTGTTTTTTTTTTTTCTTCAAACTGTCTTTAAGGTACAAACCCAGATGCAGCAGATGCCTAACGCGTGCAGCTCATGTGTGACCTGCTGGTGGAGAAAGCCTTGGCCCATAGTGAAGACTGCTTTATGTGTGTTCTGAATGAGAGTGGCTGAAAACATCACAAACTGGCCAGAAGTCGACTCTTTCCAGTCATTTGAGTGACCGCAGAATACTGAGACCGAAAAATATCCCATCACCAAGCAAGCAGAAATTGTCACTGAACCAAAACAAATACCCTGTATCTAAAAACAAGTGAAAACAACTGCACTTTCTAGTGGAATCTGACTTTTCATACTGGTCAATAACTTCTTCCAGTATGAATTTACTCCAGTATGAATTTACCATGTATGAATTCCACATAATAAAGACAAGACCTGTCAAGCCGACCATTCTCGACCCATGTGGATTTACCAACTGTTGTTTGCAGAAGATCTGGGTGGTCCTGCAGGGCCATAAAGGTCCTTCGTCCAGAGGTCATCTCACAGAGAATATCCAGAATCCTGATCACTGCCAATGCCTCCTTAATGTACAAATCAATGCATATATCAGTCAGTGCTTATGTGATCTCAACGCAGCTTAATCTGAACATACTATGGTCCATGGACAGATCAAATAACTACCTGGTCTTCTGCTGATGAGGCAGAGCTAAGAGAGAGAACAGCCCTACTGCTGTGCTGAAAGCAGGAGGCCATGAACTGAGCTGTTCTTATAGGAATCAGCGAGTCCTCTTTACCCTCCCCAAGCTGGGCTAAGATCAGGTCCAGTAATGTAAGCCTTTGAAAAATGCAAGTAAAACAAAATTAATTTCTGTTTGGGCTTTTGCACCATTACAATAATCTGATCGCACACACAGACTGCAACAAATGGCAAAATGACTTACAGAAATTTAGACAGCAAGTGAAACCAACTGAGATGTTGTGGATTGCAAAATGAGCCAGAAAAAAAACTATAAACTGTTAGTGCCAGTGATCATTACACACTTTAAGCGATTCTTTATGACAGTGCAGTGTTTTTTGTGCATGCGGCAGTTCTTCTGTTGTTTTTGATTGCCAGTCTTACGGCGGTCCACAATTTTGTCTCTGGTGTCTTTGGACAGCTCTTTGGTCTTGCCCATGGTGGTAGTTGGAGTCTGACTGACTGTGGGGTGGACATGTGTCTTAAAAGAGCTCAGACAGGTGCTACTAATTAGGATTACAAAGTGGAATAGAGATGGACTTCGTATAGAGATGTATTTTCTTTGAGAGACAGAATTCTTGCCGGCTGCCAGGTGTTCAAATACTTATGTCCAACAGTGCAATACAAATAAATTCTTTACAAATCATACAATGTGAATTCCAGATTTTTTCTGACCCCTCCATGATTTCTAAGTGGGAGAACTTGCAAAATACTTGTATGTTCCTCACTGTATTTCCCATTAACTTGCAGTTGAAAGACCTTACAGTGCTCCCTTGTTGTCCTGCGTCATTTTCAATCAGAAAAACCAAAAAACACTTAAACATACCTTCCATGTTCTACCTTAAAAGACCATGAAGTAATCAAAACAGGCTGCCTGAATTTTGCTAACTTCTTGGTGGCAACTGCTGCTGAGTGATATTGATAAAAAAGTCAGCATGCAGCACAAGAGGAGCGTGTGTGGGGTGGCACCTTGCTCAAGGTGTCACTGACAGTCCTGGGATAAGAACCCACAATTTTCCAATCGCAGGGGCAACCCCCAGGTCACCATATTTTTTTCAGTTAGGTTACTCTGTGACTGCTTGGCAACAAGGACAGTGCTACATGTGTAGTTTGTGGTATCACTAAATTACATTCCTAAAACTAAAAAGCAGTTTCATGTTAATTCAATATCATAGTTTCCCAGTACAGACAATATATGGTATATACACTATAAGCAATGTTAGACCTCCAATGCAAGGATTGCTTACCTTTCTTGATCTGTCATCTCTGCATACATCTTCTCAATGAGCTCAGATGATTGAAAAAAATGCTGTGTGACAATCAGTACTCTGCAAAACAAACAGACAAATTTATAGTTGTGTTTTACTAAAGCATCCACTTGAATGAAATGTTCAGAAACTGTCTATGTAGTGATTTCAATAAGGTGATTGTGGGAAGATAACCCAGAAATCCCAAAACACCCAGAAACTATGATGTGTATGCCCTCTGCGTTACTCAACGTACGTCCAGTCTACATCAGGCATTGTCCTGCACAGCTCAGTGACCTTCAGTGCCACCTTTAACTGCTGCGGCTCTGTCCTCAGCAGCTCTGTCTTGTCTTCATCCAGACAGGTGTGCAGCACCATGCATGTGTATGCCACAGCCTTCTCATCAGATAGCTCTAGCAGATCCCTGAAATGAAAGAAGACCAGGCTTAAGGCATCTGGAACCCATCTCACTGTGAAAAGTTAGGACCAGCAAATAATGATTTTGAAACCGTGTTGGTTGGTCTGGTGCAAACTCACTTACAAAAATATGTGTGGAAAACCATGGTCCCAAAGGTCAGCTTTGCAGGGCTGGTTCCCGACTGCAATGTTACCGAGAAACTGTATCCCACATCTAAGTGCTGCCAAAACAGAGATCTCAAAAATGTAAATGCAGTGCATACTCCTATCGTTCTATTAGACCACACACTCCTGATTTAGTCATGTTGGGATTATGAGTATTGCTATTAAATTGCTTTTCATTTTTATGTTGTTCCTTTCAGTAAGGGGTTTGCAAAAGAGAACTTACCGTCAAAAACATAATCCGAAGCTCCTGATGGAAGCTTAAGAAGCTTTGTCAAAATTCCAAATGTTACCTGGATACATCCTTGATTCCTAATGGAAAATAAATGAGACACGTTTTATTCCTTTGTCGTTGGGCATCTCCCCACATCAGTGTCAATAGCCTATGACAAATGGCTACTTGTCCTCTTCTGCCAGTGTGCCAGTGTACAGATTTCTGAATTTGTATGAACAAACTTAAAAAGAAGTGACTTTGAACAGAAAGTGTACTTTCTAAGTTGCCATATCTTATATAATGTCTTTCTACTGGCTACAGATCAAAAGGATTACATCTATATTCAATAACAGGTCAGATAAATTACCTCAGAATACACTGGTTGCGAGAACACTGCACACAGGCATTTCTCTGAGCTCGGAAGCACTCAGCTGTAAGCTGAAGACACAGTGAAGGAGACTGCTGTTCTTGGTCCTCTTCAGTGAAAACCTGAATCTCATCAGAAAGCTTGGACAGCACTGCAGAAAGTCTCACCAGGATGTCCACCTCAACACTGAATCTGAGAACACAATTAACCACACATAAATATAACCGAAGTGATGAGTGAATCTGATTCAGTAGGTCAGGCACTGATTCATGCTCCACTTTTTCTAGTAAGCAGCACTAGTCAGGAGAGAGCAACAATTAAAGCTCAACTGTGGGTGTGTTCACACTCTTAATAATGACAGATATATATGAACAGTGGCCCTGAGAGTGAATACACCGGCAGCAGAATTCAGTACAACCCATATTACAATCGAAATCTCCACTGTACCATATACATTAAAAAGTATTAACAATGTTCTAGCATTTATTTCCATTTCTGTATAATTCAATAGTTGAGATTGAGACCACTACTTTCAGAGTGTTTTGATGTTAAATGGTACACTGTGGAGAAATTTACAGACTCAGATTTCTTTACAGTGGTGACAGAAACTAGGGGTTGCAATGACTACAGCATAAATACAACTGTTTGTTATAAAAAAAAACAACAACAACAACAGTAAAACTACATGTGTCTTTTGACATGCAGTATTAATGATAAAATAGAGATAAGTCTGAAAACAACTCTCTGCCAAGTTTTGTATTGAAACATACAGTCAGTCCATATTCTTTAGTGTAAAGTGTCCATTTCTCACTTGAACACACCACAGCACACAGTGTGAACAGCAAAAAATCTTCCTCTCCATTTAACACATTCACCAAGTGAAGCAGCGGGCACCCAGGAACACAGCGCCTGGTGAGCAGTGTGCGGGCACGATACCTTGCTCAAGGGTACCTCAGTGGTGCCACTGGAGTCCTGTGATTCGAGCCAACAGGCCACCAGCTAAGTGATTACACATCCTGAAAACTGAGACATTTTGTGGCATGTTTATCAAGATAACGATAAATATCGTCATACTGTCCAACTCTATAAGACAGCTTTCAGAGACATCTACAGCTCTGGTTACCATGACGACCGCAGTGACTCGGTTCTGATTCGGTTCGTTTCAGCCAAACCGCTCTGAATGATTTTGTTTACAATTTAACAACTGAATTAGCAACATACTTAACTCTGCTTTGATGCATTGGAATTAAAGCTCCTTTTCATTTAAAAACCATTTTAATAGACGTTAATAATAAGAGGCTGTTTTTATTTTCAGTTTGTGGAAAAACTTGCCACAGAGCATCTCCAGCTAACCGAATCTGACTAATTAAAACTGAAGAACCAGCTACAAAAACGTCCTCGCACCTGAACTGCTCATCTCGAAAAGCCCTCGTCACACTCTGTAAGCTAGTCAGATGCTCCAGAGTGATTTTTTCCAAACATATTTCATCTAGTTTCATGGAGTTTAGGCTAACCATGCTGTCTGTAATGACAGGACCAGCAACAGTGAACAGCAACGGCAGCCCTCAGTCCTCAGTCACTCTGAAACATTTCAGAATAAAAGTCCGATGTACACTATGTGGACAAAAGTATTGGGACAATCTTAATGCTTCAGCATGCCAAGAAATTTTGGACAACGCCACACTTCAAACTTTGTGGACACAGTTTGGGAAATACTCTTTTCTATTCCAGGATGACTGCACAAAAACATGAGTTTGTGTGGAAGAACTTGACTGGCCCTCAACCCCATCTTACACTTTTGAGATGAATTGAAATCGAAATTGTGCAACATCAGTGCCTAACCTCTTAAATGCTGCACAGAAACTCCAAAATCTTGTGGAAATCGTTCTCAGAAGAATGGAAGCTGTTATAGCTGCAAAGAGGTGGACCACCTCCATATCAAATCTAAAGTCTATTAAAATCTATGGATTTAAATGCAATGTCATTAAATCTCCTGTTAGTGTAATGGTCTAACGTCCTGAAACTTCAAAAATGTAGTGATTTATGCTGTAATGAGTTAGTGATTTTTTTCTACAAAAATATTTTTAACAATGAATGTCTTTTTTTAACAATAACCCCTGGTTTGCTGTTATTAAACCCATTATTAAATATAACCTTCCAGTTATTCTCTGTGGCTTGGTGGTGATAAAGCATGCTGGCCATGACTGACTGCTAGTCACCACCTAATTTCTATAGTCTTTTAATACAATACGACAGATACAGTTAAACTTTAGGTCGAACTGTTACATCAGTGTGACTCCATGATGTAACATACATTCTTAGCCTATTACTTTAAGAATGACATCATCACCACGACCACCACCGCCACCACCAACACCACTATAAACCAGGCCATCTGACATTCATTCATCTGAATCAAGTGTTCCCAAGGCTTTAAGATCAATGGCTCCATTTTTCACAAACATGTTGCGGGGACAAGTGTTCCAGCTGCAACAACAAAGGGCAACGTTCCCTTTTGAATTTTCATGAGTGCTGAAGTATTTTTAGGCCTTGGCTCCCCAGCCTGCGGTCCATCTTATGTTTTCTCTGGTCTAGAAAATGCTCCAGAGGAAGCTGGTTCAGGCTGAAGAATATAATTACAGGTGGTTGCGTATCAGACAGCTATCCTCTGGCTAGGGTGGGCCCACAGCTAATACACAGATGGGGCACTGCAGCAACCGAACCCTAAGATAGAGCCTAAGATTGATCATAAGACAAGAAGGCCAAGTAAAAGCATCTACTTAATGGCTTACGGACATGCTGAAAATGTTCTTCTCACTGTAACTGTATCTGGTGTCCTTCAGCAAAGGGAAAGAATTTGCAGTAAATCAACCGTCATCGGGCAGAGCAGAACTAGATAAAAATCAAATCTGGGAATATGAACTGCTCTAATAGAGACTATATCAGTGGCTTTCAAACTTTCCACACGGCCTCAGAAAATACTTGGCTCTCCAAGTCCCACCATACAGTACATTAGACCTACCTTATTCAACTACGCAAAGTTCAGACAGTAGACAAATGTATTCATAATGAGAACATTAACGATTTACTGTTTTCAGCCACAGCCACCTTGTAGCACCAGAACTGATACTTAAATCCTCCCACACAATTCTAATACAAAGCAAGGGACAGACTAACACACACACACATACACACACACACACACACACACACACACACACACACTTACTTGTAAATAGGCAGAGACTGAAACATTACAGGTGGTCTTTCACACAGGCGTGTGGCCAATCAGAGTCTGATACTGAACTGCCTTTAAGAAACTGGTGGAAGTGAGAGTTTTTATTTTGAGGAGTTCTGAATAGAAATAAAATATGATAAGCCAAGATATGAGACCAACTAGTGCATCTGGGACAGGTTTTATACAATGTTTAGGGTAATTACCTCTTGTGACCTAAGGACTAGACAATATTGACTTAAAGGCCTCATGTTAGGTAAGACATGGATGTACAGAATACCATGAAGATGTGCCTGCCTTGTGCAATGAGTCTTTATGTAATTCTGACAGTGACAGTCATCAATCAAAGAATCTGACACAGAATAGTGTTAATCCAAACAGCTCAGAGGACACCATGGTAAACAATAGTCCTTTACGGGGATACTGGGAGTGAACTTGCTGCATAATTATAGGACTTTCATTACAGAAAATGCAAAACTTATTTTAAATCCCATTTTTGTGATCTTATAATTAATAGTACTAATTTGATAATATGATAATAGTTAATTGTGGGAAGTCTCATTGCATTCAGTATAGCACACTCCTTATTTTTTAATAACCTTAACCTTAAGAAGGATCATTAAGGGTGTGAAATACATCATGATGCTACAATCTGTTATGATGCTTTAAAAACTAACTTTTGGCCCAAATACAAGATCATTTAATTTGGATTATTAATTTGGACTATTTATTTGGACTATTACATTTTTAAAGAGTTATTTAAAATGTAAAAACATGCATTTTGTGAACTACCTCTGCGTAAACAGTTCTTGTAGATACTTTGTATATTGTAGTACAGTGAGTGAATCAAATGCCACGATGGAATGAATCAGTAAATCATTATAAGGTCAGAGATGTTTAACTCTATGGTCAGTTATTTCACACTGCAAAAAATGAAATCCTAACAAGCCAGAAGCCAGATCTTGTTTCTTGCTTTTGTTTTATTTTTGTTAGAACAACAGACTATGTTACTTTTTCTTTTAAAAAAGCTTAGTAGGTGCTAAAATCTAGCACGTTTCTTGCTTTGTTTGTATTTTATGAATTTTCTCAATGATTGTTTTAGTGCAGTCATCTGTCATCTACCATAATGACCAACTGTGATCATTTTGCATGTTGTCACTGACAGAGCTTGTATATCTAAAAAGGTCACAGCCTAAGTGGCAGCTGAAATTTTCACATTATGTATTTAAAAAACAAAAATGGAGACATAAGGCTTTGTTCCGACTGTGAGAAACTAACTAGAATTGAACATAAAGTCACAAAGAGTTTACAGCCCCATCACTGCAGTTGCACATCAGCTGTAACAATGAAACAAAAGCTGGAGGGGTCCCAAACAATATTATGCAGCCCTAGAGATACGCAGAGCAGCTGATAGGTGTTACTCTCTTAAAAGCCAAACACTCTCTCTTGACGTGAAGGATCTCTGCCTCTTTTCTAGAAAAATCACATCTGGCTTTTGTCTCCCATGTTCCCAGCATTCTCCAACCTAAACCCTCCCTAATCACTCTTGCATCTGACCCCGATTCACTGGGGGGGAAGTGGAGTGTGACTGGGTGCCAAAGGATTTTTCTAAGAAACCCTATTGTAGCAAAGGAGTGATTACTAAGGAACAAATATCCCAGTGTTTATATTGTCTGTCATTGCTTCTTTTCTTAGAGGGGCACTTGTGACATCTGAGCGCACACGTCGCCAACTCCCAATCAGTCTGCCACTAGAAATGTCTCCAATCTCATTCAAACACACCATTTACCTCACCAATGGTGCTAGACATCAGGATGCACCCAGATAATGTGACGTGTTCTCAACCAGGGAGATCTATTTAACACTGTCTACAGTAACACACACTAAATGCGTCACTTAACATCCCAGACTGAATCCCTGGAATAGAATTCTGTGTCATCCTAAGCCTGAAAAATGAAGAGCCCGTGTCTTACATTTGACTTGCATTTATATTTTCCTGAGATCCACTTATAACATCTGTGGTTTATGTACAAACAAAGTCAAACCTCTCTTTATCCCTCAGAATTAAACAAGCTGTTTTTGTGACCGTGCTTTTAAGGCTGATATATGTAAATGACCTCTGTTCTGACTGGCTGCCCTGTATTCTATCTCATTCAAAAAGCAGTCCAGGCTGACACTTTCGGTGTCAGTGGGAGCGACTAAACTGCTGTAGACTGACGAAGCAAATATACAGCGAACGGAAAGTGTTTAAAACTATTTATTCTGGCAAGAAATGTGTTTCTGGCTGCAAAACAAATAAACATAAATACAGTGAACATAAGATACTTCGTTTTTGCACACTACCGTATAGAAATGTGTTGGTCTTTGTGACATCACATAAACAATTCATTCAAAACAGGCTCCTTTGGCAGCTTAGGTTCCACATATGACCTGAAAAGTAAAACATACATTTTAAAATGTTTGCACACTACATTGAAAGAGCTACTGGCACTGGCCTTTTAAAATGTCAAACATGTCGACTCATGCTTTACGACACAGCAATATTATACTCACTGCACAGCATACTGGTACTAATTACAGAACATGGCATTAAAATACATAATAACACTGTTCTCATGCTGAATGTACCCACCATAAGACAGATACGTTGGTCTTCCCGAACACAGCTTGGTGAAAATAAAGCTAGCCTGTGTAGCTCAAGGCACTAAATTGGATTGTAACTGGCACGTGGTCTTTCCAAGTTTGTAAGTTTGAGCTACAAAGCCACAAAATGGTTGTGTGGTGAAGGCTGGTGCTAATGCTGACTTAGACAAGGGTAATATATCTTCCACAGCATTCTTATAGTTTCCAGGCACATAAGAGAAAAAAGGGAGCTATCATTTGTTAAAAATAACATATAATAGACCAGGCAAATGTTGTGGAGGTTCCAAGAGCCTCTGCATGTCTTTATATTCTATACAATGCCACACAGTCTGTAGGTATATAGATAGAAAGATTCCAACCCAACGGAAAAGATCTCATTTTGGAAGAATCGCAGCCATGGCTACTTCTCAAAGATCATTTACAGTCAGCCTATTGATTGCTTCCCAAAACCAACAGAGAAAGACATAATTCATCTTCTCCACAGTGATGTCTCCCAGCCACAAACTGAGCCCCTCTTACTCGCCAACCCCCACATAGCCAAATATAGATGCCGCGATTATTTTCAGTATTTAGCACTAAAGAGGGGCATCCCTGTTTCTGGAATGGTTTGATTTAGCCGTTGTGGGCCAAAACATAATCAGCAGCACAAAGAAGAACCTGGTGTGGTTTTATGGGTTTTCACTGTTTAACACTTATACACGCAATTACAGAACCAACCTTTTGTACTTCATGTCACTACTTGGTGTTTTATAAGTGGAACAATATCTTGATCTATGGCATTGCTGACTTAATCTGAGTGGTAAGCAAAATGAGAGAATAAAAAAGCAAAGGGGCTTTGAATATGCAATGAATTAGGAAGAACATTTACACCACAAGGTGTCTTCAGGTCATGACACAACAAATCCCAGAACAAGTGCCCCCTCTACTGGTCATCCATCAAATTGCAAACAACACATTAATCAACATTAGAAAATCCTGCATAATACTGTGTGCCCCCCTCATTCCACTTGAAAAGACTCCACATGACCTGTACTGTGGTATCAATATGTTGTGTAGCTGGCAAATATGAAATATGCAGAGTGGAGAATATTAAAGAATAACATAAATATTCACAACAAATACTATATAACAAATACACATATTCTAGGAATGGTTTAAGAATCACTTTCAGGAACTGCAAGTGGTATTGGGACTGGCAAATCTAAAACTACCTAGCAGTTCCACTTCGGATTTAAAAACGTTTAGGTTTTGCCTTGCGCAGTTAGTAGCTAGATTCCCTGCAAACCACGATCAAACAATGTGTGGTAATAAAGCAATTTCACCAGTTAGTCTAACAGTATTAACAACAATGTCAAATTACTTAATTCACAGATGTTTCTCATCTGCATCCCTTATTGACCTCCCCCCTAAAACTAGTCTGGAATTATACATATACTATTAGAACACAAGTAGCTTTTGGTGTCAGAAGAGGCGTGATTTGCATCAGTGATGATGTGTGGCATTTCACTAGAACTTAAAACTGGTGCCTCCTCAACTTGTCCTCATCTGTTCCTCCTCCTCAGACACAGGGGGTTCCCAGGAACTTGCATCCTCTACTTTGTTTGATGACTGACTGTCAGACAGTTCTGATTCTTGAGCAACAGTTGATTGGTACTTGGTGATGAACTCTTTGCTGGTCAGTGCCTGGTCGTATTTGGGACAGCTGGCCTTCACTGGCATTCGCTCTATCTTGTCTAGACATGGACAAGAGAAGACAGCAAATACATAATATATAATATATAATATATGATAATATATAATTTAACACAATATAACATATGATATCCAGCAAAAAATAATATGTCTGAATATTTCTTGATTGTCTCTGAATATTTCTAGACAATAACACAGGTCAACAGGTCAAAATCATCAGAGATAAGTTTATGTGGGTTTTGTAGTTCAAATCTGTTTTTCCCACACATACAGTTATTTGCAATGACGTTAGTTATACATTGCATGATAGCTGGTATAATTAGCATATAATAATCATATGCTGAGCGATTTTGAAGAAACAGCGGTAGCTCACTGACACTGATCATTATATCTATGCCACAGTATGGCCTGTCTGACTTCACACTGAAAATATTGAAACTGTTACTTGATTGGTGTCTGTGGTTTAATAAAAAACACATGCAAGTCTATTGCAGATCTAATATTGCTCATAATCCAAAAAGTTGATGTGACTGAAAAAAAAATGAAATCTGAAGTTCTGAAATCAGCTTGAAAAACTGGTTTAGAAAAGTATGTTTTAGTTTCTGATGATTACAATTATTTTTTTGTTGACCTTTGTAATTTAGGCTGTGGTATATTGTGGTGTTCTGTTTCCGTCCTTGATCTGTCCTGTTTGTGTTGCACCATGGTCCTGCAAGCATGCAGTTTCATTTCACTGTTTACTGTGTGTATATGGTTAAAAACCTAATTGACTTGACTTAACTGAAAGCTGATTAAATTTAATGTATTCAACCAGTAGATCATTTTGCTTGTTTAAAGCATAATTTCTTGACACACAAGCTTTATTGGCAGTCACAGGCAGTTTTACTACAAGGCCTATTTAGGCAATTGCATGGGGCCTCATTCGCCAAAAGGTCTGGATTTATTTGCCCGATCAACGAAGTGAAAACTAGAGGAG
>JBBPDB010000128.1:21168272-21195993 GCA_037974465.1 Brachypetersius altus | reverse complement strand
TAAAGGGGCGTGGTCATGTCTCCATTCACACAAGTCACATGACATTGATACAATTTATGGGAGACAACCTCTTTTTATTTTTTTTTTAACTTGCATTAGCTGTCCAAAGCCAAAACAACACTTTTAGAGCTTCCAAAATAAAATTAAAAAACCGGCAACAATTGTTGCCATTGGGATTTAATGGGTTAAACATTTATGGTAAATGGGTTACAACCCCACACACTACTCCCCAACACGCTGCTTCTTCACTCCCTTACAACCACCTTCTACACCATAGCAAGCATCTAGCTATACCAGCAACACCATAGCCACCACCTTGTACACCATAGCAACCACATAGCAACACCCCAGCAACTACCTTGAACACAACAGCAACGACCTAGAACTTCCATAGCAACCATCTCCTCAAATATAGCAACTGCCTAGAAACTAATTAGCAACCACCTAGCAATCATCTTGTATACAATAGCAACAACCTTGAACTTCCAGAGCAACCATCGCCTCCATCATAGTAACTCCCTAAAAACTAATTAGCAACTGCCTAGCAACACCCTAGCAACCACATTGTATGCTATAGCAATCACTTACACAGCATCCAACCATTAGTGGCAAAGGAGAGAAAAGGGGTTGGATGAAAAAAAGAGGAGTGTGTGGTGGAATGTGCGGGTACTAGAGGAGTGTGTAGTACGAGAGGATGAATGAAAACAGGAAGACAGTGCTGGCCGTGGATATGTGGGGGCGTTTTACATTGTTTGGTCGCTGTATGGAGACTGAAAGTTTTGTTCCCTGAAACTGCATTCATTTTAATTGGGTCAAAAAAATAAAATAAGTGTGAATTTGGGAAAAAAAGAAAAGTGAAAGGTGTGGAAAAGATGAGTGCTGGTTATAACCAAACAAGTGTGTGTTGCTCATATCCCAAGACGTTTGGTTTCAGACAAAGTCCGAACAGGACGGACTGAATAGAGAACCTCATTCATTCTGTATGGAACAGTATTACCATTGTAACTCGAAACGGCAACAAAAGTAATAGCGCAGTTAATACAACACCTTGCACTGCCAAACGTTTTGATATAGGTTCATATATAAGCTGATATATAGGTTCATATATAGGTTGCTATATAAGCTGATATAGCTGTTGTATAGGTTCATATAGACTGATATATAGGTTGCCTGGGTGCATTCAACGGTTCGAGCCACATTAGGTGAGACGAATGAATAATAAACAATAAATATTAAATAATAAAGAAACTGTTTAAAGGCGAATAATAATACATTATAAATAATAATAAAGGATCAGTTTACATGTTAATAATAATATTTTAAAAAGTTGGTTTCCTTCTGTACATCACTTCCGGTCACGAGAGCGCGAGAGAGAGAGAGTGAGAGAGAAAGAGGGAGGGGGTGTGTTATATATCCAGAGAGACAGTGTGTGTGCGTGTGTCATATATACATAGAAAGAGAAAGAGAGAGGGAGAAGCAGCGGAGATCCGCAATGTCTCTGAACCGGAACCGGTCCGAGTCCGGGGGAGTCATCATCAACAACAGCGAGAGGTGGGCACTCACCAAACAACAACAACAGCGGTCGGCTCAAATCACCAGTCGTGTGTGTGTGTGTGTCTGTCGAGCCCATCATGTCACCCTCGTTAGTCTCGCGACTTCAGACATGAGGCCGTTGTTTTTGTTGTATTCAAAATCCAACACTAATAAATAACCGACGGGATCTTTAACGGGTCTGCGTTTGTGTGTGTATTAGTGTGTTAGTGTCTATATTAGTGTGTGTATTAGTGTGTATATTTGTGTGTGTATTAGTGTGTATATTTGTGTGTGTGTGTGTGTGTGTGTGTGTGTGTGTGTGTGAGAACACACCCAGTCTCTTCACTGGGTCATGAAGCCATAAGCCCATTAACCCTGGTCTAAAAGTGAAGAGGCTTTTAAGTTACGCGGTTCTCGGCAACTTTATTGGTCTTTAGGTTTAAGATGATAAATGTTAACGGCTGTTCCAGTATAACCCAGAGTGAGCAGAATAATCCTTTTGTTCTCATTTGTGATTAAAGTGAGTCTTGAAGTTTTATGTTCTCCAGTGATCTGAATTTGAATAGACTTTGTTTGTCTCCAGTGTCTTGATGTCCTATGAGAATGTGGAGCTGGCCTTCTGTGATGCAGATCATTTACCAGAGCTGTTTAAGAAGAGCAAAAAGGGGAGCGTCTATCTCACACCCTACCGGGTAGGTACAGATCATCTAGAGCTGAGGTTTTGGACCAGTATTAAATAAGTTCTGATGGAATTCCACATACAAAAGAGGATAAACATCCATGTTGCATCTGAGATTGCTTTCTTGTTTTCCTGAAGGGAACTGAATGGAGGTTCTAGATCAACAGAACATGAACGGTACCTTTGTTAACTTGGGCTGGGTTTTGTTCTGTCATTCAGGACCCAAGTGGTCAATCTTGGCAAACGCTGCTTACAGAGCATCTTTAAAAAGAGAGATCTGCAGTGCTGACTGATCTGCAGTGCTGACTGACCAAACATCTGTAGTACGCATGCAGTCATCAGCTATTCTTAATTAGTCAGTAATTAATTACACTTAGTGCAAACCTGCTTGTGCTCTTCTCTGGTTTAGACCACACCCACTTTTGGTCTTGTATTTAAAAAAGAATGTTTTAAAAAGGTGTTGACTGACACTTGACTGGTTTATAAAGTGAAATTCATATTTAATTGTAACTGACTTGTTATTAGAGCATATTAATGGTTGCTAATAAGGTTCATTTTGTTCTTTGAAAGTAAGGCAGGTATTTAAATGCTCACTGCAGAGCCTGAAGGTCTTGTTTTCCATCAGGTGATCTTTGTAACAAAGGGGAAAGATGCTCTGCAGTCCTTCATGATGCCATTCTACCTAATGAAGGGCTGTGAGGTCAAGCAGCCTGTTCTGGGGGCGAATTACATCAAGGGCACTGTGACTGCTGAACCAGGGGGTAAGAACTCCTCTAATCTAAACTAGTTCAAGTTCATTCACACCTGGCCTGAAGATCTAGAGAGATCAGAAGTGGACGTGTGAGATTCAGGTGTGTTTTGATCAGACATGGAAGAAAATTTGTAGGCGTTTGTTCTTAAGGACACAGCAGCTTGAGTTGGTCTGAATAACCTCTGGGTCAGGACTTGAAGAGGCCCGGAGTCAGAATAATCACACACCTGTGTTTTTCTTGTGCAGGCGGCTGGGAAGGATCTGCAACCTTCAAGCTGATCTTCGTCGCTGGAGGAGCCATTGAGTTCGGGCAGTGCATGCTGCAGGTGGCAGCTCAGGGTAAACTTCCCTTCCTCGCTTTTCCTAATTGCTGAAACGAGTCTCTCACCAGTGCCGACACAGTTATATGTTTACTAGCAGTGACCACAGGAGACAAATATACTGAATGTTACTCTGATGACACTTGCGCTTCTGAAAACAGGCCAGGGTTTTGCAGTAAGGCCTTATTTTTTTCTTCTTTAAACTGTGTAACTTCATTTTATTTTTTCAGCTTATTTAGATATTTGTGTTTATTGTGCAGCTCATATGTGAGCTCTCCTGTTTTATGTAATTATGTTGCTGTAAAGTCTTCATGTTGGTTTGTGTTACTTTTGCTTTGTGTTATGTAATTTAATGACCATGAATTTGATTTCTTGTTTTCTTAATTGGCGGATCCAGACTTATATTCTTCATTTTCCAATCAGTCAGTAGCATTGTTTTCAGTTAATTACTGTATAATTTGCCCCATGATGTAATTAGCTAGGGATTTTAAGGGATTAATTATTTAATATGTATTTTATACCACTTTGCCCATCGGTCCGTTAAATGTATGGGCTTGTTTGTCTCCCAGCCTCCAGCGGGCAGCCTGTGACTGGCAGTGTGGGCTGCTCATACATGGCTAACGGGGCGTATGCGTACCCACCTCCACCTCCGGCTAACGGCATCTACTCCACTGGACCCCCCCCTCCCGGGTACTCCCACCACGGACCCCCGCCTCCAGGTATAACACTGCCTGTGTAAGAAGACTTTTCTCCAATTTTGTTGACCTTTATAAAGTGAAAAGAGAAAACCTCAATGTTTCTTTTGTATAATGAAAACTATAAATGTTTTACTACTGATGTTTAGCCAGAATAAAAGGAAATCCAGAATCAGATCTTCTCCATCCAGGCTGTTTCTCCTGAACTGAACTCAGTTCATCATCAATCTGAGATTCCGAGCATTTTCTCTCACTTCTTAAATTCAGCTCCTGAGAAAGAGCTTCTCTAATCTCAGCCTGATCCCAGTTTGAGATCTTCAGATCAAATCTCTTTTCTCTCACTGCTCTGACCTTTATTCAGCTCAGATCATCAGATCTTCAGATCCACCAGAAGAAAACTTGGTTTCTTATAAATGAGTCTGAAATTTGTCTCAGTGAGCAGATTCGAGTCTCAGTTCCCAAAGTCAGACAGTTTTGATCCATAATGTGTTAAAGAGAAGAAAATGAGAACCGAGGAGAACAGCAGGAGAACTTCTGTCTTCAGTTGATTTTCTCTTTTGCTCCTTATTTCTCCTAAATGGGGGTTTAGGAGAAGCAGCTTAGATCTCCAGATCCGAAGATTTATTTCTGATCAGACAGAAAAGACTTGCTCTGGACTCTGAAATGACAGCAGAATCAATTTCAAAATCAGTCTCACTGACTGTTATGCTAAAGTTCACTAAATCAGCCCCTGTTTAGTTCATTATACTGAATTTGATATTTGATATTTGTAGTAGTTCTGACATCATAACATCATTACATCAGACCTGTGAGGGTTTTTAATGATCCACAGGCTGTAGCACAGTTGAGAAGAACAGATGTACTATATAACTTTTATAAATTCTCTGTATGTATTTCTACTTGTCTTCAGGTGCATTCTACCCTGGAGCTCCTGGGTTTGATGGTCCAGCAGCGTACATCCCTCCTCCCCCGTATTCTGCTTCAGTGGCTCAAGCCCCTCTGGACCCAGATTTACCCCAAACCTCTGCAGGTCAGAACCGCAACCACAATTCAACATCTTACCTTGAGGCTGATGATTTGCAGTATGGCTGCATAGACTGGGTGGCATTGCTCTTAGATATTAGATTGAATTTTAGACCCGAACTCTCTTCGGTGGTACATCAGGTGTCCCAAGGTCCTTGACTAACCGTTTATTCCCCTCACAATTTCATTAACCCAGCAGTTCCTCTGTCATGTTTACCTACTCGAATATATCACTGAATAAAAAATCTAATATTTTTATAATTTAAATTATAAAAGTAGAAATAATTCAGTTTATCTTGGACACTGTTTGTTCTGTACCTGAAATACAACAACGACTGTTACAGTTACAGCAACTGTTAGTTACTATTACCGTTAGTTACAGTTACTGTTTGTTACAGTTACTGTTTCAGTTACAGTTACAGTTACAGCTACTGTTACAGTTACAGCTACTGTTAGTTACAGTTATGGCTACTGTCACTTACAGTTACAGTAAGTTACTGCTACTGTTACAAGCTATTGTTTCAGTTACAGCTACTGTTAGTTACAGCTTCTGTTACAGTTACAGCTACTGTTACAGTTACAGCTGAAGTTACTGTTACAGCTACTGTTTCAGTTACAGCTACTGTTAGTTACTATTATCGTTAGTTACAGTTACTGTTAGTTTCAGCTACTGTTAGTTACTGTTACAGTTACAGCTATTGTTAGTTATTTACAGTTACTGTTAGTTCCTGTTAATTAGTTACAGCTACTGTTACAGTTACAGCTGCAGTTACTGTTACAGCTACTGTTAGTTACTGTTAGTTAGTTAAAGCTACTGTTACAGTTACATTTACTGTTCATTACTGTTAGTTACAGTTACTGTTAGTTAGTTACAGCTACTGTCACTGCTACTGTTACTGTTACAGCCACTGTTACAGCTACTTTTATAGCTACACTTGCATATGAACATGGCACCAGCTGTGACAGAGGTGGGGGGAACTGATTTAGGATGTTCTCCAGTCCATTAACATAATATTGTGTTTTTGACACTCTTGGGGACCTCTACTGGCCTCAGGGGCACTTAGCAGGTGCTGAGTTTATACTGAACTGGTCTTGTACCTAAAGGCTGCATTTTTGGCTCTGCTTTTAGTACATAGACACACATAAATAGACCTCAGAATGAAACTAGATCCAACAAATTGGTAAAATATAGGCCTCCTAAATGCTTAAACTATGGCACATCCTAAAATAGAATCTGTAACTGTACAGATCTGTAACTACAACTGTATCAGTTGTGTAAAGTTAGGCCTCATTAATGGTCACTAATGCAGATTGATAAGTTTTTTTTCTTGAGTGCAGCATGTTGAATGTTGCCTTAGTGTTTTACATGAGCATTATTTCTTTTTCTGTTTGTTTCAGCCGAGGCAAAGGCAGTGGAGGCAGCAGCCAGCGCAAGCTCCGCCTCTTTTGCATCGACTCATGTTTATCTGCCAGAGGTGAGTTTATGTTGAATATGTCTGTTATGTAAACCCTTTCACCAGAATAAACAAACAAAATACCCTACAGCTTTATAGAAAGTTAAGGCAATCTGTGCAGCTAATATTTTTTTTTTTCTTGGTCTCACAGGACAAGCCCCCACCTTACTCACCACCTGAAGACAAGAAGAATCAGTAAATTCCTGAGCAGCAGATCCACAGCCAGCCCTCAGTCTTCTCTGTCTCACACGTTCTTAATAACAGCATTTCATTTCATTAACTCACCGCGTCCTATAGAGCCGTGCTGTGAGATTCAGAGTCAGTCAGAGAGTCAGTGAGAGAGAGAGAGAGAGAGTCAGTGAGTGAGAGAGAGTGTCAGTGAGTGAGTGTGAGAGAGAGAGGGAGAGGGACAGTAGAAAGGGTTTTTGATCTCACTGTGATTGAGAAGGACTTAGACTTTAGGACTGTAGCTCTAACCCAGATTCCAAGACTTCATGACATTCCCTGAGGGACTGTCTGTTAATCTGAATTTTCCCAGTGGGTGAACCGGTTTGAGCTGGTTCAGTTGGTTGTGGCTTATAAGGAATGGGACCATGATTATCAGGGAAAGTGGGAACAGTGATGGAGCAGTGATTCCGGGAAACACTAAACATTTCTGCGCTCAGGCGTTTGCTTAGAGTGACATTGTGTTTTACCTGAGCGCTCCTTGGCCAAAGCACTCGGTTCTGTTTGTAGCTCCTGTGGATTTCCCCTTCCCTCCTCATCTCCTGTCCTCTTCTTCTCTTCTGCTCCATCCCTATGTCCTCTTCTTGCCCCCGTCCTCCACTGCTCTGGAGCATGTCGCAAACTAATACAGCACTTTAACTTCGTCATGCATCAGTACAATCCTGCTCCTGCCTTTGTGTGCAACTACTGTTTATTGTTAGATATTTTAATTTATCTAATTTATTTGAACGAAAAACTGTGCAACCAACGAGCATGTTCTCAGCTGTAACAGCTAATGTGCAATGGATATTTTATTAAATATAACGTCTCGGCTGAAAGGGTTTTATTTATTTATTTAAACAGTAGATAAACACTCTTCGGGGGGACGTGACCGACATGTGGTGCAACAGACCATCTTACAAATCCCTTTTTCACAGCATTCTCTCTTAATGACAGACACTCTCCAATCTAAATGCTTTTTTACCTCTACTTCAAGTTCAGTGTAGTAAAACTGTAGGCCCTCTGAAAGCTCAAAAAATGTGGCTCAGAGCTTTTAGGTGTGATTTAATCACTTCCTGTGCTTCTCTTAATGGTTCCCTTTCTAAATACAGCACATGCTGCTTGTGCAAATGCATTTGCTCCCAGAGTTCAGTCCAGTTCTGTGCCCAAAACTACCTGCCCAGAAACAAACAGGTGAGGTTGAGTGTAAGGCAAGAGGCTTCGAGCTCATGTTCTGTTATCCCAGTTCATGTCATGTAGCTTCAAATTAGTTCAACTTTCACTCAAAACAGCAGCCATTCTAAAGAGTTGGTTGGGTTAAAACACAATCTTCACATGTAAACATGTCCCAGTTAACACAGTCTAAAGAACAGCTGGAGGATAAACTTACTGACATAAAGGGTGATTCCACATTTACAGTCTGTGTTCAGGTTCATCCTGATTCGGGGTTTCAGAAAGCTGTACAGTCACTTTAACCCAGTGTTCAGGTGCTATAAATCCTAAATATCCAGCTTTCAGTGACCTCCCCGCTCTGAAACTCTTTCACATTGGAGGGCAGATTGGATTCGTTTCTTCAGGCTGATTTTTACAGTGTTCAGGTCTGATTTGTGTGGTCAGACTTTAGTCTCTTGCATCTTCAAGTTGGTTGCAATAGTACCGGTGCATGTTTAAGTATGTTGACTTGAGAGGGTGGACGTCCAGCATCAGTTAATCAGTCTGCAGTGAACAGAACGAGGGCTGAAAATTCATTACAGTAAACTAAAGTAAATACCAAAGTGTTGAAGGTGTATGTTTTAGCAGTGGCTGTTTAGGATAGTGCAGGAGATTTGATTCCTGGGTGACTCACCACACATCAGATGTGATGCACAAAACAGTTGCAAGCTGCTTTGGATAAAAGTGACGGCCAAATGACGTAAATATAAGCTTTGTGTGCGGCACCGACTTTGTTGTCCTACAACTGAAGAAAAAAAAAGATTGAAATTTGATCTGACATAGAGTCATATGTCCAGAAATCCAGTTTGAATCACACCTATAAATGTGTTTTTACTGTACTGTTGTCACCGCCGATCAGATTGGAGCTGCCTGAACAATATGTGATTGTTGCATGGTAATGATAAAAGCTACTAAATACCAAGTAACGTAAAATAAACAATGCCACATCAAATTTAGCCCAACAAGCACAATGTTCCTTTTTAAAAGTGCTTTGAGTTTTGAAAAAGAGAAAACTTACTGCAAAACTGTGACGTTTTCAGAAAAACTTCAAGCACTGTTATTGTACTTCAGTCTTGAAAGCCCAGTTTGATAATTAAATGTAACAGCTATGATTATCTACCACAGAAAAGGCTTTTTAGTCTTAAGATGAATCTGGGTCTGACCGGCCTAAACTGTGATGTCTCAGAGATGACGGCTCAAATTTTCCAGCTTCTGACCAAACGTGACAACACTAGAGCTCCACAGAGGGTCCTTCTCTAAGCAGATTAAAGGAACCACTTTGCCGTTTCAGGGACTGCAGGACAAACACGCCTCCACAGCAAGAAGTTTGTGCTCTAAAGCGTCTCTCTTTTTCCACTGCCCTGCATAGGTTCATCATTTCCCTTCTCCAGAACCACACGCTCACATTACAGGCTGTCAGGGTCGTAAGGAAAAACACAGAGACTACTTGGATAACAAAACCTCTAAACTACTTTTCACAGAAACACCACAGATCTTTTAGTTCCACCCAGGACCAAATCATTTGGCCAAAAAATTGTGAAATGGGTTGCGATCCTGTAACATGTACGAGACCAAAGACACCTCAGAAAGTGCCTGATTGGATGTTTAGAAGGAAAAATGTGGGACTGCAAGATTTCCTCAGTGAATGATCAGCTTTTTCATGAGCTGAAAGCTGCAGTCCGAGTCCAGACAGTATCAGAAAAGATCCTGCGGCTCATGGCGGGCAGAGAGTGACACTGACGCCCTCCCCGATCCAGCAGGCAGGGAAGAGCTCGCGAGAGAAAGCACAGTGGAAGGCATGCAGCCGCACCTGCCCCTCGCCGTAATAGGTGAGCGTTCCGGCCTCGTAGTCCAGCAGCATGCCGATACGCAGGGGCTGCGGCTGCAGCTGCCCGGCCACCGACTCCCTGCGTCCGGCGTGCCAGGCGCTCAGCTGCCGCTCGTCCAGCTGGAGGCTCCACGACAGCTCGTTCATTCCCAGCATGCACGTCTTGCCCTTCTCCTTGCGCGGGATGGCCTGATACGTCACCCCGACATACGCCCACGGCTTGGACACCTCCAGCTCCCAGTAGTGCCGGCCGTGCGTGAAGTTCTCAAAGCACAGCACCTGCCAGGTGTAGTCAAAACGGGCCTCGTGAGCCGGAACGGGCCGCGGCCCCGAGGTCAGGTGCTCCGCCCGCCTGTTACTGTGCGAGAGGAGGAGGTGGGCGTTGGCCGTACGAGGGTCAAAAGTCAAGGAACAGCGGTCTGTGAAGAGGAAGAAATAAAAATCTAAACATTTTTGAAATGACCTCCCAGCTCCATTTCCAGCAGAAACAGTTTTCTGGACCATTTCAGGAACTTGTGGGTCTCCAGCTGGTCCTGCAGCTCAGTGTGAGAAAGATCTGGAGACTGGGGAGGACAAGACATCCCTCTCTAAACTCTCTGGACTGGAGAGAATTCTGGAGCAGTTCTGGAGAACTGCTGAAGAATTCAATTTAGATCAGTAAACCAGAAGGAACTGAGTGATACTTTTCTTTTATCAAGATCAACACAAAGAGAACGCCATTCACTAAAGACCTGATTTGTTGATTCAGAAACAATAGTTTGAGCCTGTTTGGGTTAATAATGTGTTACCGTTGACTGTAAAATACTGAAAAACAATGAAGTGTATAATTTTGTTAAATCTGAGGGTGGACCCACACATCCAGGCTGCAGTGTGTGTGTAATAAGAAACAGGAGGATTGTTTACATGCACTCAGGCCTTCCTTTTCTGCAGGATAGGATGGAGTAGCAGGACTGGGCACCACAGCAAGTACTGGTCTTTTGTCTTGAGGAGAACCTGGAACAGAAGAGCAGGTCAGATATAACTGGGCTGACTCTGTTTCACACACATTCATGAACAGAGACCGTTTTGTCCTGACCTTCCTTATCATGACCCACAACTGCACACACGGCTTTATCGAGGTCCTCACACACCAGCTTAGAGACGCGAGACAGAACGTCCGTAACCGGGTTCAGCTTCTCTAGAACGTTCACATTCACATCCACAGGAACTTCACCCATCTGAGGAATCTCAATCAGCCTGGAGTCCTGTTCAGACACACAGACCAACAGGCACCCGCCATTACGAGCATTCCGAGCATCTCCAGCAAAAACAATCACTGATATGAAGCGTTCAGACTTCAGAGTAATAAATAGATGTTATTAAACAAAATACTGCATCATTCTAAAGTGTAAAGTGACCGTTCTGTCATACATGAACACGCCACAGGACACATTGTGAACAGCCCCACATTCTTCCTTTGCATTTAACACATTTAACCCATTTAACTAATTTAACAAATTTAACCCATTCACTAAGTGAAGCAGCGGGCAGCCCGGAACACAGCGTCCGTGAGCAGTGTGTGGGGACGGTAACTAGTTCAAAGGTACCTCAGTGGTGCCACTAGCAGTCTTGGGATTCGAACCCCAGATCTTCTGATCGCAGGGCAAACGCCCTAATCACTAGTCCCCCAGCTGCCCCAAAATAATAAATATTTGGAATATATAATGGAAAGTAGTAAAAGCAATAAAGCTAATGTGTCTAAAATGTGTTAGCTGTGTGTTATTCACTGATCTGGGACCTGTATGAGCTGACAGTCTGGGAGGGAACAGAGGACGCTGATCTGCTCCTCCATTTCTGAAAGCTGCTGCGTTTTCTCCTGCAGTTCTCTGAGCCGAGCCTCGGCCTGAGACAGAGCGCCGTCCTTCTGCTGCTCCACAAAGCTCTGCGTCAGCTCCTGCTTCTCCACCAGCACCTTCAGCAGCTGCGAGAACTTCGTATCCACCCACTGAGACGTCTGCTGCAGAGAAACCTACAACAGACGCACGGGGAGGAGGTCTTCACTGGTTACAGGCGAGAACAGGCCTGGAACAGGTTACTGCTGAATACTGCTACAACACACAAAAACCTTTAGCTCATTTATACATTTATATAATTTACTTAATGACAGAATAACGTTCTCCTGGCAAAAGTCTCGTTTTCTTGCCTTGGCTTTAGCGATGTTGTCACTGAGCTCCAGAATGTTCCGCTCCGTATCCTCCCTGCACTTCATGATGTCCATTTCCTTCTTCTTTAGCACCACCTGACAATTCATATAAAACAACAGCAGCACCTTTTATTTCATTTGATGGATTTTATTTATAACATGTCACAAAGACATTTCTAGATGCTACAGTACCAGTCACACGTTTTGGCACACACTGAGATTACAGTTGCATGTTTCTCACTTAATATTTTCTAAACTCTCAGTATTCTTTAATAAGTAGATTTACAGTATGTTCACCATTTGATGACCTTGTTTTATTCATCAGTACTGGCCTACAAAAAGCCCCCTAATATAATAACGATAGTGTGGATCTCCAGACCAGTGTTAGATATTTAAGGAGCTATTAAGTGCTGAAACAGTAACAAGTGCATTTAAAGTTAAAGGACAGTCTAGAATTTGACTCTGTATCACCAACAACCAGTTAATAGGAGTCAGACCTGCACTGTTACAGATTCTCTCATCTCAGAAAGGAAACTGGCTTTATTTCACACATTTTCATTTAGAGCTGCTCAACCAACACCTTTCAGTTTAATCAGAATAAAAACCTGCAGTTTATGAAATAAAAGTGTCTCTGCAGGTTAATCACCTCCCGGTGCCTCCTCTCATCCTCCAGCAGGATCTTGTCGTGGCTCTTGCACTCGTTCACGGAGCAGGCGCAGCAAACACACGCGGCGTGGTTCCTGCAGTACAGGACCAGTGGTTTCTGGTGGTGGCCGCAGAGCTGCTCGGGTCCCGGTTCGGGTCGCAGTTCGGCTGCGTATCTCCCCACAGGACCGTCCACGGCCTCCGTCAGCAGAGACAGAGACACATTCCGCTTCAGCTCCGGCCTGCTGGGAAACCTGGCGTTACAGACCGGGCAGTTACAGTCTGGAGGCTGGGGCCCTGCTCTCTCTCGCTGGTCCCAGTGTCTGGAGATGCAGGCCTGGCAGAAGGTGTGCCCGCAGGGGATTGTGACCGGGCACTTAAAACACTCCAGGCAGATGGCACAGCTCAGATTCTGCATCTCCATCACAAGAGCTGAAGAACTGTCGATAAACAGCACAGACACAGTGTTATTGCAGCACAGCACCACTCTCACAGAGCACAGACACAGTGTTATTGCAGCACAGCACCACTCTCACACAGCACAGACACAGTGTTATTGCAGCACAGCACCACTCTCACACAGCACAGACACAGTGTTATTGCAACACAGCACCACTCTCACAGAGCACAGACACAGTGTTATTGCAGCACAGCACCACTCTCACAGAGCACAGACACTGTTACTGCCACACAGCACCACTCTCACACAGCACAGACACAGTGTTACTGCCACACAGCACCACTCTCACACAGCACAGACACAGAGTCCCCGAAGTGTTAACAGTGCCCCCTGGTAATCTTAAACCATGTCCACGAGGTGGAAACCAGGCCAGTACTCTTTGATACAAACTTAAATCTCTCCAAACAATGAAAAACAGTAACAGCAGCTTCAGACCATAAAACACCTTTATCAGCCAGATTCTCATTGATTGATCCATTCTAGAGACTACACTGATTTTATTAATCAAATGTATAATTAAACTAAACCTTCTAAAGCATGTTCGAATCTTTTGGTGGTCAGATCTAAAACATGATAGAAATTACTGATCATATTTAGTGATTATCACACGATAAAAGAAGTGTCATTCCCTTTGGATCCTGTTTACACTTGTAATGTTTATTTGAATAGTTCTACATATTTTTCATGATTTAGTTCTAGCCTTTAATTTTCTGTTTAAATAATAGTAACTATATTGCACATCTCACGGATGTCTCAGGTTTAATTTCACTGCATGCTGTGTTTGTAGAACTGACAAAGACAGAATCCGGAAGCTTTAAATTTTTTTCACAGTAAGAGGATCACCCTTACGGAAATTCACTATGGTTTCCTATGGTTTTTATGCAGTAATCATAGTTTTACTACGGTACCCCATGGTACTTTGGTACTACCCATAGTTTTACTATGGTTTAGCCATAGCACTTCATGGTAGTTGTGGTTCTACCATAGTTTACATATACATATACCACTTCATAGTTACCCAAAAACCTGGGGATGATCAACTTTCTCACTTTTTTCACCCCTGATGAGTTGGCATAGTTGCTCTTTCTTGGTAGCGCCCAAAAGTTCCAGATTATTCCATGTATGGTTTGTGGTGCAAATTGTTCACTCAGTGGAAAGCTATAAATAACAATACAGAGGTACTAGGAACTTGCCTTGCCCACATACCATTGTGTTATGTTGACAGTTTTTCATCTTTGGCTGTGCTGGAACATTAGTATCACTTTCTGTTGGAATTCTTCAATTCTGTTTTGTCACTATGCAGCATATAGCAATGGAGTTACATGGAACTGTTGATGAAAGCTGAAGATCAGAGGACCTTCACAAAATCTACGTGAACATGCCCTAAAAGCACTCACATCAAGCCATACGCAGTCCTTGATGTTCAAATATCCAAACAAAACATGTCTTTGCCTTTTCATTCCACTCACATACAAATATATTGCAAAACTAGAGAAATTGTTTATATTATAAATGTTTATATTAAGCAAAACAATTAATAACAATAATAATGACCATTAATATTGTTATTATTATTGTTGTCATTTTTGTAGTTATTACTGTTCTCATTGTTTTTGTTATTAACATTAATAATAACACTACTACTACTGCTACTACTACTACTAATAATAATAATAATAATGAGACTCAGAGGAAGCACACGCTAGCCTTCACTCTCTTAATGTTGGTGGAACTGTGTCTCTGAGGAAGTCCGGGCTGGTGAGTGCAACTGGGAACTACAACATTGGGAAAAATCCCCAAAAATTTGATCAATATATCTGCCAAAAGCAATGTTTTTCACATGCCAGAACATTTAACCTGCTGAAAAGTGAAACTTGTGGTTCTGGAATTTAGTCATAGTCACAGTTAGGAGTATATTCCATGCTATAATATGTTTTGTGGCCTAAAAATGAAATGACTCGAGTACAACAGTGGCTGAATGTGTATACGAAGTAGATCATACATCATCAGTGTTGAAACAAACCTCAAATCTCCATTTTTTGGTTGTCTTTACATTTGAAAATGATTTACACAATTTGAAAATGCCAGCTGACCTTTACATTGTGCAAAAATATAACAATGACCGGACCAACCAAAGTGGGTTAAACTGACTTTGAATAAAATGGTTTTGCATTCACTTCCATTACAAGTTAAACATGTTTGCGGTTTTCCTAAAAAGATACTATTGCAGCGACAGGGTTTTGTTCCAACAGGGATCATGTACAATAAATGGTTCCTACTCCTCCTTAATTATAGGCTCTGTGAACTGATTGCCATTAACTAAACTAATTTTAAACTAATTTACGGCATTTAGCAGACGCTTTTATCCAAAGCGACTTCCATTCTCTAACTACAGGGGACAGTCTCTCCCTGGAGCAATTTGGGGTTAAGGGTCTTGCTCAGGGACCCAGTGTTGGTGCAGAAGGTAGGATTTGAACCCGTGACCTAATGGTCCGGAGGCAAGTATCCTACCCACCGAGCTACCTCCACCCAACTATGCTAAGATACATTATGGACATATAATATTGCATTTTATACTGAATAAAAAGACAAAAGATTAATATGAACCATTAAACTGGTATAAATGATGGGCAGCTCCAACTTCCAGTTGGCTTTCTGATGACATGAGAAGTAAAACTCCTGTTGTTATAATATATCTATCACGGACTGCACCCTGTTTATTTTTATACTGCAACAAGGATTGAATCAAAAGTTGTTTTTATTAACTCAGTGAAGAAGAACTTGTGAGATACTCTCAGAATTTTAATATAAGAATTGATTGTATTTTTGTAAGCTGTCTTTAATCACACCTTAAAGCCATTAAAAGGCTGTATTTGGACTTTGAGCTATACTTGGCTTAGCGCAGCATACATTGTGCAAACAAGTGATAGAACATCTCTGGCTGGGCTCCAGCTGGGCCGCCACTGTTTGCCTTCTGAATGCGTGCCATTAGAAGTGAGCTTGTCGTGCATTACAGGACATGAGGAGGATTTGCTTTCATTTCACAGTGTCTTTAGTCCAAAAAGAAATATTCTTTCTGCAATAAAATGGTTATGTGTGCCCTTTGCACATAACATTTCAATAATTTGTAGAAAACATTTATAGTGAAGCTTTGAAGTGATTGTGATTGTGGATCAAAAGTCAGAAAGTCTAGTCTGTCTGGAAAAGGGCAGGGGACGAATCTAAAATGGCTTTGATAATCATGCATCTCTAGCCCTTTTCTAGACAGACCATACTTTCTGACTTATGATCCACGAGTATCACAAGCTCTTAATAACTTCAAAATAAACGTTTTCAGCAAAAGAGTGAGAAATGACACAATCAAGAAAAAAAAAAAAGTTTTGAGAGTTAGTTTGTAAACATTTGCGGTAATGTTGAATAAGAGGCTTCGAAATAATCGTAAAGCACAGAGCAGGTTTGTTGTGTGCAGTCAGTTAGTCTCCTGTTTTGTGAGTTTGATTCAGGGTCATAGGGGTGCTGGAGCCAATATCAGTAGTCTAACAGCCCATGTGACCCTGGGTAGGATAACTGACTGGAATAATTAATGAATCAAGAATGAATGAATTTGAGTTTGATCATGTTGAAAAGGTGAGACAGCATTATTATTATTATTTATTCATTTTCTGTACTTGGGTCGAGGTACCTGGAGCCTATTCTGGGAACTACCAGTTCAAGGCAGGGACTCAGCCTGGGTGGGATGCCAGCCCATCGCAGAAAATAAAATTCCATGTGTGGTAGGTGTGTGCTGAATGGTGAATTATTTAGACGGTCATCCAGGTTCCTCAGCATTCTCATCAGTTCCCGGTATCTGCTACGCGACAACTGCTGTCCACTGAAACTGTGTCCAGTTTCCATTTACTGTCTTTCACGGCAAACTTGATCTCAGGTATCTTAAGTAAAAAATAAAATCTGGTTGATTCATGTGCCAGGCTGTCCAACAAGAGGTGCATCTGTCTGTGCGTGTTGGATGTAGGATGCTGTCTGAAACTGTATCTTTCTTCTGCCTAAAGGGAAAGACTGATTGAAGTATGATGGTAGTTTTTGTATAGGCAATACTACAGCTGGGATATCTGACTCCATCAGAATCATCTTTGGGTGGAATTTAATAGGGTACTTACTAGATGTTAAGACTGATGTCTTGACTATTTAAACTGACCGAATATAACAGGAACTCTAAATCAGATCATGTTAGATCATATGTCAAAATGATCCATCCATTATCTGAACCACTAGTCCTTAACCAGGATTATGGGGGTGCTTGAGCCTATTCTAGTTATAAGGCAAAAGGCCAAGAAACACTGAACAGGTTGCATATCCATCAAAGGGCAGGTAGAAACACTCACACCTAAGGGTAATGTAGTATCTTCAATTCACCTGACAGATGTGTCTTTGGACTGTGGGAGGAAACCAGAGTACCCAGTGGCAACTCATGCAGAAATGGGGGAAATGTGTGAACACCATAATAAAAGTACCCTCGGCTGCCATCATGCTGTCCCATACAAAATTATGAGTGATGTTTCAAAACTTTATTCATTTTACAAGTATATATTGAAGTGAAAGCACATTTAATTGCACTATAGTACATAAAAGTAACAAATAAATACTTCAACAAATTGTTTCATAGTTTTGTATCTCACACAAAGAAAAACTTGCATTATTTTGAGTGGTTTTATTTAAAAGTGATTTGGACATTCAAATGCCTGACAAATCAAATGACAAAAAAAAAATTGGCTTTTGAAATAAGTAGTGAGTACGTTTAGTCTAAATTATAATGTAAGGTAAGCTATTGTAATTGAGTAACAGCATTGGTGTTATTAATACTGGAGTAAAGTACATCATTAATCCCTGGGCTTAAGTGTGGCAATTTGGCATGGTTTGTTATAAAACAGAATGGAAAAAGACTGTATTATCACAGCTTGTGTGGCATGTTTTTTGTGTAAGCATTTCCTCAATGGAACGGCTTACCCACAAACAGGGGCAGTTCTGCAAATAGAATGTTTATACTCGGAAAACGTTTAACACACAGTCACAAGCAGGCCTACTAGGAAACTGTAGCACATACTAACTGAAAGCCAGCACTCTTTAAAAAAATGAAGAATCATTAGGACAGGATCAAGAATCATTAGCACCAAGTGCAGCATCAGTAAACTGCTAAATACAGACTAATGTTTCATGGTTGTAGTCTGTTTTGCATACGCAGTATGAAGTTCACAGTTTGTCCTGAATGAAATTATAAGAAAAGGTCATAATGAAACTTTGAAATGCTATGATGGTGCTCACACTACAATATCTACGAAAGTGTATGAGTCTCAATACAATGATAAAACAAAAAATTAGACTCTGAAATATGTACATATTTCATGTTTTTAGACTGTTTCCCTGTTTCTCATTTCAAAGTGACAATGTATGACAGACACTGTCTTGAGCTGTCTCCACTCTCACAGTCATAACACACCTCCCACGGGGCAACATTGCTTATAAATACGTCCCATTCCGAGGGAGAGAGTGTGTGTGTGCATGTGAAATCAAGGAGGAGGGAGAAGCAGACGAAAGAACTACAACTGTCTGTGATTTCAATTAACGGAACCCACTTCCGACATGCAGTGCACCTGCAATTAAACCAAAAGAAATGCAAGACCTTCCTGTTCTCCCTGCAATTTCAAACTGATGTGAGAAGTTCAAACCTGAATTAACAGGTAAGGTTTCTAAAATTTTACACCACATTGTCTTTGTTTAAAAAAGGATTTTAAAAATGACAACTTTACAGGACAAGGCAAAAACATTCTTTACTGCTAATGCAATTGAACGCACACATGTTATGGGGAGACCTGGCTACTAAGGTTATTAGATTTAAAATGTTTCATTATTTCAAATACACACACTGACAGGTGAAGTGATTGACACTGATTATCTTGTTACACTGAAGTAGTTTTAAGTAGTAGGTGAACAGTCAGGTCTTGACATTGATGTGTTGGGTGCAGGAAAAATGAGCTTATGGATCTGAGTGACTGAGTCAAACTGTTGAATCGTGATGACTGACAAGAGCATCTCCAAAAGGGCAGGTCTTTTGGTGTATACAGTGTTTTGTATCAATCAAAAGTTGTCCAAGGAAGGACAGGTAAACCTGTGACAGGGTTCTCAAACAGAAGAACTTGCTGCGCATGGGCTGGAGCAATAGAAGAAGGTTGACTGGCCAAACAAACTAGTTTCTTTTACAACATGTGGACAGTTGGGTGCTTGTGTGTTGCTTATCTGGGGAAGAGATAGTTCCAGAACTACTGGAACAAAGAAATCTGAAAGAGGCAGTGTGATACTCAGACCAATGTTCTGCTGAGAAACATTGGGTCCTGGCATGAGGATTTTATTTTGACATGTACCATTTACATAAATATTGTTTAGAAATGGTTTGAGTAACATGACAACGGCTCTAAGTGTTGACATGGCCTCCAAATTCCCCAGATCTCAATGTGGTTGAGTATCTGTGGGATGTGCTTGACAAACTCATACAGTCAATGGGACCCCCACCTCACAACTGTCTGCAGCACACATTCAGGTGGTTATGGCTTGTCACTGGAGGTGCTGTATAACTACATAAGCTGCTGTAAAATGTATATTGTGTAAACCCAATAGTTTTAATAATATAAAATACTTTTATTTAAATTGCCTGGGACAAAAACAGTCAAATACAATTAAATGCAATTACATTTAATCATAGCACAGTTACAATTTAAAACTTAAGTTATCAGATGTTTTTAATAGTACTTTTTTAAAACTGTACTTAACCTTATACGTTTTGCCACAAGGCACTGCTGTCACATTTCTTTGCTTTATTACAATTTGGCAAGAAGAGAAAAAAAATTCTCAATAGAAAGGAAATATCCAAAGATCTGTGATTTGAGGTTGTACATTATGTACGATGTACAATACAGTACCAGATGCTTCCAGAAAAAGACATCATTAGTCCTTGAAGGTACAAAGCACCATACTCTTTTTGGTACAAAATGTCCAGAAAGCATTTTTGTACTTTTTCATAACTTGATTATTTTAAAGAGAAAAACAAAACAAAGAAATCCCAATTTGTTCCCTATGATTCTTCCTACTATGTACCTTTTAAACTTTAGGTTCCATAAAGAACTTTTGAATAGATGTCTTTTTAAAGATCAAATATTTGAGTGTAAACCGCTTTTGTAGCTATTACAGAACTTTCACATAATGTAAAATTTCTATTCCAATTAAGTGGTTTAGTCTTAACTGCATATCCAAACACATTTAGGAATCTTTTCTGGAGTTTAGGGTGCTGATCTGGTATATTGTAGCCCAACTGAAGGCTACTTGCTTTATTCTGATTACAACCTCCCTTATTCAGGCCACGCTCTGTATTCTCCCCCTCCTTTGCTTGCCTCAGCTCAGAGGGGTTTCTTATATCAATAGGTGCAGCGTGTTCAAAAGAGACCTGGGAGAGTGCTTGCCTATTGACTAGGTTTGGACTGGCGGAGAAAGGAGCAGGGCTTTTTCGAGTATAGAGAGAAAAAGGAGGGGGGTTGTGGGCTGAGGGCGCTAGGTTGCCTTTTGGATCTGTTTGATGACATGGGACTATGCCCAGCAAAGCTTGGCCACCTGGTGTTTCTCATGCATTTATCATCAGCTATTGCACATCTTGGTACCGTAATAAAAACTCTTAAGCAAAGAAAAAAATCTTAAAATCAAGCCTTTTTTGGAGCTTTCCCAAGCTCACCTTTAAAACAGCATACAAGGGTATTATGCTAACTTTGCTTGTACAGCCTCATAGAAAGGTTTGCCCCCTACCAATTTATGCATGCACACACTATATATGTGTGTTATATGTTAAACACAGCAAATATACAGTACTTGTATTTAATAGTATTTTACCCTAGGGTCAAACAAACATTACAAGGTATTTTAAAATGTACATTTTCTTATGTAGGCTTATAGGAAGCAATGTTTATAGTTGGCAGGTAGCAGTAAAAGAGCATCCTAAAAGAGACAGATAACACAAAAACTCTCTGACAGCTCAGTTAACTGTTACCAAGGAAAGACAGAGGAACTTACCAGCTGTTTTATCTGAGTTTCCATTACAACAGTCTATTCACACACCTAAAACAAAAGTAGCAAGCAATACTTTCAGTGGTAATATTTTTCTTAACAGAACTACAGGAATCTAGGGTTAGGGTTAGGGTTGCCTTATCCAGACTGGCCTGTTTGGGAAATTCACAAGGTAACAGCTAATGTTAAACAGAGCTGAACAATTTAGGGACAAAAATAACTACAGTTTTTCTTTTAAAAAATACAGAAATGTACCAATTTTGTGCCTGTGATTTAAATTGCATATCTTTTCTATAATTTAAGGTCCAGGTTTGTTCCCATTATAAACGTAAGACAATGTTACTAAATACTTTTTTGCAATGAACAGATCAATTACAAATAATTATAATTGCAGCTCTTGTAATCTGAAAATGGCATTTTAGATTTAGAAACGGTACCAAGTTGTAAAAAATGAACATGAGCTGGAGATTCTTAAAGAATTAATGACACATTAATATCAAATATGACGCATTAGATCTCATGCTATTTACCTATAGCAGTGCAACTGAGGGCCACTGAGGGCCATTGTCTAGCATAGTTTACTGATTTTCTGGCTCTGACAAAAACTAATTTTGCTACTTAACTGTTGAATTGAACTAGGTATGTCTGAGCCATCATCAAACTGTGTTAATGCAAAGAACTAGACTATTTGTGTGTCAGTACTGATTTAACTGTTCCCTGAATCCCATGAAGTTCCATTTAACTAAACTTTAAATTATTTTTAATTACTTTTAAATTTTGTGCTGACCCATTGAGTTGACACCAATCAGTGGTCAACCATGGTTGGTTATGCACTAATTTACCCACTTATTTTGACCATCATTAGAACAGAGAGAAAATACAGAGTGAAATGTTGCCAATGGCCACAGTGAGGCCTAGTTGGCCCTGATTAAGGGCACACCAAGGTCTACTCATAGATGGATCCATCTGGTAGCTGTAGGATCAGCAAATTGCAAGGCAACAAGTGCAGGTATTCATTTAAAGTGAATGGGAATTAGAAATCAGAAAAATGTCTATGTTAGCTGCACATTTTACTTGTTACATGTAGGGAGTAGGAGGTAAAACTTGTCTAATATAATTTTTCTCTACTTGCTTGTGCAAGGTGATGTAAAAATTTAAACTTTTGTTTTTTAATGCTGTGTGTTAGTGAGGGTACGTAGTGTATTTCCTTGTGGTTTAATATCAGTGTAAATGATCCGAACAGTTCAACATCTGATCTGTGATTAATTTTAGATGCACTTGATGGTTTTCTAATGTGATCTAAAGGAATTTCACTGAATCCAGCAGTCTGTAATAGTGGCCGTTAAAACAGTTCCCATTAGGAAGCAAATGCTAACATAAGTCTTAAAACAACCTACAATATGTATCACATTTGTGTAAAAGTCACAATTCCATGGTTTAGTAATAATTTAAACAGACTTTTGTAAGTATAAAAGCAAAAAGCATTTATCCAAAACCGAACTTACAATCTCTATATTAGACAGGGTTAGCAAAACATGCTAAGTTGCTAGCCGAATCCTGCAGGATGACATTTAATGGCCACCAGGTTTAAAACAGCAAACGATATTTATATATTATTCCTAGACACAATTAACCACTATGGTGCCGGTTTTAAAATGAAAACTGCTTTCATCATAAAATATATAACATTATTTTGTCATTCTGATCTTTGAAAACAGGTGACAGTCATGATGGTTGGCCATCGCCCTGTTAACCGTTACTGCGTGTCTCGACCCGTCTACTCCAAACGAGCCTTCGATGAGGAAAATGAGAGACAAATCCCAGAGAGCAGAAGCTTCAGAGAGAGGCTCAAGGACTCCTCTAAGTAAGTGTGTTTGATATATTTCACATCAACCATATGTTTATCTAGAATGGCAAACTTCCCTGCAGCACTCAGTCTACTGCCTTCTGCAGCTCTAATCCTGCCTTCCTACTTAAATAAATAAATTATAAATAAAACGAAAAACTGGAAATGCGTTGCTTATGATGAATTATGGGACCACAGTTGGAAAATACTGCTATCAACACCTTTTTTTTAAACTAAATTGTACCGTTTTGGGTGTAAATAGTGTTCCGACGAGGCACATCAGGATCTTCAGTTAAGAAACAAATTTAACACGTTGTTTTAGTTCTTTCTATTTTTTTTAGAATAAAATGCATCATAGCATTTTATTTATTTTAAAGTTAACGTGATGAACTGTACAAATGTGCACCTTTTCCTAAGGAAAAGTCCATTTAAAACTACATTAGGACCTTCATTACTGTTGGACCAAGAGGAAAATGGTGTATCTTTGGGGTTACCTTGACATTGTTGGTATTTTGAGGGATACAAACTGCATTACCTTTTTTGCAGTACCTTTTTTATTGACAGTGTGTATGATTATTACAGATGCTCTGGTAGTCGAGCCAAACAAGTTCTTAAAGGACTTTTCCCCATCCTGGAGTGGCTGCTCCAATACCCAACCAAGCTGTGGCTTCCCAGTGATGTCATATCTGGAGTCAGCACGGGACTGGTGTGCTGTTTACAAGGCAAGCATCTCTCTTTAATATGACATAGAATTTAGTGTTTGATGTAACCTGTTGTGCATTTACTGTTTTTGCCCCCCTGTCACAGGCTTGGCGTATGCATTGCTGGTCTCTGTTGATCCAGTGTATGGACTCTTTGCTGCTTTCTTCCCCATTCTCACCTACTTCTTTTTCGGCACCTCTAGGCACATATCTGTGGGTAGGTTTCTTGGTCCCACAAAAGAAATGGCATTCCATATGCTCAGGTATTTTAAGAAGTTGTGAAGATGTCCTGACTGATGTCTCTTCTATTATCCTGGGCCCCAGGTCCTTTTCCAGTCACCTGCCTGATGGTGGGGTCTGTGGTTTTAAATCTTGCTCCTGATGAACACTTCTTGCGTCCTGCAAATGGGAGCATTGTAAACGGGACAGGGCTGGATTCAGAAGCAGTGGAGGTGGATTTTAATGCAAGGGAAGCCCAAAGAATTGTTGTAGCTTCCACTATGACTGTGTTGATTGGATTGTTTCAGGTGAGCTTTCAGTTTCATGAACAATAATATTGTCACTCAGACCACTCAGATCAAAACAGTGTGTCTGTATTTTTGTTGGTTATTATTATTTAATGCACAGTTTGAGAATGCCATTTTTATTCCGTCAAAATGTCATGACTAATGGACTAATAGACATTACGCAAATGTCTTATGTAGCAAATATCTTGTAATGTTAATTAACATTGTGAGGTGAAATGTTTTTTCCTTCTCCTTTCTTCTTGGAGATATAAGGTTTTGTTCCAACAAGGATGAGATATGACAAAACAAGCCAGAAATGAAATAATCAAAACTAGATGAAAGGTTTATTTATAACAAAGTACACAAGCCTTCTAGAAATTCTAAATTGTTTTGTCAGTTTTTCACTGCCAGTATTTGAACACTTTATTGCATATTTATGCCACTTCTGCATTTTCTTTTTTCAGCTAGGAATGGGGGTGCTTCATGTGGGCTTCCTGGTGCGGTACCTGTCTGACCCACTGGTAGGAGGCTTCACCACGGCAGCTGCTTTCCACGTGCTGATCTCTCAGCTCAAAATGGTCCTGTCTATCCCCATCCACAGCCACAATGGCTTCTTCTCTATTGCCTATGTGAGTTCCTGAGAGCCCTTGAGGAACTTGGAAGAACACTGTGTTACTTCCTTGATTGGCCTCTTATGTCATGTAGACTGGGTGTGCTTTAGCTGGTAGCAGGTTCTTAGTGCAATAGTCCAAAACAACATGCATTATTGTAAGATTTTTGTTTTATCGTTGTAAGCATGTTGTAAGATTTTGTTTTATTTTTTAGAGATGTTTACTATTACCACATGTAGCTTCATTAGTACAAAAAAATATTTACAGCAAAATGGCAGGAAATGAAAATCAATAAGAAAGGATTATTATAAGGTCCGATCAACATAAGATTGACATTTCCAGTGCCCAATATTAATTTATCTATTAGTTATGTCAATGTCTACAGTAATATGGACAACCCTAAATAGGAATTTTGTTCCTAACAACATAATTTTGTTGTTGCATACTGTGATTTTAGGTTCTTATTGATGTATTTCGAAATATCAAGCAAACCAACGTGGCTGACTTGATTGCTGGTTTACTGGCCATTGTCACAGTGATGGTAGTGAAAGAGGTCAATGCCAAATTTGAACATAAGATTCCAGCGCCCATTCCCATTGAAGTAATTGTGGTATGTATGTGCTTTTACTACACTGCAAAACATAAGCAAAACAACAAGCGGAATCATTCTAAATATTGCTGTAGTAATAGTATATGATTACTCAGTTTATTATAGACTTCTTTTCTTGTCATTTTATCCTGTAAAACTAGATGTATAATATTTTTTATTTTCAAAAATGTATAAGATCTTCTCTCTCATAGACAGTGATTGCTACAGGGATCTCCTATGCAGTGGACCTGAATTCCCGCTATGGCGCCAGTATTGTTCACAGCATCCCGAGGGGGTGAGAGCACTTCCTGTGGCATTTCCTCTTTCCTGTTCAGGACTACTAGGACAGTCAGGATCTTTTTATTGACATACTATTATTACCATCCCTGCAAAGCTGTTCAGCAGAGCCCATGAGAAGCCAGCTGAACTCTGCAATGTAATCGCTGGAACAATGACATGAACAAATGGTTCACTATCACGGTCCAATAAAAACAAGAAACAGTAATGCAAAACATAATCGCTAAGTCAAATCATGATATTAAAGCTGGCACTGTTGAGAGACCCCAAGTTTATAGGGAAGAGGAAATTTATCTAAGGCAATTTTTGCCAAACAAGTGGTGGAGGTGCCAAGACAGACCTTATGACAGTGTATCTGTGTGTGCTAAAACATGCATATTGATTTGTTCAACAGGTTTGTTCCAGCCCAGTTTCCAAAGATAGAGCTTTTTGGAGATATTGTAGGCTCCAGTTTTTCCACTGCAGTGGTGGGATATGCAGTATCAGTATCGGTGGCTAAAGTCTATGCAGCAAAACACGACTATAAAATCGATGGTAATCAGGTGAGTGTAGAAACAGTGTCTGTATTGTGTATACATTTGTCTGTATACACAAAATATACATGAGTATCCAGGCCCCTCTTCTAATTCCTGAACTGAGCTACTTTAGGGTGCACCCATTGCCGACAGATGGATTAGCCGCACATGAGGTAATGCCAAGCTCTGGATAGAAAGATGTAAAACGTACTAATGTGTTTGATTTCCCAAACAGGGATTAAGTCTAATCTTGGACTACACAGGATTAGAAATGGAGATTTTCTACTGAAATTCAAGTATAGTATATGGATATGGTTAGACTTAATCCTTGTCCTGGGATACTGCCCATAGTTATCTATAGATATGTTTGCCAAATATGAGTAACATAATGCTTTTGTGCATAGTGCAAGCACAATTAATTGTGTCTCTGTGTGTGTCTGTTAAAGGAGGACTAATTCCTGCTATCAGGCACTAATCAGATAGGAACTCTCTCACAGGGTGAAAAGCTGAAAAGCTTCCGTGACGTAAAGGGAGGGAGTGCATTGACCGACCTTATAAAGGTCACCATTACCTGCTTGAAATGAGATAAGAAGCTGGTGGAAAACAGACTCCCATCACTGTGGAATGCAGATCAAAGCAGTGCAACAAAACAAAATCTCTGAAAATTCTCTCTGTTTCTGACTAGTATTTCCCCGTTTCCAACAGGAACTGATAGCCTTTGGTATCAGCAACATTTTCTGTGGCTGTTTCTCAGGCTTTGTGGCCACCACTGCACTCTCACGTTCAGCTATACAGGAGAGCACAGGAGGGAAGACTCAGGTACACACACACACACACACACACACACACAAACACTAGAAGTCAATATTCACCCATATCTCTTTTTTGATAATTACATCCCCAAAACCTCCCAACCTGCTCAAACCACATCCAGCCTTTTGAGACAACAGGGGCTATTCTCATAAACAGCTCAGTTTGTGATGCTACAATTGTAAGTGCAGAAGAATCTGACCCTACATCAGATTTTTAGCCCTGGTGTTGCTTAGAATGCATCCTGTACTCATAATTAGTCATTCTGTACTGTGAGCATCCTCAAGTGATCATAATGAAAAGCTGGTGGCAAATTGAGTGGGTTGAGAGAAGTTTTGGGGATGAATTTACAGAAAAGATTTGTGCAATGTTAGCCTTATAGTGCAGATCTAAATAGGAATACAGTATATGTCTTAGCTAGTAAATACACAACATATTTTATCAAACTATTATTCAATTGCTAGTCATTCTACATGACCTGGACTGGTCTTAACCATGTCTATAATATTCAACCTCACTAAACGGTATTATAGCCATGGCATGCATCGTCAGTATATTATTGTCAGAACCACTTAATCACAAGTGTGGTAAAATGCTTAGGAGCTAGGGCTGGGCGATTTGACCTAAAATCAAAATCTCGATTAATTGAACATTTTTACTCGATTACGATTAATGAACGATTTATTTATTTATTTATTTATTTGCCCTCATAGTTCACTGACAAGTTGCTCAGTTGTCTCAGTGTTTAAGCTCTCCG
>JBBPDB010000128.1:21141085-21168172 GCA_037974465.1 Brachypetersius altus | reverse complement strand
AATATCAAGGTGAAAGTCATCATAGCTTGCGTAGTATAGACCCAGCTCCCAACCCAACTTTGTGAATAGATTAATGGAGATATTTTTTTATCACGCGATAAGAGTCTCACATTAACGCAGCACATTAACGCCGATAACGGGCCACCACTAGTTAAAACACTAATGGGAAGTGTTATTCAATACATGTAGTGGGTCTAATCAAATCTGAGAAATGAATTAATGAAACTAAACTGTATTCTTGAGTACAGAATTGCATTCTTTCACTTACAGTGTAAACATACTTGTCTCGGTTGCTGCAACTATTTTTAAGAAAACAGCAATACTGCCCTCTAGTGTTCACATGAATATATATAGCACCAAGCCATGGCTGTCAAAAACATCTATAAAAAGAGGGTGGCCCACTTTCAAATGCCTTTCATTTCATGATCTCAGTCAGATGATCTGTAAAGACATTTTACACATGCCGTGTGTTTAAGAGAATTTAATATGCAACCTATCCTTGAACCTTATTCTACTAAAAGGTTACCAAATCTTTTATACTCGGCGCCATCAAAAAGTAACCAGGCCAAATAATTGTATGAAACTTCTCTCCTTTCCAGATTGCAGGTGCTCTCTCCGCCATTATTGTCCTGGTTGTGACCCTGGCTATAGGCTTCCTGCTAGAACCACTGCCAAAGGTGAGGATCAAACTTTTACGAGCCTTGCAGAGATGCTCCCTTGTGGCTGCTTTAACCCAAGACTGTGCTTGATCTTCATTCCCTCTTTGAAAGTATACAAATCCAGAATGGCATCTTAAAATGGTCTTCATATGTACGGCTTTTGATGACTGAGCTTAAAGACTCCAAACTGTGGTGTATGCTGTGTTTACAGTCAGTGCTGGGCGCAGTGGTAATAGTGAATCTGAAGGGGATGCTGATGCAGGTGCGTGAGGTCCCTTACCTGTGGAGAAAGGATCGCCCAGACTGTGTAAGTGGCCTTTCTCACCAGCACACACCCTAATAAATACATATTTATTAGTATATAAGTAAAGCCTAATCAACACACCTCATTGTTTAATATTTGCTCAGTGAGATGGATATTTGGGTATAGGTGAATAATGACTTTTAGATGTGTGGTACTATACTGGAAGGAACAGCTGTAATGACTATTAGAAAAACCTGCCCATTTTCTTTCTCCAGATTGTTTGGATAGTAACCTGTGTGGCCTCCATCTTTCTGGGCCTGGATTTGGGACTAGCTGTGGGACTTGGCGTGGAGCTAATTGCTGTGGTCTTCCGGACTCAGTTGTGAGTACAAATACAGTCAACTGACCAATCAAATGACACCAACTATGAAAAACTTAAATTATCTTACACAGGCAAGATTGCCTTGAACCTATAAAGACAAAGTACTGATTAACTGTAGGCAAAATATACAATCATGTTACAGGGATCATAATGTGTAAAATATATATAAACTTACTTTTTAAAATAATTATTTTAGAGGTAAACCCCGACATTCGCGGGGGTTACGTTCCAAGGACAGGAATAGTGAAAAAGCTCATCATGTTTCTAAAATGCTATAATGAATAATGGTCTTTTTTGGCATACAAACCATACAAATAGTATAAATGGACATCACGTTAAAAATGATCAATATGTAAATATGAGAAAGAGTAGAAAAATACAAACAGAGCACTTTAATAATGAGGTACCTGTAAGTTTAGTTGTTCATACAGATATCCTATTTTCCTCAGCCCACGCTGCTCTGTCCTGGCAAACATCACTGGCACTGACATATACCGGGACCGCAAGGACTACATCAATGTAAGTCAATCATTATCACAGGTTTTGCACAATGCTTTCTGTGGAAGAAAGACATGAAACTCCTCATAAACCTATAAAGGGGCATACATGCACAAATCCTTTCCTGCTTCACCAAAACATCTCAGACTATTTCAGATTATTGTCATAGTTAATAATAGGTGAATAATGTGTGTTATACATAATAATGGTGTTACAATCTCACATATGTGGGAAACATGATTTCTTTTTTACAAGGGCTTACAGTATCACAAATCAAGCAGCCTGGCCCGTATCATTCTCCTGGTGTACACCGCTCATGCACTTGTCACTCATTTGATTGTATTACTGTTTTCCCTGTCTCTGTAGACCCGTGTCTGTGATTTTACACCATGACCTCTCCAGGGTTCATTCATTTGAGGGGAATTAAAGGATTTCTATCCTATAGCCCTACTAGAACCCCCCTCTAGGTAGTTGTGAATGGACTAATTTTTGTTAATATCGTCTGATCACTGACATTCTTAGTCAGCTGAGGAGCAGTTCTTCTTGTGCTACACGTCTTTACCAACGATCTAATTGCAGAATTCATTTTAGTAACTGTTTCTATTCAGACACTAGCCAGTTAAACACACTTGACTGAAGCTACCTTACTGTGACAGGTACTGAAATGCTGAGCAAGCCCAGCTGACCATATAAACTCAGCATTTCAATACCTGTCACAGTAAGGTAATGGCATCATGTAGTACACCTGAAAGCACCTGCACTCATTTTTTCCCCTTAATTTGACTCTTGTCTATATGTGTACATTTCATATGGAGCCGATTGCTGAATTAATAAAAACAGATATAGCTCATGTTGATCATGTCAGCTTTGTTCATATAGAAATAAAATAGCAACAGCTTTCTTATTCTGAACTTTACACAGATGTATGAACCAGAAGGAGTGAAGATTTTCAGAATCCCGTCGCCAATCTTTTTTGCAAATATTGAGTTCTTCAGAGACAAACTGGTCGACGCTGTAAGTATCGTAATTCTTCTTCCATCCTAAGCTGGTGGCCTAGTGGTTAGGGTGTTCACCCTGGAATCATAAAGTTGTGGGTTTGAATCCCAGGACTGCTCTTGGCACCACTGAGGTACCCTTGAGCAAGGTACTGTCCCCACACACTGCTCCCTGGACACTGTGGTCCTGGCTGCCCGCTGCTTCACTTAGTGAATGGGTTAAATGCAGAGGAAGTATTTCACTCTGTGTGCTGTGGTGTGTTCATAGACAACAGAATGGTCACGTTAATTTTACTGTACACCCCTTTAATAATTGTCTGTGCTCCACTCAATCCTGTGCTGTAATGACAAAAAAAATAACTAGGCCAAATCAAGCATTGTGCAAGACTGAATACATGCAACACTTGACAACAAAAATAAACAAAAGACATTGAATAAACCAGGATTGCACAATTGTAGCTGTGTAGGGCCAAAGCTTGGTACAGTTTGGTGAGTTGCCTGCTCAAACTCAGCTCTAGGTTTAGTGCATGTGTCTACTACCAAATTGCGCTGGACTCCAGGACTGGAGTTATGCACCTCTGGTGTAAACAGACACAGATACAACACACAATAATAATAATAATAATAATAATAATAATAATTACATGCAGTAACAGTAGGAGCCTTTGGTTTTTAACTTGAAATGACAAAACATAAAAGGGTAGTAACCATATTGTGCAGTAATTAAGATTTACACCTGGCCATACACAATCCTAAAATGACCTACTGTTATTTCGGAAGCTTCTTACATGGTAAAGTGTCTCCACTGCGTCACTGTTAACTAGACAATGCAAAACACCCCTCCTGTCAAATGGCGTTGAAAATAAGTGGACATAAGTGCACTTATATAAATGACCTCGCTTATATGTGGCATTTACTGAAAACAAAACATAAAATGTGTTTTTGGTTAGTGAAATTCACGGAATAAACGGTACTTATGAATTAAAATGTGTAGAAATGTGTTCTCTGTAAAGTATGTGCAAAATATATTATGAACAAAATATTATTTTACCCGGGGTGATCGAATTTTTGCGTGTAACTATAAATAAAACCTCAGTCTCTTCCAGTTATTCCCTTGTAATTTATTTCAATGTCTATTATCACCATTTGAAAGACCTGCTGCCCTTTACTTGTCCTTGTAGACATTTCATCACAGACAGCAGTAAAAATTGCATCAGTTCGCTTAGAATCGTAACTGTTTCCATTAGTTACGAATATAGTTTGTCACCAAAAACAAGAGGTTTTTATGATTGTTGTTACACTTTAGTTCTGATTGTGTTATTACAGATTTGCCAATTTCCAGTTGTTTTTGTTTTACAGATGGGCTTTAACCCTTTGAGGGTCCTGAGGAAGAGGAATAAAGCCCTGAGAAAAATCAGAAAACTTATAAAGAAAGGGGAGCTGTCAGTCACATCTGTAAGTCTAGTAGAAAGTCACAGCAGGGTATTACCCTCTGAGCCTTAACCTTGATTCTTTTAGACCAACTCTTATCAGTCTTATCAGTGCTAATCAGATGTGAAACTTTTAATGGCCAACATGTGTGAAGCGTCTGGTGGGTCATCAGACCAGACTCAACCTATTTTACAGTTCTATGCTCTATATTAAATGGAGTCTTGAAACATACCATGACAAAAAAATTAAATATTGAATAATGAAGGATGGAAAACGGAACAAAATATTCAGTTTTCCACTCAGAGGAAAGCTGTATTTCTCAAATGCTGATCTTTGTTGTCCCAGAAGTCTGAAGGGTAATTTTCCTAAAATACTTCAGGAGATGTAGCATCACACAAAAAGGACACACAATACAACATTAGATAAAACACAAAGGTCTCCTTTTCTCTTCCAAATGATCATATTGTAAGGGAAACTACAATGACAGGACAAACTGCAATTTAAAGGTCCCAGATCACAGAAAACCACTTTTGAGATGTAGAATACAAATGCTGTGAAAATTGTGTTACTTTTCAGTCCATACAGACCATATATAGACACTGATCTGCATATAAAGCTTGTTTTGAATTCACCGCTTTTGTGATGCTATTTTCACGGACCTATTCAGGCAACCTTTTGACCACTGCAATGGCCTAACAATCTGTATGTCTTTATCCACAGAAAGGACTGAAGGTCACAGGCTCTTTCCCTGTTGAGGAATCAGAGGAGGAGGACAATACAGAGGATTTAGATCAGCCAGTGGATTTCTCAGACCTGCCTGTTCAGGTGAATTGGAGATCTGAGCTTCCTGCCAACATCTCCGTTCCTCCAGTGGACATCCACAGCCTGGTGCTAGACTTCTCTGCGGTCTCCTTTATTGACATCTCAGCGATTAAGGGGCTAAAAATGGTAGGCTGTTCTGCATACGATTAAAATCTTAATGTACTTAATGCAAGAGATCATACTTGATAACGCAGTGAGTTGTCAAGTGCCTGATACTTTTGACATTGATACATCTGTTTTTGTTCCTTTCTATTTCACCTGCCAACTGCATAACAATAGTAGAAGCGAAAGGATTTGTTATGTCTATATAAATTATATAATATTGTGTAATTACATTTACAGGCCTTGAAAGAGTTCATCCGTGTTGATATTGAAGTCTACATTGTGGCCTGTGACCGTAAGTGTAAATTCCTTATCACGGCATCTAAACTGCCACATATCATGTTGCCAAGGCGATAAAAAAGAGTAAACATTATCTCTGTTTTAACCTTTGAAATGTCATTTCCAGCATACATCATTGAGAAACTGAAAAGCTGCAAGTTCTTTGATGATGAGATTAAGACATCAATCTTCTTTCTGACCCTCCATGATGCAATACTCAACATCCTTGAGCTACATCCGCCCCTCAGCATCAGTGAAAAGGTTATTTTCTGCCACTTTCCAGCTCCACGATAAAAAATTAAACACTGTAAAGGAACAGAAGACTTTGCAAAACAGTTTTCAAACAAATTCCAAAGTGCTCATTTTGCGTCTCGTGACTAATTATTTTCCATTCTCTATTATAGGTCTGCAACAACATCTCAGACAAGCTATGTAATGGAAATGGCAGTTTGCGCAGCCGAGAAAAAGTGAGTGAATGGACTTATGTCGATAAGCTGACCTATATGTGATCCCTTCCACAATAGCATTCTTTCATGGTACAGTTGTGAGGGTGAACAAGCTTTACAGAACATTGGCAAAAACTCATTCAGTCTTATAATAATATATAGTCATACATAACTGCCGATCAATATTTTTTCACACTGCGGTTTTACAGTGTTTGTTATGGGCCATTATTTAACACTGAGTTTAATCTAGGTAACCAGCAAACTAACTGGTCGCGTGTTAATATTCGTGACCAAAACCTGCTCCGGGTCAACTTTAGAAATTACACTTTTTTACCCTTTGATTACCAATATATTCATAAAGAATTTGTACATTGCAAGGTTTGTAAAAAAAAAAAAAGGCATAAAAATATAAGAAAACAATGAAATCACATTGTTTTCATGGTTTGATTCAATATACACTTCCGTGTTATTATAAAGATTTTTGTGTCATATTTAGTTCAAAATGAATCCAGATACCAGCAGTGTGTTAGGAAATGCGTCTGTAATGTATTTCAGGATATCATCAGGAAGGAACATAAAATGATTTGTGAATGTGGGTGTTGTGGAGATCTTTGCTTCTGCAATTGGAGAAAAGCTCATTTTGAGAAAAAGAAAAGTTAATAAGAGCTCAGAGAAGACGCACCTTTTGTGTGAATGTTAGTTAAAATAAAATACACACATTTGGATATTCTGCCTAAATTCTAGAGAAAGCTCTTCGTTGATACATGACATATGAAAGTTGCTAACTACTCGGACACACAGATGTGAAAAGATTAAACACTAAAACAAAGTATTTCAATAACCAAGAAACTTTGTCCATCCATACACTAGTAGCTACTAAAGACTGCATGGGCTGCTGAGTATGAGTCAATATTTTTATAGAACATGCAGATGAAAGTGTCTTTCTTTGCAGGGCAAGGAGCCGGAGACCAAGCTTTAAAAGACATCATCTCTAAAAGAATACTCCCATGAAGGAGAACATTGGAGATCCCAGGACAGATTCTGCTGCTGCACACTGTAACCTATTGTTGGACACTGAAGAAAATCATATGAATTATTTTTTAATTGAATGATTGGTTTCAGTGTTTGTCATTGGAAATGTATAAACTGGTGTTTAATGGTGACAAGGTTTACTCATTGGAAGGAAGTGATTACGTGTGTATACAGTCTTTAACATTGCTACTTTTGTATTTGTAAATTATTTTTGGTGTAGACATTTCTAGTGTAGTGTTAGCCTTCTAGTATACTTGTGCTTACCATTGCTATTTAAAATAAATTAACTTCCACTCAGAAAACATTTCCTTTCTGGATGTAGGCCATAAATGTGACTAAATGGCTATCATGTTTTTGTCACTTAGAAATCATATGGTTCAATATAGTGGTCCTTATCTGCCTCTTTGTTGATAGTGGAAGGTGGAGCTCTCTGTAGAAATGAAAAGGCACTAGATATAATACAAAGGATGTCTTCGGTTGTCTATGAGACTCCAGGGCAAATTACAAATAACTGCTTTTTTACTGGAGTTAAAAGGAGGAGTTAAAAGGTTAGAAGGAGGACTGTGAGATGAAAATTACTAGTAGGGCATTAGCGTTTGCATTGAATGCATTTATTTATTTACTTTTTTTTGAAAGAATGCAATTAACTTTATTTAAGGCATAAAGTCGTTTACATGCCATGCTTCAGTAAAATCTCCTTGATGGTCAACCTCACACCTGATTGCAAAATAGCACAATGTCATGGTCAAAACGTTGTACCTGCCCTATTTTATCAGTAACAGCTGCCATTTACATTGTGACATGAACGGATGAATGGACCAGCAGAAAATGTCCGAAATGACTGAACTCAAAAGGACTTCTTGTTACTTTTCCTTCTAGAGAAAGTTAAGATCATTTCCTGCTCCTGAAAGGTTACTAAATTTTGGAGATAAGATGTTTTGTTCTGCAGCAACAATAAAGCGGTTCTCGCTCAAGGATGCACTTCGAAATTTGCACTGTAAATTCAATTAATTACATGTTTTACTGCCACTCTAAATAACCATAGCACTGCATAGTGTGTTTGCTTTAACTTTTCCTCATTAGTAGGTGATGGGAATTAGGTGCAGCACTTTAAAGCATATACTGGCATGAGAACTGGACTTAATGGATAGTTCAGCGAAATAGTGAATTCACCATTTCCCCCTTAAACCAAATCAGCCAACATATGTTTAAAGTTTGCCTTTGGTTTCTTTAGTTTTGAACTAGGGCTAAGAGGCTAAGAGCTGACAAGTAACAAAAACTTAAAACTGCTAACTAGTGTGAAATCTGCATGCCTGAAATCATGATGTGTAATGCAAACCAAAGCAAATTAGGTTTGTTTATGTGGTTTCTGGCAATGCATGTCATGAGAAGTTGCAGAAAGAGCCCTTCTGAAAAATATAACTGTCTTGTTCAGCAAGTATATATGCATTCGTTTTAAAACATACCGTACATTAGCATTATCCTTCTGAACTTAGACCACAGATGGGACCATGACATGTTATCATATCTACACATCAGTATGGTGTAATTCAGGATCCTCCTTATCTGCCTTTTCCAGAGTCAGTACAATGAAGTCTCTAAGAGAAAATGTGATGAATGTTAGGAAATCTTGTGTGAGCTGCAGATTTTCACGGAAACTGTATGACTAAGTAACTGGTAGGAAGTTTTAGGGTTAAGCATCAACCATGGGAAGAAAGAAACAAGGAACGAGGAATATTTGTTCTTTAATGAGGAAATACATTAACAGTGGCCAGAAAGATGAATTATTGTGAACTGATGATATATGGCGTTACAAGAAACTCATACCAAACCTAACCTCCTTAGGACTGGGTCAGTATGCATACAAGGAAGGATGACTCAGGATTGATTGTATCCCGGCTCGTCTGTCAATGATTATTGAATCTGCATAGTATTGTGTATATATTCTCCAAGCTGAGTCCTCCACATCCAAACTCGAGAGACACTGCGACTTATCTTGTGTTTGACTCTACCTGTATTTGACCATGGCAAAGGAACCGGTGGGGGAAAAATATGTGGTGTCAAGACCGCTGTTCTCTGAGGACTCATTTTCAGGACAGTATAAGAAGGTCTACAGAAAACACAAGGGTTTGGTAAATCATCTTAAGGAATATCTCATGTAAGAGCTGGTTCAGTCTTATTGCTACCGATCAAAACTAATATGGAAAACCAAATCTATGTTAAATACTTTACAGAAGTGTGATTTTTTTTCCATGCCATTGGCAACGCTTCGTTGATAATCCTAAATTCAGGTTGTTGATAATGTTTTCAGCCCTATGCATTGCAGTGAGATAATGTTTGTTTTTTTTTAAAGTGCAGTAATTAATGAACAAAGCAAGTGAAATTAGACATAACTTGTCTCGGTGATTCATGCAAAAAAGTTACAGAGAAAATGAAATAATTTGTATTTTGTCTTAGTTGTGACTCCAAACGTGCAAAGAATGCCGCCATGTCATTCCTGCCCATCATTGGATGGATGAAATTATACCGATTCAAAGAATGGCTTTTGGGTGATATAGTGTCTGGAGTCAGTACTGGACTTGTTGCTGTACTGCAAGGTAAGATTTTCTCATTTTCCCCAATCGTCTTATCTGAATTTAGGTTATAGGGATAATCAAGCAACAGTGCCACAATAATAAAACTAGTTGTGTGCATCATGCAGGTGCCATAAACTGTAAAACTACAAAAGCTTTTGAAAGGCTATGCTTAGTGCTGCTGAGCACAATAGAACAGAAAAATAGCAACCTTTCTTCTTTTCTATGAAAAGGTGTGCTAATATTTTTCTAATATTTCCACAGGACTTGCATTCTCCTTGCTGGCTTCCTTACCTCCAGGTTATGGACTGTACTCTGCATTTTTCCCTGCAATAGCATATTTCTTTTTGGGCACGTCCAGACACATCTCTGTAGGTGAGTATTACATCTAGCTATTGTCAGAAAATCTAGTGGGTTTTCTTGCGAAATCTGGTCAGTGTGTACTTTTGCAAGAAGGTACCATTTGACATGTAAAATGACCAATCACAAGCCATTATGCTGCATGATGTCTGGCAATGTGTAGCAATTGCCATAATGAGCTACAGCAAACACAGATCAAGAGGAAACAAAGTGGAACAGCTGCTGACAAACTCTTCTCAACTCATCTTGTTAAAAATAGTGTATTGCAAATAAAGTTTGAGTAAAAATGTAAATTCAGGATTGAGCAGTTACAGAAAATGAATGAATGAATGAATGAAATATCTAATTCTAACTGAAAATGTAACTTTTACAATCTAATTTTGGCAGTCCAGAAAAAAAATGCTTCACTCTTCCCAGTTCAGTTTAATAAAATATTTTTCCAGCATTAATACAATTTATTAATACATTTATAAAACCAGATTATTGTTCTCTTAATTCCTTTTTCCTAACTATTTTTTAAGATCAAATAATTATTTTTTTTACATGAAAAGGGAAGAAGTGTGCAGAAAATTTGTTTAATTGCTCTTTCATCTCTGACCCTCAGGGCCTTTCCCTGTGCTGAGTTTGATGGTTGGTGATGTTGTAACCAGGCTGGTGCCTGATGAAGGAGATCCAGCAAACATTACAGGATTTGAGGGACTCACCAAAGAGCAACAAAGAGTTGTAGTGGCATCTTCCGTTACATTTCTCATGGGTATTTTCCAGGTATTTCATTTTGAACTTCTTATCATTTGTATCTCTGTGTGTTAAATATAGAACACAAGAAATTAATATAAAAATACATTTTAAACATATGAATTATTTGGAATGAGCTCAACAGATTTGGTTCAGAGTGTGAAGGCATTTTCCAATAGTGTAAATATGTTACAAAATATTATTTTATGCCACCTATAATACAAAGTATGCCCATTTTTTCCTCAGTTGGCTATGGGGGTCCTGCAGGTGGGCTTCATAGTCATTTACCTGTCCGATACTCTGGTATCTGGGTTCACTACTGCTGCTGCAATTAGCATCCTGGTGTCACAGCTCAAGTTTGTATTGGGACTGAATGTACCAGGCTTCAGTGGTCCATTCAGCATTTTCTATGTGAGTATACACTGGATGAATCAGGTTAAAGTTAAAATGTGTTTTATAGAAAATAATGTGCATTCATAATTGTAATATTTACTTGATATTAATATACAGTTATAAAAAAAATAAAATCATATTGATTTCGTAGTAACTACCCTAAACCAAATAATAATAATAATAATTCAGTAGAGCTATGAATTTTTAAATAGTCTTTTGTTTTTGGTTTCATTAATGGCTCATTTCAGTGCAGATCTTTAATCATCTATTTTTATTTCTGATTTCAGACTTTGGAGAGCCTTTTTAATCAGATTACTGCTACCAACATCGCTGATTTGGTGACTTCCATTGTGATCATGACAGTGGTGCTCATTGTGAAGGAGCTCAACGACAGATTTAAGTCCAAACTACCTGTGCCTATTCCCATTGAAGTTATCATGGTGAGCATGATTTTGGAATTGACATTTCAGCACATTGCTGCAATCTAGTAGCAATCATGATAAACACCCAACTGTCTTCATTAGACTATAATTGCGTGTGGAGTTTCATATGGATTTAATTTTGAGGAGAGATTTGGCGTCACCGTGATTGGGCAGATGGTGAATGGGTAAGAATAGACTTCTTTCTTTATTCAGTTGAAAAATCTGTAATAGTGACCTTAACTGAAAATCACCCATAGGAACAAAACCTTGTATCACAATTTATGCCAACTACTGTTTGCTCATTCAAAACTCTATGGTGTGGAAAAAATATTTTTACATTAGCTTAAAGCTAAAAGGATTTTTCTATTCTCCTATTAAGTTACTTTTATGGAGATACACACTTTTGTTCCAACAGAGATGATACACAAGGATTGAATCCAGTACTGTAGCTGCTAATCAACTCTTATAATGTTCTGTCTTATTTAGGTATGAGGCTCCATCAGCTCCAAACGTGGAGGTCATGCAGCGAGGGGCGGTGGACGCTTTCACTACAGCTATAGTGGGATTTGCTGTGGCTTTCTCTGTGGCTAAAGTCTACTCCGTCAAACACGACTATACTATTGATGGAAATCAGGTGAGCTAGGGGTTCAAGTATGTCTACAGATCTAAAGAGCTTGTGATTTTCTCAAAAGCTTTGTAGTATTAACATAATTATAGGCCTGGTAGTGAAAGTAACATGTTGCTTGATCTACAATCTGGATCCTTTTCAGAAAAGTCCTTAAAACTGACACTTACATGTGCAGAAGAATTCAGAAACCCAACGTTGGTACTTGTAGCACGGCTTTACAGTAGATGTGGGAAAACTGATGTGAGGATCTACTTACATTCTGCCACAAGAGCAAAGTCGTGTGTTGGATGATTCGTTTTGTATCACAAATGACACTCAGAGATATTAAATAATGCTCCATCCCCCAAGTAAACACAGTTCACTACTCCATGGCCCATTATTGGCATGCTTTACCTCTCTTAGCACATGAAAATAAGGTTTGTTCTCGAGAGCATGCCATTCTGTTGCCAATGTATTTTATGGGATTATCCAAACTAAGTGAGGACTTCGCCAGCAATGGAAGTGCCTTCAAATTGCTGAATTCACCAATGAGAAGGGATACTTGAATACTTTTGCACATATAGGGGCAGTTTCCCAGATAGGGATTAAACCTAGTCCTGGACTATGCAGTATTATGATTGGAGATTTTCCATTGAAAGAGAAGTATAGTCCAGGCCAAGTCTTAATCCCTGTCTGGGAAAACAGCTCATAGTGTAACCTTTCCAACTCAACCCGCATGTGACAGTGAATCACTTTTGTTCATCTCCGAACAACAGGAGCTCATTGCTTTTGGTGCAAGTAACATGTTCGGAGCAGCTTTTCAATCCTTCGCAGCCAGCACTGCACTCTCCAGAACAGCTGTGCAAGAAAGTACAGGGGGGAAGTCACAGGTAAGAACCAACGAGCAAGTGACACAGTTGTCTAATCAACACCTGTCGCTGGGTGTGCAAGAGAACCTAATTGGCCTGGGTAGAATAGCCCTTCCATCACTTGAAGCTAGCCTGGTCTGTTAGCATGGCAGAATTGGTAACTGGTGTTGGATTGGATTTAAACAGTGGATTTAAAAAAAAACAGCAATCTTTTTACTACAACCACTGTTTCGGTGTTTCAAGCCAAAGGTTAGTCAATGCAATATAATATTATACAACGTTATATGTTTTACACCTGTGGCATATTTTTTATACCGTTTGCTCTGATGGTTTATTGCCATAGAAGTGTATAAAATGATTATTATTTAACATGGTTTGAAAGCTGTCATTCGAATTGGAATGTTAAAAGACAGACGAGCCTCCCTATCAAATGCTATGGATGAAACATTAACTTTTTTTTTAACCTTTGCAGATAGCAGGTCTGGTCTCTGCAATGATAGCTCTGATTGTCACAGTTGGAATAGGATTCCTGCTTGAGCCACTGCCTAGGGTGAGGAAAAGGGTTTCTTTAAATGTACTTTGGAAATACAGAATATCATCAATGATATATAGAGTGAAGGAAGGCAAACCCACTGTATGAACCACTGAACATTGCTTCCTTTACCTTGGAATCGCTGACGTATCCATCCTTGTTTTTCCAGTCTGTTTTGGGAGCTCTGGTGATTGTGAATCTTAAAGGTATGCTGATGCAGTTCAGAGAGATTCCAAACCTTTGGAGGAAGGACAAACATGATTTAGTGAGTGCACTCATTGTTTTCAAACTTGTTTTCTGTTTAGCCTTGGTCTAGCTTGTTCCTTTGACTGTTAAAAAGTAAAAAAAAAAAAAAAAAAGTCACTGTCTCTGGTTTGACTGGTCTACAACCCTCCCTCCAGGTTATCTGGATAGTTACCTGCGCAGCAGCCATCATTCTGGGCTTGGATTTGGGTCTGGCTGTGGGGCTTGGTGTGGAATTGCTCACGGTGGTCTTCAGGACTCAATTGTGAGTGTGCACTTGGTTTCTTGCTTGAATGTTGAATTATCAGGGGGGAAAAGCTTGACATGATGTGGAGGTTCTGCACTCTTGTACATATAAAATGGTTTCTTAAGGAACCAAAAGTGATTCTTTAGAGGTGAAGAACACATTTTCACACATTTTAATTCAACATTATTGTTGTTTATTGAATATTATGCAAAAGTTATTTCATGTTTTATTGTAGTGTGTTATGCTATGTATGTAACATCACTAAAGTTTATGAATGTTAACATTTCAAATGCCAATGTAAACAGCAGATTGTTTGAGCCCCAACATTGCATGCATTTTCCACAGTCCACACTGCTCTGTCCTGGCCAACATTACAGGCACTGACATCTACAGAGACCGCAAAGACTACATGTGTGTGAGTATCTGCTAGTTTACCTAAACACACCATCACTCACACATATGATGTGTTTAGTTTATTAAGAAAGTACATTATTCTTTGTTTCCAGGTTTATGAACCCAGGGGGGTGAAGATATTCAGGATCCCCTCGCCCATTTTCTTCGCAAACATCGACTTCTTCAGAGACAAACTAGTCCAAGTTGTAAGCTAATTAAATGTTTGCATCCTCCCCCTTCTCTCAAACCCAGTCAACACATAATTGTTGTCTATGTTATGCTTTTTCACTTATTGTAAATAATAAATAATAAAAGACCCAAAACATTTTTGGGTGACTGAGGTTTCTACTACATTAGCCTTGTAGTGCACAATAAATAAGAAGCACATTTCAAACACAATATGTCTTGAATGATCTTGCATTTGGGATAAGTAGAAGACTGTGTAAATCTGACTCCCAGGTAAATCTTTTAAATGTTAAACTTTTTGTTGTACTCTCAGGTGGGTTTCAATCCCCTCAGGGTTTTAAGGAAGAGGAACAAAGCACTGCAAAAGATAAGAAAAATGCTGAAGAATGGCGAGCTGCAGATGACACCTGTAAGTCAACAGTTACTTTCTGTAAACTGCCAAAAATATTCAGAATGAGAAAGTCAGTGTTAATTACAATTCAGAGGTCAGAGGCATTCGCTGAAACACATTAGTGAAGTCATAAGCTGTACTAATCTTTCTGTTAAATGTTTTCTTACACAGACCGGCCTCAAGCCCTTAGGATTTCCAGGAGCCGAGGATTGGGTAGAGGAGAGCAATGTGGAGGACTTAGATCAGCCAGTGGATTTCTCAGATCTTCCGATTCAGGTGAACTGGAGATCTGAACTCCCCGTCAATGTCTCTGTTCCTCCGGTGGATATCCACAGCCTAGTGCTGGACTTCTCCGCTGTCTCTTTCATCGACATCTCAGCGCTTAAAGGTCTTAAAACGGTAAATGATGTGCTCATATTTTTATCTGTATCCAGAACTGTCCACAGCCTTATTTGAGGTAAACTAGTTCAACCTCATACAAATGTTATCTGCCAGTTTCCTTGTTATGAGATGCTTCCTTGTGTTATGAGGTGTAGACTTCGTTGTCTTGCGTAATCTTCTGAGCAGAAAGAGTCCTCAGACGTTCTAAAAACAATGTTTTCCTCAAACAGACTTTGAAGGAGTTCATTCGTGTGGATGTGGAGGTCTACATTGTTTCATGCGATGGTAATTATTCTTTTAAAATTCCTTTAGTTTGTCAGCAGTTTATTATGACATGTGATACAAGGGAAATCTGCATATATTTCTAAATATCTCCATAAATTAATCTGTGACTGAATCAGTCATTCAAACGGACTCTGATTTCTTTACCATGGGATTTGATGCGACTTAAAAAACAATCCTAATCTTGGCTATGAATGGCTGCAATATTACAGGGGCTCAAACTCACAATGTCCCAGTATTTGATTAAATTGATTTAAGTCTTGAATTCCCCTTTAACTGCATTAAGGACTGTCTTTGCAGTGAACGTCTGGGAGAAACTACACACCTGCATGTTTTTTGATGACGAAATCAAGACATCCATGTTCTTCCCCACTATTCATGATGCCATGTTGCACATTCTGGAGAAACACCCAGATAACTATGAAAAAAACAGAGAAAAGGTACAGTAACCTCTACCAAAATAGAAGTATTCTAAAATAGCTTAATGTTGTTGTTATGCATGCGTAGGAGGTTCTGCTTGGAATCGTGATGGAAAAATGTTGACATAAACATACCGGTCGCTGACCAGAGGATGGTGTGTGTGTTTTTACAGGAGGCAAACTTCAAAGTTTTCAGCAGCCAAACTGACGGCTTAAACCTGCGGAAAACAGAAAAACTAGCAACGCAAAATGTTTAGAAATGTTCAATTATTGAATTTTGCTTGTTTTTATGTAGAATACATTTAATATAGTTTGGACCTGGTGTACAGAAGTGATTAACTTATTTCTGTCATAACTAAACTTTGTGTCTTCGAAAGTTACTTTACAGGAGAAGGAACAAAAATGTTAATACCTTGAAACAGCCAACGGCTTTTATTCCAACTAACATTAGATCATTTCTGTTGGTCCAAAGCTTCACACAACGTAAAGTGTAACATATATGTTTTTATGGTAAAGATATACCCTTACCTTGTATATTTGTACAGTCCAGAACAATTTTGTAAAGCACTATTTTACTACATATGTATATATATACACACACAGTGCACCACTGGTGTCTGGAGATGCTCTCTTAGGTCTTTCAGTCACACAATAGAACAGCTACTTTTTGTGCACTCATTTGCTCTGCAAAGTACCTGTATTTCTAATGCTGTTCTAGATCGCAATGTATATTATTCAAGAAATAATAAAATATCAAATTATGTACCGTTTCTCACGACCTGCTTCATTTAAAGGGCTCATATTATGGAAAAAAAGTTGCCATAAAACTGGGGTTCCCAATTTTGGGACCGTGGTCAACACAGTTTGGTGATTTCCCTGCATCTCGCCTGGTTTAACTTAACTGTTAATTGCCAGGCTTAGCGAGTGCATTTCCAATGATGGAAACTATGAAAACAAGAAAAATCTGCTTGACACTGGCATTCCTGGACCTCTGAAATATACTATTAATATCACATTCAGAAATCAACTGTACAAATACAAAAATCAGTGCATTTGCATTTATCCATCAAATAAGTCTACAGCAGTTTAGGCCCACCCTAGGTATAATACAGTACAGCCAATCAGAACAGAGGTCCCTCATGTTTACATCATTCTTAATGTCACAGTAAAGCAATAACCTGTTTAGTTCTCTTTAAAGTTTATCAACGTTATTACTTTTTAAAATACTCATTTAAAACTGACCATGTACACAAAATCTGACAGGCTTTGGAACATAAAGCCAAACATTATTTGTGTAACTCATAAAATGCAAAATACTAGAAAAATGGCCCCTCGAATTGTCTTCAGCTTGATGCAGACTCAGGTTTAAGGCATCTGTAAAGATATATTCAATCCCCCCCAGTACATCTGGGAGCTCACGAGTAGTGACTGTACTGTTCATCAGCATGATCTTGTGACCTACAACAAGTGTAAAAAAGTGCAACAACATTGTCTTATCTGCTTGCGTGTATCATAACATGCTACAAGAGCTTATAAAAAAAGAATACAGGGTGATAAAAGTTTGTAGTAAAAAAGGAATAAGTAATGAAGAGTCTAGTAATGAAGGTAAACCAGTGATGAAAAATTACATATTGCGCATTTAATTCTTATTACATTCATGAAACACATTTGACAAAATGTTAAATTATTGCCAAATCCAACTCAAAATAACAGCAATAATTAAAGATATATACTCTAACATCTGTCAGTAATTACTTAACATCTTGTGCAGTCCCAGTATACTGAACTTCAACTATACAACAGTCATACAAAACCATACCACAGGCTCACATAGGAGACCACTGTGCAAACAAACGAAACTGTTCAAACCAAGACAAAAGTCTTTCTATTGGTAATATGGCCTGTAGCGGCCCTGATCTGGATGGTGGGGTCCAGGCATTTGTCCCTGTGGAGGAGGCCCTTGCATTCTGGGGGGAGGGGGTCCTCTGGGGGCAGGCCACATCCCTGGACTGAGCCCACCTGGCTGGCTGAAAGGTGGACTGAGAGTGCTCTTGTCCTCTGAGAACTGGGGGTTGTAATGGTGGGGTGGTGGAGCGTTTACTGGGGGGCCGCCGTGTTGAGGAGGGGGGCCTGGTGGATGGTTCATGTATGGTGGCAGCTGACCCATGAGATGTCCAGGAGGAGGGGTGATGGGAGGTGGAACGGAGGACAAAGGTGGAGGCGGGGCTTGGTTAAAGACCATGTGGGTGCTGGACCCTTGCCCAGGATGTTGCATTGGATGAGTGATGGGGGGTGGAGGGGGTGGAGGTCCATAGCGCTGCTGCGGTGGTGCCATCATGTGGTGTGGGTGGGAAACAACAGGCTGACCAGGGTAATCTCCAGGGTGGTGGTGTGGAGGTGGAGCATTCGTCGACTGTGGAAGCTGATCGCGGGGGATGGGGCTCGTTGAATCGTCCTGAATGGGGACAGTAATGAGGTTGCTGTGCTTCCGCGTGGTCAGTGTAGCAATGCGGAAGGTTTCTTGAGGGAGAGAGCGAGGCGGTCCCATGTCAGAAGAAGACTGGCCTTGTGGGCCTCGGTGATCATCATGGGATGTGGGAGGGGGCTGACTGTAAGTGTCATGACTCGAATGAGGCAGAGGGGGAGGGATGTGCACATGGGACTTAGGCAGATGAGGAGGGGGCACACGGAAGCGGTCTGAAACCTCAGAAGATGCAGGAAGGTGGAGGGGGTCAACACGGCCTGATGAAGCCTTGCTTGCCCTCATGTGGCGGTGGTTAATGTGGGCCTGCAGGTCCCTCTGGGACAGATAGGTGCGCTTGCAGCCATGAATGATGCTGCACATAAAGAGAGAGCCACGCTGGCACTGCTCAATTCGCTGCACTGGGTCTGTACAACTGTACAGTGTTAAGCTAAAATAACAAGGACAATAGAGACAAATCAAACTGATGTCATGGAATTCAACGTGCACACATTGAATAATATATTTATCTAGGAAAAACATTTACAGTTAGGAAAAAACCTTACCCTGGGCACATTTTATCACCTTTCCTTTCATGAAGCAATGCACATTCATAGCAGAAAACATGCTTGCAAGGAATCTATGGAAAAAATGTATATATGTTTGCGGGGCAATGTATAAGAGGTGATTACAAAGCTACTTTGAAGTTTTCATATGATATCTTAAAGCACACAGCTTACCATGCGACCATAGGTCTTAATGGGCAGACCACACTTGTCACAGAAATGCACAGGGGTCTCATCCCTCTCACCTATCAGATTGAGCTGGAAAACAAGAAAAGAAATGAGCTCAAGTCATGGTTTTGTTTTTCAATCAGAGTGGGCACAAAAAACATGGAAAAAGAAAAAATGTGAATACGTACCTTAAAATCCCAGAAAAACTGCTGAGGGTATCGCCGCTGTCCAGCAAATGCATCTCCAGCCTTAACACCACAATCTAACCTCTCCTCCTGTTTGTAGGCGAAGCTCTCTATCAAAAAATAAACCAAACTATTAATCACCCTCACACTTCACACATAGCCTGAACTACACTAAGCATCTTGTATTTCAGTATCATTTTGCAAATGAAGCATGTGGGACCGTAATTTTTTTATAAGAACATGATCTGGAAAGTGACAAGAGATAAGGTGAGGGCTTACTTCTGGCCTGTTTGGGAAGAAGCTTGATGGGGATCCTCCTTCTGACATCTGGGCCTCCTAAAGCTCCTTCTGTTCCCTGCATGTCACTGTCTGCAGGAATAATAAACATATACAGTACTGTGCAAAAATCCTAGGCACCTACAAAAACAATATTTACAAACCGCTCACATGATCAGTGTGTGCTCTTTTTTCACATGAATATTACAAAATATATCAAATAAACCTAAATAGAATAAATACCAATAAAATTACCCAGTAAATAGTGGTTGTATATACAGTATATCTTTATGGAAGTACAGTAATGCTTGTAGTTTCCATCAGAAACCTGGTTTAACTCAGTTCTTCAGTAAAATAAATCAGGAGCTGCTGATGGAGGAACCGAGGAGAAATCTGGAACTGAACCCGTGTTCTCCTCACCAGCTAACACAATTTCAGCTACTTTTTTAACAAACAAAACAAATATTGATACTTTTCACTGCTTTAATGTTTATTTGCCATAATTGTGCAGATGTTAACCTTGCTGGCAGGAAGATGAATTATCACACACTGAAAAAATGTATTTAAACAATTTGCATAAGTGACCAAGACTTTTGTACAGTATTGTATGTCACATATGGTCACAATTGATGCTTTTATGCAAATGTAAATATACATGCTTGCTTATCCAACATTTCCTCCATAATCAAGGGAATTAGTAGGGAGTTTGTCTCCTCTGTGTTGCAGTTACAACCTCTACTATTCCGGGAATATTCCTAGATGTTGGAACATTGCTCCAATAGCCTGCAAATACAAGTAAAGTATAAAGTGAAGTGTTCCCTTATAATCATGCGTGAACACACCACAGCCCACAGTGTGAAATTCTCTCTCTGCATTTAATTCATTCACCAAGTGAAGTAGTGGGTAATCAGTGATACAGTGCCCAGGAAGCAATGTATGGGGAAGGTATCTTGCTCAAACGTTCCTCAGTGGTGCCACTACCAGTCCTAGGATTCAAACCCACAAGCTTCTTATCACAGGGGCAACTCCCTAACCACCAGCTGCTCCAGTGCATTATTGCACTATCTAGCATGGGTGTTCTTTTGGACATAACGTACGTCTCAATTGTGAACCAGCAGCATCTTATTCAAAAGTGAATAATTTTCAATAGGGGTGATTGAAAGAGGGCGTGGCCTTATGTGAAGAAGCCCCGCCTCTTTTGTCAATCTGCACGGCCCAACGTTGGAATCTAGCTAGGAAGAAACGAAACCTTTGATTAATACTAAACGCCATGACATAATCTCACTGAATTTCAATATGAGCTATATATCTCATAAACATACATTTCTCTTAAAGATCAACTTTAGAGGCAAATCCACTCCGCAGCTAGCTGTTTAGCATGCTAACATCCACGCCAAAACGTCTCCTGTACCAAATAAAGAGCTGTATTACATACAAAAACACACTGTTGCCTGACAAAACTACTTGCTGGACTTAAGTGCTGGGTTACTCGTGTACAAATCTTAAACTACTAAACAACTAGAAGTAAAAACTGAAAACTGAGTTTCCCTCCTTACCAATCGGATCCATAGTTGTGTATGAACTCAGACTACTGGCGCTCTTCCTCTGTGGCCCCTTCAAAATAAAAGTCTCACTCAGTGTTGCTTATTTGACATTTGCGGTTTGTAATGTAGAATTAAAATGAAACATAAAAAACAAGGACGTTGCAAAATAAATGTAACATATACTTTGGATAATTATATAAGTCAAATCCCAAGTGGTTCTCTTTTAATTTCCACGCACTCTGTTATCCCTCGTTCCTGCAGGTGGCAGTAACCAATCATCAGACTTAGTGCAGTAAGATGGACTCTGGTGAGGGGTCGGTGAGAGGAGTCTTCATCTGTGAGTTGTGTGATTTATCAAGTCCGTACACTTTTTACGGACAAAAGCCTCCGAATACTAGAGGTGTAGTGTAAGTATAACCTCAACAACACCTTATAAGTAGTTCAGGTAATGATTTTAATTGTGTTCGATGTTTGACGCTAAATGATCTTCCTGCCCAGTTGTAAACAGTCCAGTTCAGTGGTATGAAGCGGTTCAGTTTAGAGAAACTCACAGAGTCATTTTAATGTAATAGTGCTGATAGGAGCCAGATGTCATCATACCCCAGTTGCAAATGTAGTAATTTTATTTACCGTCCAGAAAGTGTGCCTACATGTGGCTTTACTAGCTATTAGTGGTGATGATGGGAAAGTAGAGGTACATCTGATAAAATACACTTTTGGACAACAGTATTGGGACGACTGAACATTATACCAGCAGGGACTTTTGTGCCCTTCATTCTGTAGCGCATTTATGAGATCAGACACTGATATTGGACGCAATTTCCGTTCCAGTTCATCCCAAGTGTGTTGGATGGGGTTGAGGTCAGACCTTTGTGAGGGCCAGTCAAGTTCTTCCACACCAAACTCACCCAGCTATGTCTTTATGGATCTTACTTTGTGCAGTGGGGCACACTCTTGCTGGAATAGAAAATATTCCTCCCCAAACTATGTCCACAAAGTTGAAATCATGATGGTGTTCAAAATGTCTTGGTATGCTGAAGCATTAAGATTGCCCTTTACTGGAAGTTACGGGGCCACCTGAATTCAATAATTAAGAGATGTGTCCTAATACTTTGTCTATATAGTGTATACACCTGCAGTGTCCTCTCCACCATGATCAGATACTCTAGACCAGCATTTCCCAGGTCCTGCACATGTTCCTGTCACACACCATCCCCAATGACTTATTCTCCAATGACTTATTAAGGATCATATTAACTGGTAGAGAGAGCATTCAGTATGATGCCATTTAAGATTCAGCTCAGTGCTTGAGTGTTTTAGGGGAAAAAACAGCCCTGATTTATTGGTCAGGCATGATAGGAGCAGGGAAAGTCTAATTACATTGTCAGTGTAAATGTAATTTCAGCTTTCAAAGGAGCCTTTGTTTAAATAAAATTTACACTGCTATACGAAAACATGAGCATACAGACTCTTAAATGACCTTGACAACTGTTAGTAAACATTAGCCATACATTTGTACCTGTTTTTTTGAGTGGCACACTTAACATTTTACTTTTGCTAAGGTAGGGTCACTAGGGTCACTACCCTGTTGTTGTACTTCTAAGTCATACATAATACCTGCTATTGACACGTCACTCTCCTTTAACATGTGTGCAAACACCTTATTTGTGTTCTGCCCTTCAGGCTTTTAGAAGAATGCTATGGCATGCGTGATCCATTCAGCCCAGAGAAAGAGAAGTTCCTCCTGTTGGGGTCCAAGTGTTGTCTGTGTGACAAGACTGTGTGTGTTGGCACGGTATGCACTTAAGAGCTAAGTACCTTTCAGACACCCGTGAAAGATTGTCACAATCATTTTCAGCACTTTACACATTATTTATTGAGAAAACAAAAGAATGATCTTTATTTTGTTAGATTTGTTAATCATTACTGTCAGTCATGTTCGACCTGCATAATAAGTCTTATTCTTATTCTTATTCTTATCTTTCTTAATCCAGGAGTGCAGCCTCTTCTACTCCAAACGCTTCTGCTTACCATGCGTGAGGAAACATCTGGAGCAGTTTCCAGAGCAGATTCAAACAGAACTGGCCAAGAAAAAAGCTGCTCAGAAGTCTTGATGTGCATCAGAGACACTCACTGTGGACACAGGACGTTTTAGATATAATGGATTTTAAAATGCTGACCCATTTGCTCTCTTGTTCCCCTTTTTGAGGGAATGACTGAATTGAATCCATAATGACTGAATTAATTCCATCGTTTTTGCTTGTGGTTGTAAGAAGATAAATAACAGGAGGCCAAACTTGCATGACAGATGGTCTCCAGAAGATAAATTACAGTGGACACAGAGCCAGGCTTGCATGACAGCATGTTTGTGGTGCCTCAGTGAATTTGGCTCTGACTGTGCTGTTACTTCATGGCTTCAACTTTTTGTTCTTCCAGAGAGGATCCCCTGAAAGGTAGGATCCTCCTAAAGAAGGTATTTGAACCTGAATCTGCTTTGATGCGTGAATCACTTCTGTTAAGAATGCAACTGGCTAGTTTGTCTTGCCATTGAGCCATTATACTCGGATAGTGATGCCACAGAGAACAGGGAGCAAGATGTTTGAAACGCTGTGTGGATTCTTTTCACAGTTGGAACTCGATGTCAGCCTAGCTTAGTTGATCTAAGATTGAGAAAGTGCATCCTAGCACATCAAACTACTGAGAGACTGATTTCAAAAGACTTCTGAATTGTGAAATATTAAAGCTGAATGCCTAGATTTGAAACATAGTTTGATTTGTTTGTCTATACTTCTGATAGATGACAAGTTGAAGCATGAACCCATTCTTGAGACTCCCTTCCCACTCCATTAGGCTAGTTAATGGCACAAGTCACTCTGTTTAAAAGGCTCCTGTGATGGAAAACCATGTCTTCTGTTAAAAGTTGATTACCGACTATATATAGCCAGTGTATGGGAGATAAAACATCCCTATTTTCAATGCATTGTTGTGAGATGCACAAAAGCCAATACTTTTGCATACACCTGCCTATTCTGCATGTAGGAGTTTGGCTCTGCCCATTCGTTATAAAGAGTGTTTAAGCCTAACAAGCTATTTGATTAGAAAATAGGCCCTTTACATATAACTGTCTTCAACAGTAATGTGAAAAGGAAAACTGGTTTTGAAAACCTCAAGAAAAGAGACCAGAAATGTATTCTGTTAGAATGGGTTCTGTTTTGACAATACACATATGTAATCTTTCTAAAGTTGGAAAGGACATATAAACAAATAAAAATAATACCATCACAACCTATGGATACAAGACCATTTCACATACTGCCCTGAACTATATCTAATTAAAAACAGGACTTTTGTAATGAAACATGCACTTAGTGTTGATATACATTAAGAGCATTTGGCTGATGCTCTTATCTTACAATCATCTTACAATTCAGCCATTGCGGCTATAACAGCTTAAACTCTTCTTGGAAGGCTTTCCACTGTATTTTGGAGTGTTTCTATGCCACTGTCATCCTGGAATATAAAAGGGCCTTCCCCAAACTGTCCACAAGGTTGGAAGAATGGCATTGGTCAAAATGTCTTAGAATGCTGGCATTAAGTTTGCCCTTCACTTGGAGTAAGGGGTGGAGGTAGCTCAGTTGGTAGGATACTTGCCTCCGGACCAAAAGGTCATGGGTTCGAATCCTACCTTCAGCACCACCAATGGGTCCCTGAGCAAGACCCTTAACCCTAAGTTGCTCCAGGGGAGACAGTCCCCTGTCGTTAGGAAATGGAAGTCGCTTTGGATAAAAGCGTCTGATAAATGCCGTAAATGTAAATGGAAACATATTGGAGCATACAAAATTGTATGAAAAATAAATTGTATTACATTTTCTATACAATGGTTGAAAATTGTTTCCTGTAGAGGATTTGTTAATGGGTTTTTACACACTTTGGCGTGCACATAGACAAATGTCAATGAAGCTGCACTTTTAAAAAAAGCACTGTAGGCTATGCCGAAAATTATATTTGACCATTTTTTTCTTTGTTTGTTTTAGTGTAATGATAGACTGCATTCAGCTTTAAAGCTAGTGATGCCTGTGAAAATGAACTGTCGAAGAAATCACAAGGTGCCACAGACATCATACATCTGCACCCTGAATCAAATCGATCCTAAATGAAATAGAAGCGAAGATGTTTGCCATTTGGTGTGGATGGATTCTGTGTTATGGATCTTTAGGTTTAGGTTTCTGTGTTGTGTGGACAGTCGGGGCGTCTCCTCCAACCCTTTTCTGAACACATTCCATGCATCCATCCACTCCCTCACTACTGCAGACCAGTGCTGAGTCAATATCTGCAGTGTCAGTGCAGTTTCTCTCTGTCTCTGTCTGTCTCTCTCTCTGTCTCTCTGTCTCTCTCTCTCTCTCTGTCTCTCTCTCTCTCTCTCTATGTCTCTCTCTCTCTCTCTCTGTCTCTCTCTCTCTCTGTCTCTCTCTCTCTCTCTCTCTCTCTGTCTCTGTCTCTCTCTCTGTCTCTCTCTTTCTCTCTCCGTCTCTCTCGTTCTCACTTTCTCTCGCTCTCTTTCTCTTGCTCTCTCTCTCATTCTCTCTTTTTCTCTCTCTCGCTCTCTCGCTCTTTCTCATACACACACTCCAGCATGTTCGGACTTTCATCAAATCCCATTAAAAGACACTGCAGTGAGACATCTGGACTATTATTGCTGTGGTCCTGTGTTTGTTTGATCTCTCTGCTTCTGACAGTTGGCAGTTACACAGTATTGTGCAAAAGTATTGAACCAGCCCTCATTTCTTTATATTTTGCTTTGAATCATCTTGTTGGTGCAAAATACTATTTTATGCCCATCAAACTGTCTTATCTTTGGCATATTGAGTGATTAAATGAAAGTAGGAGGAGTAAAATAGGAGTGTTTTGTGTGTTTTTGCAGTAGCAATTTCTAGTCATTGCCAAAGGTGCACCCATAGTCATATACCAAAGTTAACACTGTAGTTCTGTAATTCTTGTGTATTACTGTTTGTATTTCTTCTGTCTTTTACAGTAAACTATACAGTACTGTGCAGAAGCCTTGAGCCACACCTCATATTTTGTTGTGTTATGCTTGACTGATTCACATGTAGGGCACTGTGTGTCTTAAAACAAGAAACATTCCTCTGAAACTGGTCAGGTTCGGACACTGGACTGGAAATGAGAGTCTTTGAAAGTCCTTCAGGAAGCCTGGAGAACTATTTCTCAAGATTACATTAAAAATGCAAGAAAGACTGAATCTTTGGAACAAACTATGGAGAAATGAGGGGTGGCTCAGGAGTTTTGCACAGTGCAGTTTATGTTAGTTCTGCAAAACAGGATTTTTCATTATCGTCTGATCATAATAAAGTATCTCCTCTTTTACAGCTGTTTGATGACGTTGATTGAAAGTTAGAAACCAAAATTCTGACAGAGATCTGAAGCAGTTCCCTGATGGTTGCAGGACGGTTGCTATGGTGTCCCAGTTAGCTGGCAGGACGTTGTGAGATACGTGTGATATGCATAAGTTGAGCCTTGAAACATTGCACCTGTTAACTTCCTCTACACAGTGATGTTTCTGTTTATTGGCGTTTATTGGTTTTTCTGACCCCTATAAACACAAATGCAATGTTAACAGTAAAGGACAGTGACTGATATAATCACACTTGCACTTATCCTTGCACTTATGCCTACAAAGTACTGAGTACTGAAAACTACATAATGTGGCATAAACAACAAAAGATCCAATTATAGTTCCTGTTTTTTTCTTCTTCTCATTTTGTTGTTTAGTTTATTAGAGCTTATTCGATGATGCAGCATAAAACAGTAGGCCTGTAGATGTATCAAGTATGTTAATTAGAGCCCGACCGATATATCGGCAGGCTGATAATATCGGCCGATATTAGTCATTTTCCAAACTATCGGTATCGGCATTTATAATGGCCGATAAATGAATATTTCAAAAAT
>JBBPDB010000128.1:21113806-21131609 GCA_037974465.1 Brachypetersius altus | reverse complement strand
TGTGTGTGTGTGTGTGTGTGTGTGTAAATATACGTATATACACATATCTGTTCTCTCACAAAGTGCACAAAGATAGAAATGTGGGAGCAGTGGTGCAGTCCCTGGTGTAGTGGAACAGTATGGCACTAGAATCAGAGCTGAAGTACTGAGAGGAGACAGCTGTAGTGGAAGTGGTTGTTCCATTTCTGCTCAATGTGGGACAATACATAACTACTCAGCTTAGATGCCAAGCAAGGAAATAAGCTGGAATCAGTTCTGAAGGAAAATTGACGTTAATCTACATGAATTAATATGAAATACTTCTCTTTTTTATTCCTTCATCTTAAATAGTGCTGTTTTGCTATTTTAAAATGCACAGAACAAATTATTTTCAAATGAAACAGATGATGTAAAACATATGACATATTTACCACACTGAGTCTTAAGTCTCAACAAAAACTAGCCCTACAAATACACACGGGCCTCGTTTTCCCCCTTGAGTACTTCAGCTCTTGTTACAAAACTATCAGTGTACAATAGCTAAGGGCTCAGTGTGATGTCATGCAGTGTTCTAGAGTTTCTTTCTCACTAATCTGAGATCTGTTTGCAGATTTTGTTTGCTGCTTTACTTCATTATGAGCTGAGCAACTGAAAGTGAATCGTAGAAACTGCATATTGCACTGAATTAATAGAGGTAAGTGAGTGGATGCAGTTCCCCTTTCAAACATTTTATTTACTATCCAGAATGTGAACATGCACATGAGTTTTTATAAGTAATTAATAAAGGCAAAACAATGGTAAATTTACAGTACTGCCTAACAACACGCTGCATGTACTTGTGTGACATAAATATATTTAAAATGTTTTAGTCCAAACCTTTACCTCAACACTACCAGGTATAAAAGATCATATCAGGCAAAATTTTCACAATATAATGTGTAGTTGGCCAGTTGTACCAGCTGTATATAAGGTCAAATATAGTCTAGCTCTAAAACTGCTACATGGTTAAAACAATCAAGTTCAGTCTAACATATAAATCAAAGCATTATAACCCTAATAAAAATATCATAACCCTAACCCTAATAAAAAAAGGCATTGCCAGTTTTTACTGTTATGTTTTTGTTTAAAAAACACAAAATGCTGTATGTAGTGGTTTTATACTCAGCTTTGAGCATGACACTGGTTTAAACTTCCAACTATAAACAAAGTCTCCAGTTCAGACTCTGAAACTGCCAAATTGGTGCTGCTGTTGTGCTGGTTGACCAAAAACCAACCTATCTTAAAAAAGAAGCACATACAGTTGTTAATATATATATATATATAACACGTCTTTCCACGTGTTTACATGTGGCCACTTCATGTGATCAGTATGGACTGCATCCGGAAAAGATTTTAGCCACATGTGTTTACACTTGGTAGTCACATGCAGCTCTGGTCAGCCAGACTGAAATCAGGCTGCCTCCTGTATTGCCTGAGCGATCGGAAGCATCTTTGGTGCATTTACACCATTTTTATATTCTGATCCTGAGACGTATGAAGCGACCAGGTGTAAATGGAATCTTTTATTACTCATTCAAAACTTGTCCACATCATTATCTTCTATAATAGATATTTTATAATGTTTCCATGGCAGCTTGATTATAGGTGGGTTCTTAATGACATGATCATATTTAATCCATGGGGATTGTGGCCTTTTTTTGCATTGGGTGGCTGGTGGAATGGTGGTTAGGGAGTTCCCTCTGAAGTTTGTGGGTTTGATTCCAAGGACTACCAGTGAGGCACCACTGAGGTAAACCTGAGCAATGTACTGTCCTCCCTCTCTGAGTGGCTTGGCTTGCTGCTCACTGCTTCATTTGGGTGAATGGGATAAATTTCACACTGTGTTCACCTGTTATAAATAGTTCACTTTCACTTCATTAGTTATTATTCATTGGTTATCGCTAAAACATGGCTCGAGGCTTGGTGGTGTGACTGGATTTAATAAAAAAGACAGCTAAGTACAGATTTAGACTTTAAACAAAAAAATAAGTGCAAACTTAAATATAACTGGTGCAACACAGTCCAGTTCCTGTAACCACTGCTCTCAAAACTTCTGGCTCAGCATGTTTCTTTATGGGAGGGCGAAACATTTCACATCAAACCACTCAGAATGATTTTGTTTACATCTTAAAGATTTAATTATGCTGAAATTATGGGTAATGACATTCCCCTTCAAGTAAACATGCTATTGTGTGACATTTTTGCATCCTAGTTAAATAGCAGCAGTTCTTTTCTTTGGTTGTTGGCCTATTATCAGCATACAAATCTACATGCACACATAGCCATCCTCGTGAAATGTTAATTCTACCAAATTACTTGCATTTTGCATTTTGGTACATATGTTGCCAAGTTACGACAATAAAAAAATATAGTCACCTTAATCCTTAATGCAGCTATTTTTATGAGACCCCAGACAGTACAATGCATCATACCTCAGTCTACCTTTTCACCACCCTTATGGATTTGAGTGTGTATGTGTTGTGGTGGTGGTGGTGGGGGGGGGGTCTTGCTAAACAATAAGATGATCAGCATTAGCAGTGTTTTCCACTCTGAGAGTCCTTAAGTAATGAGGTCATTTCATATGGACAATAATTCTGTCAGGAAAGAAGTTGGGCAAGGCACTGATCAGTCACATCCACTCAGTCCAAGCATTCAGAGACTACTTTCTTACACATACAATCAGTATTTCTCAAAGTGAGAGTTTGATCTTCAGTGTTTTCTTCACAGGCCAGTTTTATTAAGTTATGACCTGAGCAGGATAATACTGGGTGATTGACATGCCGTTAGCTTGAAAAGACGTCACACTTTTGTTTGCCAAAGATGTAACCAAACACCAGAGCTAATCTTTTCGGTACTGAGATGTTTCAAAGAGGTGATTAAGTCTTAACTGGTTGAAAGCCAACCTCTCCTGCTGAGTGTGGTAGGTAGTAGTGGATATGGACATTCAGATGGTAACTATTAGGTCTACACTTTGCACACATTGAGAAGACCTGGCTAATGATCCTAACAGCTGTCTGAACTGCACAAAAATGTCTTCAATACACTCTCCAAAACACCACTGATGCCAGGACACCAGCTAGCAGGGCCCAGTTTCCTAAAGACATCCCAGTGGTGTCATTTTAACTATTAGAGAGATTGTCAAATTCTGTCTCGGATTGTATGATCTTGATCTTGCGTGCTATGGTGCTTTTGGGATATGTGCCCTGGGACAGCTGTGGATACAGATAAATGACACTACGGCCAACTAGTCTGACCATGTACCTCCAGAGCGAGGCTCGGTCTTTGACCTCAGCACTGATGCTGAGTGAAGTAGGTACCTCCCAACACTTCTTATGGGAATGACCTCATAATGCAATAGAGCAACAAGCAACTGGAAGATTCCCTGCCAGCTATGACTTCACAAAGGGGATGGGGCACGTTTGCTGGTTCATTCACCTTTGCTGTCTTCTTTTGTGTTACTTCATTAGTGCACAAGGCCAAGAAGTACCAGTCCAGGAGACCTGCTCGTTTATTGGAGGAAGAGCACAATCACACATCTCCTCACACAACAGCGAAGAGTGGCCCGGCCAAAACAATTTCCCCCATCTTTTTCAAAGTAACACCACATTTCCAGGACCAAATTAGCAGATGGCTAATTTAACAACATGGCAGATAACGGGAAGAGTGCGATCATAAAATTGGAAAATGTTTACAGCTGGCCCTATTAATAGATATTTTGTAAAGAACCAAACATGACCTCACGTTTGGCTTCCTCACTGGGAAAGGAACATTCGCAAAATGTCTGTCTTATTTTGGAAATGCAACTTCCCATCTGTTTTGTGTTGTTATTAATCTGAGTGATTTTTATGAGGCCGAATAAAGCTTTTTTATTTTCCACCTCCGCCTGCCCAGTGGTCATGTGCTTTGGCTGTCTTCTGCACGACTAGAAACCTGCACCAGCCATGGAGTGAAACCCACTCTGGCTGGTAGCCGTGCTTGGCTGGCTCCAAACCTATCCAAACGAAGGATGTAAACAAGCTCCTTTGCCAATGGGACCTTTTATACGTTTTGGCATCCAGAGCCCGGTGTCTTGCTGTGAACTCCACAAGCATGTTTTTGGTTTGCTCCACGTATTGCACTCACAGGGTCAACCAGAAGATCCTTTTTCCTCCTCTTCCCTTTCTCCCTCTCTTCTAATGGCATGTATTACATTCTTTCATCTCACCCCATGTCTTGATGACAAAAGTATGTGCGCGTGCGTGCACGTGTGTGGAGGGGTCATGGTTTGAATAACAACAATCAGCTTTCGAAGTGACCCATGCTCCTGCTAATCACACACAGGCATGTCTGTTTTCTTCATGCAGAAAGGAGGAGGCAGTTGTGTGCCGTGTTATGTGTTACGAGAGGACTGGGTTGGGGTCCGCATTAAAATAGTCACTCGAGAGGATTCGTTGAGATTCAGGCAGTCAGAGGCCACAGTAACTGTCCCATAAGGACATTTCAGTTAAAGCATATGATCCCTTTACTGGAATCCGAATGTGTGCTGTCTTATGGTGTTATCCACACGGATTAAAAGGAATAAAATTAATTCTAAAGAAATAATAATATTTTTTTCTTAATATGGGTGAAACAATACACATCTAAAATACTACATTTATTGAATTCCTCACCTGAATGTTTAAGGAACAGTGTTTAATTTAGTTCTGCTAGTGTATGGCTGTCTGTCAGCCACACATAGCCACTGGTAACCCACTGATATCACCTAAAGCTAAAATATAGTCTTGTCACCTAAAGCTAAAATATAGTCTTGTCACCTAAAGCTAAAATATAATCTCGCTAAAATCAAGTTCATGTTATATCCCTGGATTGACAACCAGTTTGTTGTTGGGTGCACCAGGGAACACCCTTTCAAACTGTCTTTTTTTCAGTACACTGTGATGTAAGCCCTCTAACAAAATAAACAACAAAAAACTGCCCCTAAAATGTGTAAGCAATCTTTTAGTCACCTAAGCATGGATGCATGCATAGCATAAGTCGCTCCTCTCTCTCTGCCCATTTTACTCTGTCAGGATGCATGTCCTAGTTTTTGCCACTGACATGGGTTTCCACAAATTATGACAAATGAAAGAGTCCTTGATTTATTTTCCTGCTACTATATTGAAATCAGTGCTTACTTCTGAATCATGTTACATGCGGCACTTTAAAGCTGCAGACTTTTTCATCCTCATAAACATGTACCTTACATATTAGTTGCAAAGTAGTGACTTAAATAAGGCTATTAACTAAATTGACCAAGAGTGTTAAGGGTTAAAACATCTCAGTCACTACTCAGTTTAAACAGTCGCAATGCTCCTTATGTCTCTCTTCACTAAAGTCAAAGAATGATGGAATAGATGTGTGACTAGACGACTAGAAGACGAGGTCAAAGAGTTTTCAGGGGTCAAGCTGGCCAACTCGTGTTCAATTTATCAACCTCTCCCTAAGGTACCACTAGCCTACTTAATGGAAAACGTCAGCAAAAAGCTCATTTACACATTTTTTCACTTACTCCATTTATAGTTAATCAGAAAATCAATTTTGCTCTTTAAACTTTAGCACTTGAGCTATTTCAGTAGCCACTCAAATTCCTTCTTCCCTCAAACCACATCCAGCCCTTCATTAAGGTGCAGATTTGTGGATGTGGTTTAGTGCTCAGTATGACTTATAAAACTGGATAAAGCTGAATACTGTGGGCAGGAGTGCTGATTTTCAGTCGAATTTAGTGGCAATGTGTGTTACAAATGTGGAGGAATCTGATTTAAGATCAGTCCTCCTTACAACTGTTGATCACAGCCCAGGTGTTGTCTGAAATGGCTGGTGATTTTTTTCAAAGCTCACTTTAAGCCAAACTGTGTCTTAAAGCATTGGGCCTCCATTTTTTCTATTTGGGCCAGTTGGGTGACTATTGACTTGACTATTGTCCTCATTGCTTCAGTTCTAAAGAACTAAAGACGCAAATTTTGATTCCAATCTTGGCTGATTGATTACACCTGGGGTTCATCTTGTTGCTGTTTTTTTTAATGGCATGTGGCCAAAGGGCAACCTTTCTGATCAATGCAAGTTCCCTTATGGGAAGTGTTTTGTTATCCTTTCATTTTGAGCAATCAGGGCACGACAAGAAGAACAAGAAACAGAAGAGCCGGATCAGCTTGTCTGCTTAACTGCTCTGTCACCATTACATACCAAAGAAAAATCTTTGATAGATGAATCATCTGTGCTTGTACTCCACACTATTAACATGAATCTTGCTTGTCTATATAAGTTTTGAGATTTCACTTCCATTCACTTCCCATTTCATACAGTCCATACTTGGGAACTTCGTTGTTTTTGTGATGTCATGAAAACCAACATGTTTGCATAGGACTGCACATTTAGCCTTTAGGATTTAGCATGCAAATTCGTGCTTAGCACTTTAGCCTGGACTGCTTTTTGAATCAAGAAGCAGGGCAACCGATCAATCGAGAGATCAATTATATTATCAGTTTTAAAGGCACAGAAACAAAAAGTGCTTGTTGAATTCTGCAGGATAAAGATAAGTTGAAAAATGGTCATGTAAAAATGAATTCTTTTTTCGTGACTTTTTTCATGAACCCATACAGACATCATAAGTGAGGCTTAGGGAGCAAAATAATGAAAAATATATAAAAGGGGCCCAGTAAAAAAAACAAAACAATTTGCATCTAAAAAGGTACTTCACATAAGCACATCTCATTTACAAAAAGAGAGTGACCTTTCTTTAGGGAAATAAATGTAGTTCTTCTGTTGCGTCACTCCAAAGAACCTCTTTAGCACATTTATTTTTAAGATTGTATGTGTTGCAGACACCAGCCTTTTTTCACAGCACATGGTGCATCAGTTTAGCGCTACGTTTGCGGCGGCTGCTGTATGTTTTATTAGGAGGATTTGTAAGTCCAGACTCCTTGCCTGGCCCGGCATCTCAGTTTATAGCTCATTTCTTTGCTTTGGAAAAAGCTGCACTCTTAGGGTTCATATCTCTTTTTGTGAAGGCAGTCTGCAAAGTGTGCCAGCTGCATGCACCGGAGCTGCCACCTACACCGCTGGAATATTTCACAGCTCTGCAAAATGTGACAGGTGGGAGTACACAGACAAACAGATAACTCCAACTGCTAACCCCTTTAACCAAGAGAATCATGAGACTGTGATTCAGTATCAGCCTGTGTTTGCTTTCGTGACGTACCTAATCCCACTGGATCCAGCCAGCGTTAACTGGTTTACAGGTTTCTCGAAAGATATTTGGATCAAGAAGCCAGCAGAAAGGTTTTATATTTCAGCTGTCTACCCTCCAAAAAAAGACCCACACATTCACACTAACATGCACACAGAAGGCTTTATAATGCAGAGACATCTCACTCTATCACAAAGAGGCACCACGCCTACAAGTGACCACAGAGCGAGACACACAGACTTTGTAGAGCAGAGCAAACACCTACATCTAACAGTGCTGTCTGTCTGAAGCTGCAAACCCACAGCTCAAACTCTACACCCAGCACACACTATCAACGGCTCATTTTGAATGAAAACAAGTCGGCCTGTCGGCGAATCAGCACTGCCCAAGTCTAAATCAGTTCAGTTATTCTCAATCCATCAAAGAGGAAAGATCAGACAAGGACAGAAATGAAAGATATGTATACATCTTCATATGACCACCATAGGGCTTTCTCAAGTACCCAATTAAACTAAACCAAAGAAAACAGCAATGATTAAATGCAAATTCAAATGCATTTTCTGTGTTGATCAGCAATGATGCTGATCAGCAATGATGGCAGTTTACATGATAACAAAGCATTATTTAAATTCCCTGCTTACAGTAAGGAACAGATCGTGATTGACTACATCAAATGCAGTTTTCAAGGGGAATTCCACCAGTTTTAAATTTCCGCCAAAGTCACCCAAAGTGGTTTGATGTGAAAAAGTGCTTTGTGGAGAAACCTGCAAGCTTATATTCTATATAATGAAATGAACTGGAGGGTGTTTGTCTACAGCACAGATACAGCTGTTTTGTTTACTATAAAAATTAGCCAGTGAACATAATGATAAAATAATGATAAATGGTCAATTCTTTGGGGTCCTTTGCTTTATAATGCTTTGCATATACATCCCTGGCAAGAATGGGTTTTTAAGAAATAGTGAAAAATGCCAGATATCAAGGGGCATATTTTAAAACACTTACTGTGAGGGGCATTTAGAGGTATTAAATGTTTCAGACGTCTGGTTCCCATCAGCATTACTGTGAACAGTGAGTAGAATGGAGCATTTTAAATCAGTTGTATAGTATGTTCCTGGTATGATTGTTTTCACTGTTTTAAATATACTGATTTGGAAAATTCCCATTTAAACCCCTTTTTCTTTAAAAATAGCATGGCTTGTTATTGATCAATTTTTTAAAAATGTGATTACTCAGTTAAACATAATTTTAACAGATAACTCATTTACTAATGTAATCATTACTCTCAGCACTAGACCATAGAAGAATATCAGAGGGCATAAAGGGTGCCCAGGCTTGAACACGCACATGCCATAGCAATGTGTCCTTCAATGTAGCTTTAAAACCAGCCGAGGAACCAGCAAATCTTGTCCTCACTCTGGGTAAATTTTAAGTGTAGTTTATAAAATGCTGTAGCTTATGACTCCTGTATTGAAAGAGCAAGTGAAAATGACAAGAATCATCATGACAACAGTATTTTAGTTTGGCCTGTTGACAACAGGAATATTCCACAGGCCTGAAGACAAAATAAAATGCGGCAAAGTAACCAGACCTGCTCCACCACATTTTCCTCTTCCCTAGTGAGTGTGTGTGTGTGTGTGTGTGTGTGTGTGTGTGTGTGTGTGTGTATATGAGGGTAAGCAAAAAGCTGTGGAGGCAGTCGGGTGAATTCAATTATTTCCTGTGTCAGATCTCAATAGATAGTTTGGGAAAATCAATTTTCATGCAAACATAAGCATGACACATGCATGAAACGGAGAGAGTACCGACTGCATTTTTATTTTGAGGGTTTAGATATTTAACATCAATAAATATGAAACCACAATAAGCAGACCCAGATGAAGAACCTGCAAATCCAAACCAATTGTCAAGGTTGTAACATCATGTTCAAATGAGCAATAATGTGGGTCTTATATAATGCTGATTAAGTGTTAGAGCTTGACAGACACTTAGCTCTGATCATGTTTGTGCTGTTCTTTAAATGGTGTCTCTTTGTTAAACGGGATTAGAATGGGCAGATATGAGGCATTCCTGCCTATATTTATTTGTCTATGAAAGAAAATGTAAACAGACCTGTTTTTAAAAATGCTGGATTAACCAGAACAATAGTGCGCAAGCTTTTTGCATTGGGGGCCAAAGTGCAGTGTTGGCTGTAGGCCAAGTGTTCAAAGGCTTAGATTTTTTAAATGTGAAAAAACAAAACATTTTAAAAATTAGAACTCTATATTTTGTAACTAAATTACTTTTTAAAAGGAAAACAACTATTTAATAAATCTGAAAATTTGGATTGGGGTTATGGTAATTACACAGGTCAACAGGTCAAAATCATCAGAGATACGTTTGTGTGGGTTTTGTAGTGTTTTTCAAGCTGGTTATGTATTGCATGATAGTTGGTGTAATTAGCATATAATAATCATGTGCTGAAGAAACAGTGGTAGCTGACTGACACTGATCATTATATCTATGCCACAGTGTGGCCTGTCTGACTTCACTCTGAAAATATTGAAACTGTTACTTGATTGGTGTCTGCAGTTTAATAAAAAATGCATGCAAGTCTATTGCAAATCTAATACTACTCATAATTCAAACAGTTGATGTGACAGAAAAAAATGATCAGAAATCAGCATTTTGATGATTACAAAAAAAAGATAGTTGACCTGTATCATCAAATGTCCTCACAGGCCACATCTTGGACAGGCCAGCTGTAGAAGAATCACTTTAAGTCCATTTGAATGAATGGTTCTTTAAAGCACAAATGAGGACTTCTACATATGTAATGATCCAATACCAGTTGTTAGTCCTGGTCTGGGAGTGCCCTGAACCTTTTAGAGTTTTCCTTGTTCCCAACCTGATGCAACCTGATTCTCCATAGCCAGGACTGATGTATTTTATACTAAAACTGAGGCACTGTACTATATATATTTAATCTGAAGAAGTATTAAATTAGTATACTTTCTAGTACACTACAAGTACATGGTCCGTATACTTGCTATACTTATACTCAAGTATACTTAATAAAATGAACTTAAAGTATGCTACTTTTTGCAAAGGGGAACCACTATGCTAAATCCAGTAACAGCTAGACCTAGAACTGTGTTTTCCAAGAACTTGTTAAGAACCCTTTTCATCCAATTCATCCAAAGTCTGCATGATATGAAAACATCAGTGATTGTTGGCCTCAGTTTTCTGGACTCACCATGGCCAGTGAGCAATCTGCTGTTCTAACTCAGCACAAAGATGAGTTCAGAAAACTGAGGCTAGACGGAATGTCTTTCCATCATTATGTGTAAAGGACTAAATTGAGGGGAAAAACACAGCAGTAAACAAAGATGGCAGTCAACAAACATCTAATTCTATCCTCAGACTTTAATTAACATTACTTCTGATATGTGAGAGGCTTGCAAAAGGTTCAAGAGAACGTTGCATCCATGTTCACGTAGAGACATTCCGTGTTTAACAGTTTATTCTAAAACCAAGATAAAAACATGATGCACTTTCACTTTCATGCTGCCCTCTTTTGGAAGAGAGGAGGAGAGTGAGAGAAAATGCATGAAGAACAGTTAATCGTGCAGCATATGAAGGATTCTGAAAAGCTTGCATGTGTGTCAGAATGACGAAGGCATTCCTCTCTGAAATCTATCTTATCTGTGGGCTGGCTTGATAACAAGCTATAATTATGGTTCAGCCCAGGGTGGTGCACCTAATATCATTCATGTCCTCAGAGCAGGATTCGCAGAGCAGAGGGGGGTGTGTGTGTGTGGGGGGGTGGTTTTTCACTGTGGCCTGGCTGGGGAAATAGATGAATGTTTCTGAACAGAGAGCAGATATATGAAACCACAGTCTCTCTTTTCATAGCATAGAAGAACATGGGGTTGTCTGCCAAAGGAACAAAAATACTACCAACTCGTGGAATGTCCTGGCATTGGCAAATAGAGAAGTGCTCTCATTATGAAAATGAGAGTGAGAGAGAGTGAGACAGCGAGATGGAGGGAAGGAGGGAGAAAAAAAAGCCATAAAACCCTCAGGCAAACTGCCAACAATTCCAAATCAAACTTCAGCACAATGGAGAAAGCTTGAGCTCATCTGACTGATTCCATGAATCTGAATTTTGCTTAGCTATTCGTCTGCTGAATCAACACTCTCTCTCTCATTCTCAGTCTGTCTTTACTGGCTCCAATCGGCTCATTCTATTCATATTCTTCCTCCTCCGTGCTCTCGTTCTCGCTAACAAACTGCTGTGAGCCTGTCCTGAGACAAAAATTACTAAACAACTCGGTTATCCAAAAGATCTCAGAGTTTCAGCTTTCTTGCATGAGATCTGAGTTCATCTGATTTCACTTCAAATAATAATGGTGACTGGTATGGCCACAAATCACAGAATTATATATATATATACTAGGGCTGTAAAGCGATTAATTAAAATGAACTAGTTAATCGCAAATCTGGAAAAAATGAATCGCGATTAAGTCATCAATTTTACAGAGAAGGCTTTGTTTATTTGTTTTTTCCCAAAACTGCCACACTTTTAAAAGCTGTGAGATAAAAACAAAACTTATTTTTGAATAGAAAATGCATAACATCTTAAAACCTGAAAGAATCTCTGTTAAGACAAAAACGTAGCTTTAAATAACTTGAATTAAAGGACAAAGCCTAACTAAAGTCCCGCCTCTCGCTTCAAACCCCTACAACTGTCGGAGGCCCCCTTCTTCCGCTGTCTCTGCCACACCTGGCGCTTAATTTTCAAATTAATCGCGCAATCAATTAATTTTAAAGCGTTATAGAAAATAAATTAACGCGAATAGTTTTAACAGCCCTAATATATACATATGTATATATTGAAAACTACAGCTATGCATGGCTATGTCAAAATACCAGATTTAATGGTCTTTAAAATTGTCCAAAAAGTACAAAAAGTACATTAAATTCCATCATGAGTTTTTTTTCGTTTCTACTCTGGACCCCGTCCATCTCTGGAACCAGGAAAAATGTTAGATGTTATTTCATATCTAAAGTTAGTTGTCTTAAATGTACACCCGAGACACACTATCTAGCCGCTTGTTCTGAGGTTGTGTCAGTGCAGATGCTGTGAATGGTAAAAGACAAGCTGCGAGCAGGCTGGTGTTCTTGCTAGGTTAACCTCAAGGGATGGACTGTTCCTTTCAAACTGAGTTAACTTTATTTCAGACTGCAACTGACTATATAGTGACGGCTGATTCTCAATGGTTATGGTTCAACCTCGATGCAACATACAAACAGTGCAAAACACACTATCTGCACTTACTGATATAACAGTTATGACTAAAACACATACCTTAAGAAGAAAATCAGCACATTTAAAAAGTTGATCGTCACTGAAAAGCAACTAAACGTAACTCAAAACAAGAAATTTGAGGGAACTTTGTGCCATTGTCTTGCTGTCGCTTGATCTGCTACTGAGCTAAGGGTACAGTCAGTGTGCTCTCTGATATCTACAGTACGACAGGCCGAAGCAACGCTGGTCAACGCAGTTAAGCGGATCCACATTGTTGTCTTTGTTTACAGACATGTTTGCTCTGGTTTGGATGGACAGAGGCATAAAGGCTGTGATGAATGGTCACTTGCTTTCATCCTTTTTTCTGTCACAGACAAAAGGGGCCACAAATGACCTTTGCAGAACACTAAAAGCCGGGCAAGTGGTGGCTCCTCTTAGACTTTCAGCAGCAGAGGGAATTTGGGAATATGTTTTTTTTTAATGTCTAAAGTGCAGGCCTCATCCCACAGGGAAAAGTGCTGGTTCATCTCAAAACACCATGGCATTTCTAATGAGGCTCTCCCTCCTCCAGCATCTCTCTGACACGCTGGCCTAAAAACAGGATATGGTTCCTCTATGGTTGATTACAGCTCTACTAAAGCTTGACCTCTTATCTAAGACGTTTATGGCTGTGCTAATTTCCCTGTTCCCAGTGTTCTGATGAATGTAAGTACTCATGGAGTGATATAAAAGTAAAAGAAATCATTTCTTCAGTATTTGCTTTTAAACCCCAAACCTCTGAGATGGTAACATTATGAAAGAAGAAAAAGCATGATAATTTATTCATTAATGTAAAGAGATTTTACTCCATGCAGCTTTGTGCCCTTTCAATTTGTCCACTGTGTTTATTGCACATAATTAAATGCAAATCTATGATTTATTTACATGTATAGTCCCTAGTTTTGTTCCTAGTCAGGGCTAGTATATCCAGCCAGTACAATTCCAGAACAGTGAATGCACATACACACATACACACAGTCAGATGAAAATAACTGAATATTATTTACTTCCAGCACATTTTTGCCTGAGTTTTGGAACAGATCCCTCCTTCTCTCGGGACTGCAGCATAACTGGCCCTCTGTGCAGCCTCTGCTGTATTATTTATAGGCATGGAATAAAAACACACACACACACCATGACCAGAAGTAACTAAAAATGTTGCACGCAGCCCCCGAAAATAAAATCAAACACAGCTCTGAATACTCTGAATACATCAACTGAAAGGACTTCACAGGGTGGGCACTAAAACAAACAACCAAAGGAGGAAGGCGCAAGAGAGAGAGAGAGAGAGCAGAGAAGAAAATCCTGGTTAAAGGATGAAAAAACAGCATAATTTAAAGAAAACAAAAACAGGTCATATAACTGTCATTTCCCCATGCCTGCAGGGATGCTCCTTGCCAGGGAACAACAACAGGAAGTCTCTCTGTGAGCCTGGAGCTGGGTAAATCACTTCTACACACCAGTACTGGTACTGTTAGAATACTACACTGCTATTAGTATCACAGAACTGGTATAGATAATATAAATATAAGTATTTACACTACTAAATATACCTTAATTTCTAAAGGGGAAATTCCCCCTTTTTTTTTTTAAAACAATGCAAATATAGCCATTTACTGTCCATAATCTACATATGACAAGTTTTTATATATATGCTGATCATGATTAAATGGCGGTCAGTCTGAAAATCTGAAAATCTGAAAATGCAGTATTAGGCCAACAAAACTTCATCTATGTAGTTCTGTAAAACAATTTCACAAGTAGGTTTTTTGAGGGAGCTTTAAACACTTAAAATGTCTGGGTCCTATCACCAGCATTGAGATCAATTCTGACTCAACAAATTCCTCTAAAATGTCGCTTATCTATCAAACAACCTCTGAACAACCATTTACATGCTAATCATTTAATTATGCAGATATTTTGAATAATCTGTGGATTCCCCCTTTAACTGCAATGTATGAGATGGGTCAGGTGCTACATATTGATCTGAACAGCTAAAACTATGTACAAAATTTAATACATAATTAAGAATTTCTGTCTGGTTTACTGTTCTGTCTAAGGACCACTTTAACCAGAGAAAACAATAGTTATTGTCACGGTTCGGCCTGTGGCCAGTAGGGGCCACTGTGTTCGTTTCGTTTTCTGGGACTCTTATTTTGATATTCACGTCTGATTTGTGTTTCCACCTGTTTTGTGTTTCGTATCTGATTTGGTATGTATTTAAGTTCAGTTTGTGTGGACCTGCGTTATCGGTCCATCGTCTCATTTAAACAGTTTTCTTTGTTTCCGTTTATATCTGTAGCGGCCCTTGAGCCAGGTTTCTGTTCTGTTCTGTTTTCACGTTCATGTCTAATAAAGAGCCTGAGGTCATGGATGCCTGCCTGCCTGCCTTGTCCCTGCTGCCCCCGAGGTAAATCACGGACGTGGGTTTCCCCCGTCGTACGTGAAAGTTATGTTTCTAAGACATTCTTCTCAACACTACTCAAGGTCCATTACCTTTCACTGTCTTAAATATCATCTGATACTGTAATAGGTGATAAAACCATCATGATTCTGACAGGGCTCAATAACATCTAGTTGCAGGTACAATGTTGTCGCTCCTCAGCTGTTTGGGTCTCCCAGTGGCCTCTGGCTTTAGCCCTGGGTCTTTGAGGCCCAAATGAGAGACAGGCAGTGGGCCCTACGCTCAAGATTCAGTCTAAAGCCCCAGGCTAGAATATTACAGAGAGCAGAGCTAGATGAAAGGGGCGGCTTCCCTGTTTATGGAGGGTCTTTTTCAGTGGGTTTGAGGGCAGCTCATAAACCCCTACTAATTTAATTACGTAGAGTTATAGTGGCCTGACTGGAGCCTCATGGAGAAAGGGGGCTGTGGTGTGTGTATGTTTGACTCAGTTTTGGTCAAAATGCCTTTTTTTTTCCAGCCTCAGATTATTTTTTTCTCACTTGACATTTTCTTCACGTATTCCTATAAAATGGACATGCAAATCAATGGCAAACGATTACTCATATTCATATCCAGCAGAAATTCATAATATCCATTTAATATCCAACATAATATCCATGTCTTGCTTTTTATATTGACCTTCCTTTACCTTCATGACTGGCAAATAAAATCTGAACACTAAGATTTCACAGAAACGCATCAGAAGAGGGAACAAACTCAAAAGGCTTCATACTGTGCGTACAGTCGGAAAGAGCAACACGGTCAGATTCAAATCACTAACCACATATGCAGCAGCCCGATGAAGTGTGGTAGGCCCAAATTCTTGGGAAATTCAGAAGTCAACTTCTTAGTCACAAGCTCAGCCTCTTTACTGAGCCAAAAGGGGTTATAAGTGCATTGAATGTGCTTTCATTTATTTTTGTGTGCCAGCAGTGAGATGGTGGTGACCTATAGCCTTAGGCCCCACTGTGCTGTTCCTCTATATCATTACAGTTCAGTCTTTTCAGCCTTGAAAAAAAACCAGAAAGTGTGATGTATAATAAAAATATTCTCTGATAAAAAAATCCCCTCTTTTTTGGTGTAATGGTTTTTTTTAACCTAGACTGGCAACAGTGTTATGCTTGCTTGCTTTCTTTCTTTCTATTTTCCTTTCTTTCCATTATAGTCAGAACATGTAAATATTTGAACATTTTACACACCACTCGCATTGTATATACACATCCAGACCGGCCTATTTTTAAAAGAAAATTTAATTGCTCCAGTTTATGCTCACCAGTGTGAGTCTGCAGGTGTTTATGTAAATTCTGACCCAGATTTAATTGTGGAATATTTTACACCCACATTCTACATGACATGACATGAAATCAAAAATTGAGGTAACTTTGAGTTTACAGCAGACCACGCTTACTTTGTCATAAAAGGAATGGAGCTTGGGCCTAAGCCAGGAAGCCTAGTCTTTCTGCTGAGTAGACAGCATTTATATGCTTTAGTAGCCAGTAAATTAACTTAATGAACATGTACAGCAGCAACATCATGATGCAAATTATAATACTGTGGCACTACACAATGACAAGGGGGTGAATAGTGAGATTCTAATCTGACCCATGATGGGGTAAAAGCCTGCTGAGCTTTCTTTTAATCCAACTAGTCCTCGGCTCTGGTTCCTTCTTCTTCTCTACTGTGTTTGTTGGATTAACCTCTTCAGAAAGGTTTATTTTGCTTTGGGAAGACAACATGGAGAGATGATTTTTAGTTGACATCATTTACACATAGGCTGCTGCCTCTACCTCCAAACATCTTCATTCTTGTCACCACACTGCTCACAATTTCCACTTGTTGAGAAAAAAGCAGCACAGTCCAAAGCTCATTTACCAAACTGCTTTGCAGCGATTCCACTTCTACATTTAGGTTCCCCTAACAGGTTACACATGGGTTATTCTGCTCATGCACAAGACTGGCCTCTTCTAGAAACGAGCCATTGTCTTCCACAGAATTCAGTAGGAAAGCATTTCATTCTAATGAGGCACACTTACTGGCTTTAGAACCACAGTGTCTGTAGACATGGTGGCAGATTAGATCTAATTTAGATGTCTCGTGCAAAGAAATAGCAGTGCTTTATCAGACTGTGATCTTCACTTCTGTCTATAAGTAACAGTCTGTTACTTTTGTTTTAATCCTAATCTGTCAAGAGTCACTTCTTTTTGTCCTGCTATACTGGATTGACTTACATGTTACATTATGTGATAAATGTTATGAGAGATAAATCACTATTCTGACTTTTTTCTGTTTTTCTGGCAAGAAAGTACTTAAATTCAACAAGTAACATTTTCCATTAAATTAAAATTGTAATTTTGAGTTTGAAATGTGCAACTTTTGCAGAAGTTTTGAGAGAAATAATATTGAATGTCCTCCTTTTCTGATTGACAGCAATAACAGTGACTTCAAAGGTTAATAACTAACTGTACTGTCCACCAATATGTACCTTTTTATCCTGCAGGAGCAATATTCTGCAGTACAGTACACAAAAGTCAGCAAGGCATTCACACAGGCACACAAAGACTGGCAGTAAAAACTGAAATAAATAATAGTGAAGTTGTTTAAATGTCAGATATGCTGAATTTATGCCTGTTACTTATAAAGAGAGTTCCTGTTACAGGCACTATATATTAAAGTGCATGCATGGCAAGCACACACTCATACACGTGCACACACACAGACACACACAGACACAGACACACACACACACAGACACACACACAGACACACACAGACACACACACACACACACACACACACACACACACACACA
>JBBPDB010000128.1:21089362-21100168 GCA_037974465.1 Brachypetersius altus | reverse complement strand
TCCTAAGTGGACAGTTTGATTTCACAGACGTGTGACTGACTTGAAGTTACATTGTGTTGTTTAAGTGTTCCCTTTATCTTTTTGAGCAGTATATATTTTTTTAATTATTACGACAATGGCTAAATGCTTAGGTGGAAAAAAAAGCAACAGTTATGGTAAAACAATGATAAAGGCAGGAATCATATGAATGTGACTCAGGCTGTAGAACCAATCACACGACTTGAGAATAGAGCAGGAGCAAGTGTCATTGAAACACTGTTAATGTGTAATCTGCTGCCACACTGTGACTCACCCACTGCTTTGTCTGTCAACTCTGTGTTGTAACCACAATTGTCATTTTCAGCGTCTAACCACCAGGTTCCCCTTTACCATGACCTGCTGTGTGATGTTAGTAATGGACAAATGCGGATCAAGGGCTCATGATCATAGCAATCATGAGATATGCCTGACAGTGCAGTAAGTAATCTGACACTGATGTGATTCTTCTTGTTATGACTCTGTACTCCATGACACTGGACTACACTTTATAACATCAGCTTTAGCAGCTGTAGGTTTGTTTGTTTTTTCAGGGATAATCTTTTTATTTACATTCAGTCTTATCCTTAGAAAGCCAAAAGTGGGCTCAGTGAGGTTGAACGTTCTACTTTTTTGACATCAACTATTACATCATTGGTGAAGACAAATAAGCTGGTTCTCCTGGCAGCCGGCGGTATGTGTGCTACCATATTTCACAGACAGGTCACTTCCATCTCATCTTCTTGTGTTAAGCTTTGTCACATCTGTCTGACTGGCCCAGAACTATAAAGACGTTTTATGTACTTCTTACCCATCTGTAATCTGCCCTTTGTGTTTTTTAGGCTTACCACTGGTATTTATTTTGTGGTAAACCCTCTAAGGGCCTACAATCTGGTTTTTAATCTGTTGAACAGCTTCTTTTTTTCCTGATTGAAAGATCCTCTGGTCTTACCCCACTGTAGCCTGCTAGTGGTCCTGTGGTCAGCAGTTCTTTCTTATCAATGTACCAAATAAACTGGTTTTGACAAAGCTAATCATCTATGGTTGTGGTTGACTGATTTTTTCTGGGGTTTATTTCTGCCTAATCAAGGCCTGCTTTAACGCTCCTGACATCCCTTTGGTCCTCTTCTAGAATCAACTTCAGACCATCTGTTGGCTCTCTTGTATAAGAGCTAAAGACTGACCAGTGCAGTGGCCACTGTCTAGTTATTAATAGTCTCCATAAATAGGGGCACTGTTTAAATAGGGTGATGATCCCCAGTGTAGTAGTTTACAGCATATATCTGCCTCGGAAGAGACTTACAGTATACACACCTAGACATGACCATTTATCCAGACACCCCCACACCCTTAGTCATGATTCCTATATGTGTGGTGATGAAACCCTTCACATGGTACAATTTTCAAATTTATGACTTTATGCTTCTTTTTAAATAACACAATCATCACAAGCCTAAAACTTCCTTTTTTTTTATTTTGAGGAATATTAAAAGTTGAGCAGCTCTGGAAACTCTGGAAAAATTCCAGTGTATTCCACCAGTGCTGTTTATCAGCAGGCAGAAGAACTCAGTTTGAGAGTTTTACATACATCTCTTATTGTATGTACGAATATTTTCAATACTTATAGACACTGCCATCTTTATGTGTCATATATCTATAATAAAAATAAGTAGTGTTATGTCTGCTACACCAGATGGTTAGCCAGCTGCAGACAACATCCTTTCATCGCAGGTGCTGCTCTTTATCTGACTATGACTTCACTCTCACTTTTGATTTTTGGACCAGTTAAAAAAAATAACTAGCTAGTGTAATCAGTAATTTCAGTTCATTCATGAACCTTGTTCATGTTAAACACAAGAAAGGACAATGGCGTAACACGCACACATACACATACACACACACACACACACACCTACACACACACGCACAGACATACACACACACACACGCACACATACACATACACATATACATACACATACACACACACACAAACACACACACACACACACACACCTACACACACACGCACACATACACATACACACACACACGCACACACACACACACACACACCTACACTCACACACACGCACACATACACATACACATACACACACACACACACACACACACACCTAAACACACAAGCACAGACATACACACACACGCACACATAACCATACACATACACACACACACACACACACACACCTACACAAACACACACACACACCTACACACACGCACAGACATACACACACACACACACACACACCTACACACACACACGCACAGACATACACACACACGCACACACAAACATACACACACACACGCACACACATACACACACACACGCACATATACACACCCCTACACACACACACACACACACACACACACACACACACAAACATCATATTTAGCTTTACTTGCACACAGAATTATCTATATGATGATCTGGTGGTGCTTATTCTTCATTTTCAGTAGAAGTGTAAAGAAAGTGACAGTAATGCAGATGCTAACAGGCTAGTCTTTAAAAAGTAAAAAAATATATAATAATAACCATGAGTAATCGTCTGATCATCTATCACAGACCATCTATCATATCTAAATATGCTTTATCTCTATCAACAGATTGTTCTCCATCTTTCTTTTGTTCTGCTATCACTGAAACAGTGTCAAGTCAGGCCTTGTGACAATACATAAACAGCACAGATAACGAGTAATAAACTTGTATTATTCTGCAAACAGGCTCACACTAAAACAAGGCCAGTGAAGTGCAAACTGACAAAAGTTCCCTAGTTGGATTTGTCCTCAAGAGCCAGCAGTGCAAAAACACCCAAGGCTAAATTATGCTTGCTCATAAGGCAGCGTGCTGGGGTTGCATGGCTAGAGTCCCACTCCGCAGTGGTGCGTGGGCAGGCAGAGCGTCCTGAGAGGCTCACTGAAAACTGCACTCGTCCTTGGTTAGGTCACGGATCCCTCAGGAGTTAATGTGTAACGCTCATGGCTGGCTGCGCCTGCCAAAACCTAGCATGGTGGGGAAAGGAGGGGGGGCAGGGCCCTTAATCAAATACACTATCTAATCACATAGTTTCTTGACCTTGTTAAATTTGTACGTTCAGCCAAAAGAGACTTTTATGGCCACAGCAGGGGGAGTGGTGGTGGGGTTGTAGAAAACAAATACTCGTGCTCACACATATGCGCGCGCACACACACACACACACACACACACACACACACACACTGAGTAAGAGCAGCGGAGCTGAAGGGTGAAAACAGTCTTGGCTAGGAATATGTACACTCATATCCTGTGAGCCAGGCCAAGTCCCCTCCCCTCAGGCTTTCACCTGACTTTACTTAACAGACATGTGCACACTGCCCAAACAAACAGGGCTCATATAAGACGGACACTTGCCTTGTTTATCTACACACAGACACACACATTCAGTGAAATGTGCACAGATTTCAGCGCAATCTTTGGCTCTGGCTGCCCAACAATCTATGCATACTGTGGTCTGCGTACCTTTCCTTTATCCATAATGCATCCAGGCACTGTTTTTTTCTCAGACAGCTTAATCGAGTATCCTATTCAAGACATATGACCAAATGAATAAAGGAATAATCCTGTGTGTGATTTTAAGTCTGTAGCATAAAGTTAGTTATCAGTCAGTACGTTTTACAGATCCTCAAAACCTGTTGATTTGAAAACTGTAAAACAGAAGCCTGTGGGTAGGTGCTGAAGTCCACATGTTTTTTTGTTTGTTTCCCCAGAAAAACCACTGTGCATGGTAATCAACCATATGCTACAGATAAACCTTACCATGCTCAAATTACTTGTTCACAGTAAAATTTTTGCCTGTAATCCACCTATACCGTTTCTATGTATTTATGTACCAAAAGTGGTCATAATTTATTTTACCTGACCATTTTCTAGTCTTTCTTAATCCATTAAAATCAAAATGTTTTGTTGCTGTGTTTGTCACTTTGTTACTGTGTTTATTACGCTCTGTTCTTATTGGCAGCTCTGTAAAGTGTCTCATTCAAAAAGCAGTCCAGATGGAAACGCTCCTTAAAACTTCAGCATGAGTGTATAGGGATAAACTGTTATAGGCCAAATAGGCAGATGTTAATGAGTTAGTTGTGGTAAATAGTCTGTGTTTTGTGGCACACACAAAAACCGAACCTGCAGACACTCAAAATAACTTTACACTAATTTTTTATTTTATTTTGGTGGTCATGTATGTGGAAAAAAATTGGTTGAAGTGAAAGAGGTTGGAGGAGGTGAAATGAGTTCAGGCATTGCTGTTGACCTTATTAAGGGTTAATAAAGCTATCAGACTGTCAGTCAAAATAATCCTCATTTAACCTCGAGGAAAGCCCATGGGAACATTACAGACTTGGTGAGAAACCCCCCTTCAGCATCGCGCCAAATCCCAAAGCTCAGCTTCAGCTTGCAGCACAAGCTAGAGGTGGAGGGGGGCTCGCTGTGCTCAGGTTGTGTTGTGGCTGGTGAAAGAAAATTGGATTCCAGTGGAGGGGATGAGGCAGGCCAGGCACGCAGACGTCAATTTCATGTGAGGAGAATATTGCAACCACAAGTTCACCTCAGGGCCTGTCTACATGCAGCCTCATATCCATAGCATCCTCAGACTGCTCAGAAGGACAGAAGCTGTTAGAGGAAAGTACTAAACAGATTTCAAGTTCAGTGCCTGCTTGCATAAAGCATCTTAATTGAATTGAGGCCTGTATTTTTACATCACCTTAAATGAGCCACATTAACCCTCTTCAGGAAACCGTCAAAAACACTGTATACTGAATTTTCAGCACTAATGTTGCAAAATTTTCCATTGACTGTCTTTAAAGTTGTCTCTTAATCATTAATTAAAAAAATACAGAAAATATTTTATGCAAGCTGGCCACTGCTTATTAAAATGAAATGAAATATGCAATGAAATCCTAATAAAATAGAGTATAATTAAATAAACTTAAACAGGAATGTGCCTCATTCAAAAAGGAGTCAGGGCTGAACAACTCTTCATAACTTCAGTATTAATAGGCATAGCTAAACTGCTTTAGGCTGAACAGGCAGATGTATGCAAATCACAAAGCCAGAAAAATGAGCTTATATGCTGCTTATATATACAGCGTATAAAACGGAAAGTGACTATAACAGTGCTTCAGACTGAAAAGTGCAAAAAAATGCTTTGTGAGTGTGCCACTGTTTGTTATTCTGACTGCATGAGTTCACTTATCAGAGCAGCAATGGTCTAATATTCTCCTCCTTCTAGATATCTCCCTGTCTCTCTTTCTCTTTTTTTTGTAACTATACCCCCAATCTCATCTCATTAGCTTTCTACTCATCAGCTTTCTACTCAACAGGGTCGGGGGTCTTGTGGAGGTGTTGACTGCACGCCGCTCTCGTGCTGGAGGCAGGAAGCCTGTAATCAACCTCATGGCTGCAGTTAGAGCAGAAGAAGTGGCTGCACCTCTACAGGGCCAAACTGCGCGGGACCGCTACAACTTCCTGAATGGGCCGTGTTTGGCAGCTCTCTCTCCTCCTCTCCGCCCCTGTTCATGCTCCCATATCTGTCTGTCAGGCTACAATTTGTCTGTGCTGCTTTCTAGTGCATGGCAAGATCGGTCATGTTCCATGTTACAATGAACTACATGTGAGACGCATCTGTTGACTCTAGTCCAGCTTGAATATGGAGGGAAAAGCAGAAAGGAAATAAAAGAACAGTAAAGCAAAACATTAGATTTTCCCCTTTCAGTTTTTTGAGTAAGGACATGTTTGATACAATATCGGAAGTGTGCTCAGGGTATTTCACTCCAGCTACAAGGTTAAAGAGCTAACAAGTAATAGAAACTCTTAACCACAATTAGCATAGTGCAAAGTGCATGCCTTCATCAACACACACACTTGCCTCAAATGGTGTTGATTTGTAAAGTAATTTCACATGATTAGTTATGTGATTTCTGGTATATGTATGTTGCATAGATGCCCATTAGGGTGGTAGCAACCGAGTGGGTAAAGCACTTGCCCGTAAACCCAATGACCACAGAGTTGCCGTTTCAAACCCCCCCCCTCAGTTGCTCTAGGGGGACTGTCCCTGTGTCTAATGATTGTAAGTCACTCTGCATAGGGGTGTCTGCCAATTGTTAAAAACAGTAGTAGCAGATGTCTGAATTTAGCCTGCTCATTGTGAATGTGATTATATAGGTATGTCGTTTGCACCGTGTCAACAGAAAGGACACAGTCTTATGCAAAACATATGCAAAAATTCCCTCAAATGTCAAATGACATGTTTTGTAGGTGAAAGTACATGCTCTACAGGGAGCAAATGCATATGGCAGTTTTCTGCACATTTTAGGTTATATAGAGACAAGCAAAGATGTAAAGTGTGAAATAACTTTTACACAGGCCACAGTTTATGCATGCATATATATGTAATTCAGGTCTTGGTTGCTAAATGCATTTGGCTTAGAGGTAAATAAGTAGATTTCCACTGACCCCAAATACTAAAAGTCAATAGCCACCCAAATCTCTTTCTTAAACACATATTCTCCTCTCAATCTGCTCAAACAACATGCAGCTCTTTATCAAAACTGTATAGGACACTTTATGCCGTACTGCTATAAAAATGAACAAAACTTCACTGAGTAGCCAAATGCTGTGGGCAGCCTTTATAGACAATGAGGTCTCTTTCACAAACCATCTCAGGAGTAGAAGTGCTGATCTAGAATCATTTTTATGACAAATACGGGAAACTCTGACACAAGATCTTCCATATGGCGGCTTTGTACTTTTTCTGGTGTTTTGCGGAATGTAGAGGTGAAGTTTTGTTCAGTTTTGTAGCTCACAGAAAGCTTTACTTTGTCCAAAACCACACTGACTGATTTTGAGAGAAGTTTTGGTGATGTATTTTACTAAAACAGTCTGGGTGACTAGTGTTAGCAGCTCCAGTGCCTTTCTGATTTGGTGAAAGTTTAAAGTATTCCTTTAAACTTAAAAAAAAAAAACTCCAGTAACTACGCCTTTAAAGCTAGTTACATGTACTGATTCATTAGATGGCCTTTTGCTTTTGGATGATGTCTCAAGACACTGAGGAAGTTTGCAATAATTTATGACCGGAATTTATGTATTGTGGTAAACCACATGGAGCTCTGGAAGAGCACATCTATTGTCACTTCAAATGGGCCTTTTGGTTTAGGTCACCCATTGACTGGCCAGGATGTGCAGAGAACACAGTCTCACAGAATGACTGCTTTTAGATGCTCAGTTTTGTTCCTCAAAGACGCCACAAATATCTGGTTCTCGTTGAGCATGTTAAGAATTATGACCTACGAGGCCAATGGTGACTTCAAAAGGTTTTGTCATCTCATACTAAAGAGTGTCCTCTCGAGGTTGCCAGATTGTTATGATGTCACTAGATTCCTGAGCATGTGTCACACATTCTTTAAAGGCTTCAGAGCCGAGGGATCTCTTAGAAAAACAAGCTGAAGAACAGACTAAAAAAAAACAGGGAAAGCATTTAGCTTAACGAGACAGTGGATCATGCATCGAAATAGCAAGGTCAAGAGGGTAAGAAAACAGGCCTGAGGAGCAGAGAAGCCTATACAGACTTACTAACCCTGTCAGAGGCCTTGGGGAAAATGCGTAAATCTTCCTAAATATGACATGAAATGATCAAAGAGCCTGAGCGGATCAGGCGAGTGTGGGCTGATGGGAGGTGAGTGAAAGCTCACACGTGCAGCCAGATCAGGATCAGGGTGAGACGTTGTGAGAGAGAGATAAAGGTCTTACGACAGAAGCGTACTCCACATGGAACAAATCATTCTCCAACCCAGCAGCTCCCAAACAGCACCCCCAAACCCATTCTTTCAGGCAAAGGCCAAACCTACACAGCCTTCGCGCCTTGTCACCTACACTTAATGTGTGAACATCTGGACACATAATTCACAAAATACTACAGAGATTCTAAACTGATACACTCTACAAAATATAGAGGTGATCATCTTTGTGTAAGAGACGGTAGAGAAGAAGCACTTTTGGTTTCTGAAAAAATGTCTCTGTGAAGTATCTGAAGTTTAAATAACCTCCAAATAAGGTCCGATACCAATAAATCCCCTCCACCATATGCCCAAGAGTTCCCATATGGTTCTTGCAGTTATAGGGGAAAATATTTGTACATTCTCCAAATAGGAGCCACAAAGGGTTCTTTGACTGAGGAGCAAGTTTCAGTTCCCTATAGAACCCTGTTTAGCTAAACATTAAGCTAAACTTTAAAAAGTTAGTATTTCCTGAAATAACTACCCTTTGAAAGATTTTTTTGTTAGTTTTTTCATTGTGAAAAAGTACAAGAACTCTTTCTGGGGCCTTTATTTTAAAGAGTGTGTTGACCTTTTTCAGATCGTGAGGGAAAAGGTTGTTTTTTATCATCTATTATCTGAGCCACTGACCCTAAGCCAGTTCGCAGTGGGTGCTGTCTATCACATTCCTGACAGACACACACACACACACACACCTACCTCTTTAGGGGCGCTTAGGCATCTCCAATTTACCTGAAGGCATGTCTTTGGTGAAAAAACTCTAGCTCCTGGTGGAAACGCACGGGGAGAATACACAGACTCCACGCTGAAAGGAGCCTCGGCCACCCTGGCCAGGAATTGAAGCCAGGTTCTTCTTTTCTTCACAATCATCCTTCTGTCAACCTTCTGTAAAGAATCACTGTATCCACTATAAGGTTTTTTGAGGAACCGAAGCCGGTTCTCCAATGGCAAAGTTCTCTTTAGAGAGGAAGATAAAGTACTCTCCATTATCTTCAAGAGTGTACTAGAGACGCAAGCATCTTTTTTTCAGTGCATTTAGTGTTTATTTGGGTTATTTGTCCTAAAGGCCCATTAGGAGGAACAAAGAGATAAAATGACATTAAATTATGTCGATAATCTGAAATGATCATTTCAGCAACATTTAGGAATCATCAGTGATAGATTAGATCATACTTAAGTCTCTTTTACATCTTGATCGGTTTTAAGGGAAAGCAATGAGAAAACAATGATGTCAGTCCAGAGGTTTCCATGAATAATATCTGAGCAAATTATAACAAATAGATGAAGCTTTACTCCTCAGCTCATATATCAAAAATTACTACATGAGAGTAAAGGCTCCAAGTCACATACTGGTGTTGAAACTTGTTTGAGTTGGTCTAGAAGATACAGATAAGCTTTTAAAAAAGAACTCATCTGGGATTTTGCTGAGTCAGCAGGTGGGAGAGCTGCATTTCAGCAAAAACCTCAGTAAAGTGGAGCTGAACAATTTATACATGGACTGCTTCTTGTTTGACTGGCAACTACTAGCATGAATTTTATCATCATGATAAAGCATGATTAAGCGTTTAAAAACAGCAGTGGACCTGCACACTCTGAAAGAAGAGTCAAGCAACCTGGTTCTACTGTCCCAACTCTGAATGACTAAGCAAAATTCACCATTCTGGGGATTTTCCCATTAGTCTGATCGGCCGTGGCATAACACTGACATGGAAATGTAAGCGATAGTTGGTTGGAAGTAATTATAGAGGGTGAGGTTTGGCTTCAGAGCAGTGGTGAAGCTTGCATTTTGTGCCTTGGGTGCATTGGGTGCACTGGGTGGGTGGGGTATTTAGAGCTTTTAAGCAAACAAACAATAAATAAATAAACAAACAAACAAACTGGAACTTTATGAGACATTCAGGCACTTCAGTAACAGCTCATATTGAAAAATTATAGCGTTTTACAGCCATTTACTTTGACAGAATTACAAATTGAAGTGATAAGCTCATTTTAAAATACATAAGATGAGGATAACTTTACCTGACAGCTTCAAATGTATTATTTGAAAAGCACATGCAGAACTGTGACCTATAAACAAAACTGTCTCATTGAAACCAACTATAGTATATTTCTGTTAGATGGAATTAATTTGTACTTACAGATGTTTAACCGTAATTTTTCATTACTGTCAGTCCTTTTTTGTTTTCCATGTCTGTTTCTTCAGAGCTCTATTCATGCTCTCTCTTACACATTTCATTAATTTATCTTTTAGCTGAGTTGCCATTTTATTAGGCACACTATACCAACTATACAGATTTTTGTAGGTTTACAACTGTTTACTGTAGCTTATCTGTTCCTGCACATTTTTAGGCACCTTCAGTCGAGAGTGGTATGAGACCAACAAAGGACCACTGCAGACAGTCTCACAGCCGTCGCAGTGACATGGTAGTGTATAAGGCTCAGTGGTGCTGTTGAGATCTCCAAATGACAGCAGGGTTCAGAACAGGTCACCAAACAAACATACCTAGCCAACTTTACTGCTGTGGTAAGAAACCGACCACTGATTTCTGGTTTCTGGCCAGTGTAAATTTAAGCTAGTATCAACAATGATATCCATTCAGAGTGCAGGAATGGACCAATAGAAATGGTCCAAAATGACATTCATTTTGAAGTAAAATGAAGTAAAATGTTTATTTATCAATTTAGAGGTATTCGTTTTCTTTCAACAGTGATGCCATTTTCCATTTATATTGTAATTGTAAGTTACCTTATCAACATTTTCTAAGAATAATCCTAAACTCAATCCTAACCTTATCCTCTGTAACCAAAAAGAAATGGTTCTGCACTTTTATTAATCAAAATATAAAAATGCGCAAAGAGTGCAAAGAGCTTTACAATGTCAGGACCATTCTGTTGGTCCTGATATAAAAGGATACTTTTATTATTCTTTGGTTTTCCAGCAAAGAGCACATT
>JBBPDB010000128.1:21064612-21089262 GCA_037974465.1 Brachypetersius altus | reverse complement strand
GATCTGGGAGAACATTTGGAGGCATATTTATGGTTTACACTATAAAAACAGGCATTGGGATCATTTTTTTGGGGGGGGTGGGGCATTTTAATCTAGATTAAAAAAATTAATATGTGCCCACCTCTAATATATACATTACAAAACATATTGTGCAAGTGTGTGTGTGGTGTGTGTATAGACAGAGAGAGAGAGTATAACCATCAAACCATTGTCTTCACAGAACCAAAGAGATCACTGTTCTAGTGCACCATAGTGACCCTATATAAATAATGTAGAAGCACAGCCTACAGTCAGTGTGCAAATACAAAACGTTCAATAATCCTTGCTAAAGTTTTCATGAGCATCATGCATAGCATGTAACATGATCTCCCATTGTCCAGTTGAGCCGTCTGCAAGGGTCCAGTGCACAATGGGTTAGCACAGAGGCCAAGGCCAGATGTTACTATTGTCCTCTTTGCTCCCTGTTTCTCGCTCGCTCTCTCTCCCCCTCTCTCTTTCTCGGTCACTCTGTCTCACTCTCTTTCTTTCTCTGGTGACCAAAATGCCTGGTTTTTGACAGGGCATAACACTATGAGAGCCTGAATTTGTGCACTACAGTTCAGAATGCTGGATTCATGCCAGACGCATGTTCTGGTTTCTACACTGAAATTACTGTGAAACTAATTTAGGAATGTTGTGATCTGTCTATGTCTGCCAGTGATACAGAGTTTAAGTTAATATACATATCAAATATCTCTCACTATCAAATTGTTCTAAAAATATTTAATTATGTTTTTAAAATGTAAAATGTACAAGCAAAGATCAAAATGAGTACTTTGATCAAGACATCACTTTTTACACTGGGATGTTATTTTTCACATCTAAAAATACGATTAAACAAAATCCAAATACAAATATAAAAACATGATTTGTCCATTATAAACCAAATGCAGATGCAAATGCAAAGACATATATATTTACAAATCTATAATAAGCCCTTAGCAATCCAATTCCACATACTGGCCCATTCCACTGCTGTCAGCCAATCTGCATGCAGTCCAACTACTCTGGGAGCACAATTTAACAATTTAAAGGACACAAAGCCAAAGAGCATTTTTCATGTATGGAGTATGTCAAGTCAACTCCTGTTCTTCAGAGTTTGGACCTAGCAAGCTAATCTCGGGAGTCTAGACCTCTGACAGTGGGAGGATGCAAAACAGCAGCATTTGAAACAACAGTGTTCTTGCTGACATCAAGGTTCAGCTCGGCTCAAAAGTCTTGGCTGGAGGCTTGAGACCCTGCATTTTCACCTAGTAAAATGAATAATCCACCAAATAGCCTGTGTTTGTTTTTTTTTAAAGAATCATTAAAACATTAATAAAAAAATGTATGTTCACAGTGTGTGTATAAACGGGCCAACAGTGGTAAATAGTTGTGGGAGTTGGTAGCTATGGTGGAAGTGGTTTATGTTCACAGAGAACAAAAGTTGAAAAAGCTGCAGACAGAAGAAAGAAAGAAGTAGTGGCTTAAAACATACAGTTTTGTAATCAGTAAACAGTTATGTGGTTGTTTCTCTGCTGTCACTGCCACTACTTGAAATGCTTTTATGGACATTTGACTGCCCGGTTCCACGTAAGTCACCTCCTTGATAAACCAAATCATAGACACTTACGGGCATTTGCAATTGGCAGGATTGGGATTTTGAATTGGAACAGTTCTCGGGCCGTGACTGATTCTGTTTCAGGGTTAAATTTACAAGTCTGTCTGCTTGCCTTTTCACCCTGTCTACCTGAGCCAGCATGTAGTGCAACAACTTCTCCACATCACAAAATCCATTTCTGGTCTTGAAGAGATTGCACTTCACAGCCAGGCCGAACAATAAAATCCTCCCCTGAAAAAAACCCCTGAGTAGTGGAATTTCCAGCCAACTTCCATGCAATTCACAGAGAATTCTACAACTCCTGCTGAGTGAGGCCTGGATTTGTTCAGTCCTGCTGTGGAGAACAGGCTGAACAGACACGAGAGCTGCGTCTGTAATGGATGGTGGAGAACATGCAGGAGGCCTGGAAACGGAGAGTGGGAAAGAAGCAGCCAGTGGCCATATGCCGGCAATGACCGATCCGTAGCCACAGTCAGCCCATCAAAACTTCAAACTTCACACACTTACCAGATGGCATGGCCAGCCATATCGGCACAGAAAGCAGACCAGTCTCCAGCCCAGCAGCAGCTGCGCAAACAAAGAGTATACAAAAATGTAAGCTATGCAAGTCACCCTGGATAAAGAGGTCCTTGCCAGGAGAGGAGGGAACGTACCAATAATGCAAAATCTTTGATGATACGGAAAATGTAAGTGAATGCAAGAGATGCTGAATGTATGTGGTTCTGAGCCTTGGAAAAGATGGTGACCCCCTGAAGCCATGCAATCGTTCCAGCCTGCAGTTACGTGGCCTCGCTGCAGCCCAAGTGAGGTCAGCACCCTTGTACAAACACATACTCACTCAAAACAGCCCGTCTTTAAACATTATTCTCCCTCTCCTTGACATGCACACAGACCAAAGGTATTTTAGTAATTACAGCCGCCCACTTGACATTAGGTCACCTCCGTCAGTATGCAGAGATACGAGTCGTCACCTAAACCAGGAATTTCCGAGGACTGCGCGTTTCAGTTCTGCTCTCTCCTCCAGCAAGAAACACTCAACAAAATATATTCACTGAGAGCTTTACAAACAAAGTAAAGCTGAAATATTAAAGTGTTTCTAAAGTGGAAATACATAATCCATATAAACAATTTACATTTACCTGTGATGTTTACAGATGAATACTCAGTGTAGCCCCAACTATTCATGCATAAGTAATAAAGAAGCTTGTTACTGCAGATTTGCAAGCGAAGATGTGAGGAAAGTAAATCAGTGTTGTGCTGTATTGAATGTATTATTGTGGTATTCCACTGGTTCCAAGGAGTGACTGAAATGTAGTTGATTAATGTATTTCTTCAGTCTCTCTGATGACTTCAGTCCAAATGTAGCAGCTTTATTTTGAAGCTCCTCTGTTTTTTTAATAAGACCCCCCACAAAAAAAAACTTACAATGGTTTCCATGTTAAATAAAACGCTACTAAACCTGGGATTTTAAGAAGTCAATGGCAGGGATAAAGCTAACAACAACCATCTAAGCTAACACAGTGAAACTACAGTTTGATTACTGTCAATACCACAGCCATCTGTGGTCTAGAGTCCAAGAGAACATAAATAGTTTCTGTCTTTCAGGATGGGTGGGATGACTCTCCCACTCTCCCACTCACTGCGGTGATAACCAACTGCGGCTGATATACTGTGGCAGTATGAATAGGAACTGGAACCTCACATAACCTAGAGGGATGGTAGCATTGTGTGATTAGGATACTTCTAGTTAGTGGGTAGAACTGGACATGATTAAATTGGGGGTCAAAAAGTAAGAATATAATAACAGCTAAACAATCCTAAGGGGACAGAGTTTGGAAGGGTCCATTTTAAACAAATTACTTTTTGTTAAATAAGACCATACAAATGTCATAAGTGGTTATATTGGCAAAACAACTAGAAAACAAAAAATGTAGAATCTGGACCCATTAAACTAAATACACAAATAAACACACTTGATTTAGCACTATTTGTCAAGTCTGAATCAAGTGAGCTCGAAAAGAAAAGAACATGTTTGCAGCTGGAAGCCCCTGTAAACGGTTCATGTCCTCCACAGCAAATATCTGCATGTTTCCCATTTAGCGTATGCCCAATAGTCAGCATTCTACACAAAGTAGTAGTCAGTCTGGGTTGCTTACAAGCAGAAAACACATATCTTTCAAATTATGGCCCGTTCTATGGAGAATACCGCTAAGAGAAAACAACCCATGACAACAAGATAATCATTCTCGACACAATCACAACAATAACATGCACATTCACCCGAAGAAAGCATTTAGTCACAGCGCTGACAAGTCGCTTGACTTTCCATGTCACCGAAATCCAAGCAGCGGTCTCTGTTTCTGTTTACAAGCTGGATCTGAAAGTTTAAATCCATGTCAAACAAAGTGCTCTTTTTTTTTTGACGGTTTTGCTGAAAATGAATTATAGTGTCCACCTTGGCAGGGTATCGCGAGGGTATTCTTTTCTGCATTACTTTCCATAACAACACTCAGACCACTTGAGAATGCTCAAGGCCTGGAAGTTTTTTGCTTGGCATGAATTCATCAGCAGGGGGAAAAAAAGCGGGGGAAAAAGAAAGAAAAAACTGGATCCCATCCAAAGACAATATTTGTCAGAGAAGCCTCAATTCAGCCACTATACTGTTTATTAAATTGGGAGCTGCTGTACTGCTGTTCTGTCATTCTGTAGTGAAAGTCCTTTGAATCAGTTTCAGATTCAATCTGAGAGACTTTCTCTCTTTTCACTCCCTCTTTCAAGTCAGCAGTAAACAAGAGATCAAAGGAGCAGCTTTTAAATCACTCACGACCGATGATGTCAGATGACCGTGTCTAAGATGTCAGATGACCGTGAGAGATTTTGGAAATCGTTTTGAAAATCGACCAGCCAACAAATACCTTAAACAAACATAGTCAAAGTCTGTAGTTTTCCTGAAGGACCCACATTTCTCCATTAGAACGTTTATTATTTCATAAAAACTATAAAAATCTATAAAAAACATTCTTTAATCAAGCAAGTTCAACTGTGATGTGAGTTTTCTGCAAGCCAGTGAACACAGAAGAACTCTAGACTATATCATTTGTTCAAGGTCATCATGATGTTGGCCTTTGTTATATTACAAATATATGCAAATGAGCTTTCTAAGATATTTATTGTGTGCTATGACCAACCTCAGACTTTCCAGATGGCTGTTTCTGTGGGTGTTTTCATAAATCAAGGAAGTCTTTCATCTATAATTTTGGTCAAAACAATGTAGGCCAAACTTTAAACACATAACATCATGTCAAAATAATGCCCTGAAATAATGCAGGGCAATCTTTTACCCTCTCACTTCAGGTTAAAATATGTCAAAATAATGCAGGGCCTTATTTAACCGTATCATACCAAGCTATGCCTCGCAAGCATTTAATGTGATTTTAATGTGTTTTTAAGACACACTGCAACTGCAATCTAGTTATATTCCAGGTGTTATATTTCAGGCCATATCTAGCAGAATAATTACTGTATTAAAACCCTCATTGTTTTGTGTCCATATCTTGCAGCCCTTGTGAGGCCTGGACCAACAAAAAAAACCTGAAGCACAAACCAAACTGTCAATCTTGAGGACCAATACATAGTGGTAAGTAGAACTGAAAGCACTCTTCAACCACAGGAGCTTCAATTGTGAGGAGAGAGAGCTATTTGTGACACATGAAGTGGTGTGATTTCAAAACCATGCTTCTCTGCACGGAAACCTGCCTATATACTTGGCAGCATCTTTGTCAGTGAGTGTATATGGCTGGAAGGGGGCCAGATTGAGCCCCTTGACTTCCAACACCTGCAAAGCTCAGCTGCAGAGAGGCACAGGCAAAGTTTTGAGCTCAAAACTTTATCTAGGTCACCATACTGCACCAACCGCACTTCCCCAAAACAAGCACAATAAGCCAGGAAACACCCCTCCTCTTATAGAACACATGCAGCCCACTGTTCTCTGCATGCACTCTGAGTTGGCCACATTACATTTGCGAGGAGTCATGGGTGTGTCTGCTGCAGGTTTCTGCGCTTTCTCAGGTACATTTACAGCTGCAGGGTCTGCACATGAATGTCTAAAGGTGCACTAAGATGCCCTAGAACTATTCCGTGTCTGTTTTGTATTTTTGTCCCACAGTGCTCTTTCAGTACAAAACCCAGCATGAAACATCTCTCATAGATCCCCTAAAGTGCAATAAAGAAATTCACAGTGACTAATACATAAATATCTAGCTTCTTCTGCACATATCCAAACCTCAGATCATTTCTGAAAGGATCCTCCCACCTTCAAAAATCCTCTTAAGGGGGGTTCCTAGTCTTTAAACTGTAAGACCTCTCTCTCGGGTCTATTGCTGCAGGCAAGTGGACATGTTTACCACAGACAAGCAATAATAAACATTTGGTTGGAATGCCCCTTTAAAGAGGCATGTTTTAGCCAGTTTTTATGACATCATCCATAGATTCACTCACACCCCTTCATGTGGCAGTTTGGACGAGGTGTTTGTGGTGTCATGTAAAAACGCTGACGTGTATAAAAATGCCTTGCGAAAGTGTCGTAAGCAAATCTAGCTCATTTGCATATAATGCATAATAGCCATTACCTCATATTCCTTATAACACCCCGCAAGACAGGCAAGCCGTGCCCATGTGCAAGAGGGATTTGTGTTTAAAGACACAGAGAATATAATTTCACTCTCGTGCTTGCTGGCGTTGAACTTGAGTGTTTAATGGCTCCCCGAGTAGTAAACACAGTCCAACACGTGCGAGACGGGGCCGAGGGAGGCCAAACAGGAACTGTGATCTGACCCAGTTCACAGAGTTCACTTCCTGTTTTGCCCAATCACAGTGAGAGACGTGTGTAAAATGAGACACCAAAACTCTGCTAATGATTATGGCTAGCACAACGCCGATGACACAAGGCCATGCAATGAATAGCAATAATAACGCCTAGGAGAAACACAAGGCCTTCGTCCAGTCCGGGGGACTCGCACACGCAACGCTTGGTGTTACAGTTAGTGCGTGTCAGGCCAGCGCTTTTGAAGATCAAAGCAGCGTGAATCGTGTCCCTTTACATTTTCCTGTTTAACATCGGCCAGCATTCCGCACACATGAAATTACCTCAGGTGCTTCACTGGTGAGGAAACAGAATTGGGCCCTTTATTTAAAAACCACTCATTCTGGTGTCTGCATTAGTGGAGGGAAATGTTGTGTGTAACGTTAATAGAAAATGAATGGAGGGCCCTTTCGGATTTCTTTCCAGCACATTAGCTCTCAGGAAGCAGCTCATTTTAAAGTCGAGGGTATAAAACTCCACTTAGACCAGAACTCCTTGCCCATTTCTTTCAAATATACATTAACATTCCCTTAACGCATAGCAAAGTAATTGCCAGAAATGTATAAAATAAACACCTCCTTGTCTTTCTCCAAGCACTTTAGCTACCGGTCACTTTGATCCAGCGTTGGCTGCTCAGTCTAGTTTTTGATTCGGATGACTGATATTTGAATGTAAATACAAATCAACACACTTGATTAATCCTGAGGAAATACGGGAAGCGTCCCCCAGCCTTTCCTCCAATGCGGATTCAGGCCAGTTCGGTTAAAACGCAGACAGAATTAGTTCCAGGTTGACTGAACACTATTGTATATGAAAAACTAAACTATTAGGCAGATTAAAATGTTCTGATTCTAAGCAAGTAATTTAATCTCTTAACTATAAGGACATTTAATCTGTTTCTGTGAGAACTTAACTGAAGCCAACTGCATACAAAATATGAACCTAGATATAATTCTGTCACCCCTGCTACTATTTAAGATCACTGAGATCACTGTAAAAATCCCACATGCTCCGGAAACTCTGTTTTATTCTTCAGGCTCTTGACAGTAATGAAATTATTTTGTTATCTATTTATTTTTAACATGTATTAACATATATTTGAAATATATTTAATTGAAAAAACAGATACAATGTTTTGTTTTGTCGACAGAGGTATGTATAATTGGTGGAGGTAGCTCAGTTGGTAGGATACTTGCCTCCAGACCAAGAGGTCTTGGGTTCGAATCCTACCTTCAGCAAAAACCACCACTGGGTCCCTGAGCAAGACCCTTAACCACAAGTTGTTCCAGGGAGACTGTCCCCTGTAGTTAGAGAATGAAAGTCGCTTTGGATAACTGCGTCTGATAAATGTAAATATTTGCCTGTTGTGCATGTATTAAAAGTTGTATTTACTTGTAAAGCCTTGCTGTAGAGGTTACTAACGGTCAGCAGTAACTGTTGTTACTGTTTGCTGATTAACAACTTTTGAAGAGTTTGAAGAGTTAAAACCCTGCAGAATAAAATGTTGGGTAACAACAGCAGGATCACCCTCACCGAAACAGTTCAAACTCACGGCTGCATGATGTGTTTAACCCAGGATGGCATCTGTTATCATCTTGGTTTGAACAATACAGTCAGCCCACAACAAATATCATTTCTATAGATGTTTTTAACACCAGTTAGTTTGTGTCAGTCTGTGTTTGCTAGTACCAATCTGATAAAGTCTGTTTCTCTTCAGCTGCAGGTGTAGTAACCTCACCATCATGCCGTGAATATATATTGCTCCTTCAGCATGAGCTCTGTCTCAAGTCCAAGTTCTGGTGTGAAGGCCGAAACCCCTTCAAGGACGAGCCAGTGTCTTTAATTTATTGTGTGAGAGCTGTAACTGAAGGTGCTGCTGTAGAACACCTGTGTGTGTTTATTAGCTCAGTCTAATGGGAGTTGACACCCTCCCTTTGTCCATGTGGCACAGCTCAGCAGCTTAAGGCTAAAGCAGGAGGCCTCGCTGGAGCTGCTGCTGAAAGCTGAAGGGTGAATAAACACATTCATACAAACCTACTGAAAACAACCAAGGGCCTGTCATTTTTTTTTCACCAGTTTGTTTGTTGCGAGGACCTGATACCTAAAGCCTGAGTGTAATTATGTGTGTACTTCACACCTCTGCCTGCTATTATGAACTTTCCTTAACTCTTAGAAGTCACAGTGATAAAAGCCATTTTATGTTAATAAAAGCTCATTAAAAATTTCACTTCGATCAATACCACATTTGTGTTGTAGGTAGAAAAAGAGATATTTTATTATGATTAAAATGGGCTGAAAGCACTTTCAATCCCACAGTTTTGTACTGAGAACAGAAAAAGCAACCTTTACATTTCTGCCATGTTTTTGTCTTTCTAATATGAAAAGTTGATCAAGTGTTGATGTTACACTAGCTTCAGAGCCGACTGCTGCTTCGTTAGTGTTGATATTAGCTTAATTGATTCATGTTGATATTATATTGATTCAGTATTTACATTTGATTAGTTAATTCAGTATTTATATTTGGTAAGTTGGTTTCAAGGTTATATTCTCTTAGCTTATTTAGCATTTATATCTGGTTAGTTGCTTCAGTGTTGATATTTGCTTAGTTGAATTAAGTGTTTATATTTAGTTGGTTGATTCACAATTTCTATTTTGTTGGAAGATTTAGTTTCTTCTATGTGGGTTCTTGATTTTTTAAGGGAAAATAAGCACACATCCTCTACAAAGAACATAACACTGCAGATGTTTATTTGCTGAATTCAATGTATTTAAGTAAAATAAAATGTGAAGGTGTCATGTACCAAAATATGTTTAATTTTAAACTTAATAAATAACATTTGCAACCACATAGTCCAGGCAGGGGAATGTGTATATTGTAGAATTGAAAATCGGATGTGAACTCAACTATTAAGTTAGTTAAACTATTTACTGGAGTGCTTTTCAATTCTGAAAAGGAGATGATTGTGGAAAAATTGGGCTCCGTTAACACTGATATAAATTTAGTTGGTTTTATAAAATTGGCACTCTGTGGGTCATATAAGGGAACCTTCACTTCAAGGAGTCTAACCTTTTCAACAGAAAAAAGTTGGAAGCGTTTGTCCTACATTAACTCGGCAGTCAATGTAATTTAGGATTGTAGTATTCCCTTTTGAAAATACCCAGAAAGGAACAAATCCATCAAATTAGTGAACCAAGAATCTGCCTAAAGCTATTACTGGTATAATTTGTGCTTGACAACACAAGGTCTTATAGCCGTGTAGAAGATGTGAGAAGGCTGGAAAGGATGGCGCAGTGGTAGCGCAACTGCCCTGTATTAGGAAGTTTTTTCCATCATTTCAATCAAAGTTTGCTATTAAGGTAAGTGTCCAAGGACAACTTCGTATCATATTTCAATAAGTCATACAGACTGATTTTTTTTTTCTTTTTCTGGCTAGCAATGAGTCCAGAATCAATTTGAACTTACAATGGACCCATCAAGTCAGGACAGTTTTATTGAAAAGTTATTAAGTAAAATAAAAAATAAAAAAAGAGAAGAGAGAAGTGCCGATGGGAAAGCTGTCATGAAAAATCAAAAAGCAGGCCAAAAGTAAAGAGGTTCAAAAGTAGACGTGTTTTGCCATGGCTGTGTATTTTGACAGCAGTCTGCAGGTCACAAGGGTAGGATTTGGCAGGAGGACTAGATAGGCCACTGCTCACAGATGTCTAGCATGCACACAAGCAGACACGCACACGCACACACACACACACACACACACACACATACACACTCACTCTTTCCCATAAGAATGCTCCAATTTGTGCCCCCCAGTCACGGAGCAGAGGAGTGGTCTCCTGATTCTGTTGATGGCTTTAGCACTCGGGATGATCCTTGCTCTGCAGAATGCCCGGCAAAGCTTAAAACTGGCCTTGAGCTTGAAGAAAACAGGAGTACTTACAGCAGCAGCAGTAACCCCAAAGGTCTGCTTTATCTACACTCCAGATGTGCATCCACACAGACACATGCACACATGCCTCACTATCCAAAACAAACTTTTGCACTTTCAGTCATCAATTAAGAGCCATATTTTGTGGAAAAAAACATGTACTTTTCTCTTTAAAGACTTTACAAAAACTCCCTTAAAACACCCAAGTGTTCATGTTTCCCTGTCATCATGGGGACATTCGGATCCCTTAAGGAAAACAAACAGTACACTTAAACACAAATGAAAAACAGATGCCTATCATCCCTGTCTTGCATGATTTACAAAATGTACCCCATTCAAGACACTTCCAAATGACACCTTATAATGTTGATCAGAGAAGTTTCTTCAAGGAAGATTTGATCATTCTAAGTGAAATGATTCAAAAACTAAGACCGAGTAAGAATAACTAGAGTTAAGGGAGTCAATGAGTTAAACTTTACACATTCTACTGTACTTGAAACATGGAGTCCTGTAAGAATGGGCAATAACAAAAGCTCCCCCTAGTGGCCATACGAAAAAAAATGAAAAACGCTTGGGCCTGGCTAAGCCTGTCAGAAAATGTTTGCAAAGCAATCAGGAGGAACAAGTAGCTTATTTGGCTCTCTTTTAACACAATTAGCTTTAACTGTGTACTACTTTTAATGACATTAAAGGCCTATTTAAGCCAGTTATGCTGCTTTGGTCTTCAGGATAAATGCAAATGGATAATGTTCCAGACAGAGAGGGTACCAGTTAGTTCTAATTAGCCTCTGAACTCACAGCTGGATCTAATGGCAATAAAAGCAGCAGCAAATGCTACTACAGAGGGCCCTTAGACACACTCTCCCTTATTCTTTTTTCACTTTCGCACAGTGAAAATGTACATCACTTCCATATGAATAAAACCTGTTACAACAGGTTACAACTCAGTTTTGTCTTCCACTTTACTTACGATTGTAAAGAAATGTGATATATTTTATTTATTGAAATGATTTACATGATTTTCAGCTAATAACACACACATACACATGCACACACAGATAAACCAGTACACATGGAGTCAGAGCCATAGCTCACACCAAAATGCACAAACACACACCTCCTATTTCCCAGCCTAGTTACAATGTAAACACGAATCGCAGTAACTAGGTAATCACACCACTCTGTTTAAGCTGCTCCTTTAGCCTGTAGACTAAACAAACAGACTACTAGCCGCGTGCAGATAAATTGTCGTGTCAGAAGAAGCTCCTAATGCGGCTGGGCCTGCTCAGTGGAACCTGCACCCAGCAGGGATGGCCTGACACAGCTGGAAGCTCTGACTGAGTGGGTGTGTTTGTACAAGTGGCTCGACCTGGCCGCCAGCCGGACATTTTTCTCAATGAAAGAGGTGACTTTAAAAATTACAACCCCCACCCCAGCCCCCAACTACCCCCTCTTCCACTCCAACACAGTGTCCCAAAACCGCAAAATGTTCCAATAGGCCACTGTCTCACTCTGCAGGAATTCTCCCAAAAAACACACAATGCAGGTGCACTTACTCTCACCACTGCAAATAACTCATAATATCCTGCACTAGGTTCCAACGGGCGAATTAGGCTCACTTTTATCTCATGGAAACTTTCTCTTTAATGTTCCAGCATCAGTGTGAATGATACGGCTCTTCCCGCTGGACAATAACACAGGTGATGCCTGCTGTTATTTCACCTCCCCGCCAAAAAGGCATGTAGTTTTTGTGGTTTATTTAGTGATGCTGCGGAAGAATTACTTTTTGCTCAACTAGGAAATTTATTTTTAAAAAATGACATGGCATAAGATACAAAACAAGTTCTCCTTTCATGCCTCTTACAAAGCAGTGCTTTTAAAACTGATAGTTCTGCTCCTAAAAACTCTCTAATCTATGTTCAAAGCCATTGTAAAGCACTACCCACAACACCCATATACACAGGTGTAGCCGCATACATTACTTTTTATTCCACCATAAAGGCATTTATTCCACTATAAGAAGAATAAGGAAGATAAGCCCAAACATGGTTAAGAACTACTTCAAATCATGCAAAAACGTCATATCAAATTCATATCAACAATCATTAATATCTAGTGCTGTTCATGAAATAATCACTGATGGTTTTGTTTCTTGGCAACTAAAGCCTTCTGTTAACAAACCATCTTAGACTGGAACTACTCAAAATTATGGGTGTCTGGGTGTAAAGAAGTATGAGGTCAGGGGTGTGTAGAATAGTAAAAGCTGCTGTGAAATAATCAGTGATGATAAAATACCTTGCAATTAACAGACCGAAAAACTGCTTATATTCTGATAGAGGTTCTGCTAATATTCTGCTGTAAAACTTCTTAGTCCATCCAGCAACTATCAGTAGAGGAAATTTAATTTAGGTTCTGTTCTTCTCTCCTAATCTAAAATAAAATGATAAACCTCAAAAGGTATGAGCCTCTATCTGCAGGTCATGCCAGTGGAATGAAAAAGAATTTGTATGCTTTTTTGAACATAATCAAATAAAATATTCCCTGGTGACTCTATAATCAGATTAACTATAACTCTGCTGGCCTTTTGTGTGTAAAATGCTGTGACTCTGTGTTGAGCTGCTAGTGAGCAATGAGGGAGAAAGGGATAAGGACCACTCACTGTAGCCCTCAGAAAATATGGCCATACCAAAATATAATGGACAGCACAACAGCAGCTTTCCTGACACAAAACAACTGCCTCAAAAAAGCATTTATACATAATAAAAATACCTTTATATGTGTTGACTTGCTTGCTCTACTACAAAGACAGTTGTTTTAAACCATGCATATCCATCAGATAAAAATATTCCCTCAGTGTTATTGAAGATATTTTTTTTCACCTGAAGGTCTTCCAAAACATGATGAAATTAACTGTTATGGACTATGGTAAAAATTATATGTATAATGTCCCATAACCTTTGCACATGGCACATTACCAGGGATCCTGAAAATGGTTGCATCAAGAAAGCACAAATCCATCAAAAGTGTCCTCAATACGTATTATGGAGTTAAGTGTAACTGTCCACTCTTATTCTGGGTTTATGGAGTTAATAATTGTTGCTTTACCAAACTGGTGCATTTTGGTTACTTAGACAGTAATCAGTGACCTTTAGAGCAAGTGCAGGGAACCTGATGCTCTGGCTTATGTCACAAACACTCCCCACCTGCTCGGGCTTCAGTGCAAATCAATCAGCACAGCCCGGTTCAGCTGAGGACACTGGCAGCCTCTCTGCGAGCGCTCACATGCTGAAAGGCTTGGGTTCAGCTGAGGAAGCTGCAGCACTCCTGCCAGCTCCTCCACAGCTAAAGCAAATGCAGACACACAGCAGCCTGCCGCGCCATGAGCTCTCCTCCGCCGCCTGCCTTTCGCATGCTCCTTTGTATAAAGCCGCATGGCTTTTCCTGAGTTAGCTATAGTTCTGTTAGACTTTTTTTATATTAAAAAATAGTTATGTATAAAAGAGATCAAAACGTTTTTTAAACAAATGCACCATTTCACATTTTCAGTGTTAAAGAGTTGCTTTTTTCAAGCCCCTTGTGGAAAAGAACTCATATAAAGATGCAGTGAGACATATGGGAAGTCGAGGGGAATGTTATTACTGTAAAATCAAGATTTATACCTGGAATAAAAATAAACTCGTCTTGCCGGCAGGCACAAATTTCAATCCCAGCGGGCCTTTTAAACATTTACAGTGAGAGCAGAGCCTTATGACACATATTAATGCCTCTACACTTTCAGCAAGAAAAATGCAATCATGAAAAATAAAACATTCTCTCAGAGCAGCAGAGTAAATATATGTCACTCGCTCTGCATAAACATGGATAAGTTTATGTGCAACAGTGTTCTGCTGGATGGGAGAACTTCCATACACATATCGTCTGTTTAGTTGAATAAAAAGACACAGATCCAGTTAAGGATGGCATGTCCTCTCCGTGCACTTTAATTATGGCAGGGGAGCCATAAATCTTTCAGCAGATAGTTTTCATTTTATAGAAAGCTTTAACTACTCCAAGTTCAGCGGGTAAACCAAGAGCACTCTTCCGCATAATACATTATATGGAATTGCAATACATTGCCATGAATGACGTGTACAGGCCTCTGTAAGAAATGACTTATATTTTAATTAATTGCAATAAAATGACCTCTTCACAAAGTTCTTCAGTGGTAGCCTATCAGCCTTTTTCATCCTAGAGCTCCAGACTTTATGAGACAGCTCATGGCCTGCAAGTGCAGAAGAATGGTCCCCAGTTACTGCAAGAAAATATGACCTCGTCCATCCAACCTATAATCAGAGTTGGCTCTGCTTTCTCAATGAGGATAAGTTTTCTGATTAAATGAACAGGGGTCAGTGCACACACACATGGTCAACACACTTTGTGCATATTAAAATGGGGCATGGCTGTTCTCATTTAGTTAGAATAAACATGGAAGTGTTGCCAGATTGGTCGGTTTTCTACGAATTTGGACTGTTATTATGCATAAACAGCATCGCTTAAGATTAAATCTGAAATCCTGGCACATTTTGTGTCTAGGTGAAACATGTTATCAATATTATTTTTCCCTGTCTGCTGGTCTGCAATCAGAAACACAATCAGAAAACAGAAGACTTTTTAGAGGAGTAGTGGGGGATTTTTCCAAAACTAGCTGCCTCAACTTTATTACTGTATTGAAAACTGCCACATAATTAAATTTCTATAAAAATGTTTATTTGCTAGAACTGAGCCATATAACAATGTTACCATTATAATGAAAACAACAGCATGTATCATAAAAAGACAAATTTAGAACAATAAAAAAGAGGATGTAAATAAAAACATGATTCTCTTGTATAAACTGCACCATAACAGCTGAGTGCACGTCAGCCCAGTGTACCAATACACAATACACACAAGTTTGTCACATCCTGTACAGAAAACTCACTTAAGCAAGACATTTTTCTGAAACTTTTCTGTGACACTAGGCACACCATGTTTCAGTACACACATGGTGTAAAAGATGAATAAAGACAATGCATAACTGATGGGAAATGAAAAACACTGGTTCTCCAGACATGGCCAGTTTATGAAACACACACCAGTAAGCAGTTGTACTGAATGGGGCTGTTGCTGAACAGAACTGTGAGAATCGTTGTTAATCCAGTGTAATAACGACTGGATTTTCACCTCATTCTGGCACCAATTTTGTAAAAAAAGAAAAAAAAATTCTGAATTTTTTTTCAAGTTAAACTGTGACACAACTAGCTCAGAAACTGGGGGCCAAACTGAAAAGATGATAAAACTTACTATAATATATATTCACTTATGCACCACAGGCTATATTTTACGATTTTATATTCGCTAAGATCAGTCAGAGCTGTGTTCTCTGTACAGAATGTGTGCTTATTTTTACTTAGAAAATCTCATTAAATGTAATTTGACCAGACATGCCTAAACATTTGCATACGACCATGTTATTATTTATTTATTTTTTACCAGATGTGTTTTCTCTTCTTGTTCCCTTCAAAAAAAAAAAATCTTTTTTGCTGAATTGAGAAAATCACTGCTGATGTGGTTTGTCTGATCCAATTTATTCCCAAAGCTCAAAAAAGTTAAATATTTCATCACATATGGTGACAATGCCTTTATTGGTCATGCTGGTTGTAAAAACTAGCTTTCAACTTTGTCTGTTTTCATGTGTCATTTTTAAGTACATTTTTTTTACAACTACTTGGCGGGAAAACATTAAAGGAATCTGGCGTAAAAAAAACGGCAGTACTAAATGAGGTCACCTCCAGACCAAGTCCGGTCCCATACAGTCAGTGCAGTACAATCTCTGTCTTAGCCACTCAGCAGATTATGCTGCGCAGCTCCAAGAAAAACATTCATCTGACGCCGCTCTCATTAACTACAAGGCCTGTTTGGTAGCTTCCATCCTCCACTTTGCCCATTCAGGCCTTGCTCTCTAGATCCAGACACTTCTGTCAGGATCAGTTAAGAGCGTCTGACAGATAAATAGCATCCGTGATCGTTAGAGAGATTACAAATCCTTTAACTGAGACACGAGTAAAGCGACATCGCCGCAATATTGGAGCAATGCAGCACAACAAATATAACATTTGCAAAGGAAGGACCATCTAAATAACTTCAAAAAGATAAATCTAGGCATGAATAATTCTGACACACATAAAGGACCAGTGGAATTCTTTTGGAGCACTGATGCAGAGTCATTAAATGGCGCATGGAATACGGCAGTGTAATGTGTCTGAGAATGACACATTATGGGCTGCAGGGTAAGATTTGTTAGATATGTTGGCTAGTTTAGACTTGACAATAAGTCTGTGGAATCATTTATTTTTCAGTGGAAGAAAAGTGTCAACCTCGTTTAAAAGTAACATGTTCATTCACATACTACAGGGTGACTATATTACACAATATAATAATTAATATGCAATATACTGAGCGTACTTGATTTAAATATGCATATAATTACAATTAGAATAACAGACTACACAAATAGTGCCAACATTAAGTAAACAAGTAAAATTGTATTAATATAATATACTTTATTCCTGTGAAAGTAAATGAAGTACATTTGAATTTTTGATTTGAAAAGTAAATTCAATCGCAAAACAAAACATCAAGTTTATCAGTGCAAAGATCTTGAGATGAGACACAATGCTAAGATATAAAAAGAAATTGAAAAATGGTGTAATATATGGGTATAGGTGAAGTATAATGAGTAGAAATGTTTGCAGACAGGTAGACTATCTATGCTCTGCAGTATAGACATTATAACAAAGCTGATCAGGCCCAGTTGACCTTTTTTGGATTAAGAGGAAAATATCTAAGGCACACTAGAAGGTTCATTACATGTGGCAGGAGGTTCAGTCACAAAATCTGCAAAGCTGTCCACTGTTTCAACAGGAACAGTGACTAAAGTGACATCTGTAATACCTGCTGAGTGAAAGACAGGGTTATAAATTGTGGTTGTGATCATGGGAGTGATACTTGTGCCTTCGTGTGATGTGTAGCGAATGAATTAATGTTCTTCAGGTGACAGAGAATGTCAATGCATGAGATTATCAGACTATTAATAAGAACAGTCCTGCCACAAAAACACATAGTGGGGTTTTATAGCAGAGCTGCAGAAAAGTGTAAAAGGTCAAGAGAGTTCTATTCTCCACAAGAGTACTTAAACACTACAGTAAGGGGGTCTATTATGCTGTGGAGGACATTTTGCTGTCATAGTCCACTCCATCATTTAGAGATAAAGGTCACCTCAAAACAATATAAAGTTATTCTGACTGGTCGCCTGATGGTTATCCACTGATTAAACATTTCTATCCTGATGGGAGTGATCTCTTCCAGGGTGGCAATGCCTTTATGCACAGGGCACAAGTCTTTGTTGTATGTTTTAATGAGTATGAAAATATGTAAATCATGTACTCCAGCCTTTGCAGTCACCAGATCTATATGTAAATAAACCTATGGGATCCTGAAACCACCATATTCAAAACAGCAACAGACGAAGACTGGTGCTCCATCTCTTCAAGTGCAGTATAATTTATTTTTCCTTTGCCAGTGGTCTGTATAATACAAAGGATTATTTTGATTAAAGAATTACATCAATAAAAAGCACCCTGCATAGTGAAGGAGTAAACATTTTTGCTTCACTGGCACATGCTACATTAATAACACAGGTCAACAAAAGAAATATTTGTAATCATCAGAAACCACACAAAACAGGTTTTTCATGCTGATTTCAGATCTGCTTTCAGGTTTTTTTCAGTCATATTAACTTTTTGAATGATGAGTAATATTAGATTTGCAATAGACTTGCTTGCAGTTTTTATTCAACCGCAGGCACCAGTCAAGTAACTGTTTCAATATTTTCAGTGTGGAGTCAGACAGGCCACACTGTGGTATAGATATAATGATCAGTGTCAGACAGCTACCACTGTTTCTTCAAAAACACTCAGCATGTGATTATTATATGATAATTATACCAACTATCATGCAGTATATAACTAGCTTCATCACAAAAACTGTACGTGCGGGAAAAACTAAACACAGATTTGAAATCAGCATGAAAAACACAGAACACACAGAAACTGATCTCTGATGATTGTGAGATCTACTAACTATTCCTTGTCTGATTATGAACATTTGGGCACATGTAGATTTTCTGCACAACTAAGGCTGCCAAAATTGAGACCATACAGTCCAAACAAATGCACAGTTCAAGGAATGACCATACCAAGAAAATCTCCATTGCTCCCGTCCAGGTCAGTGCTCGGAGGTCACACGTCAAAATTAAACTGCACAAGAACGGAATGGAATAGATGTTTAATTGTTGCCAAAAACACATTATAACTTATAGCCCTGCTCAGCCTGTAAACAACAGTACATTCAAGTGGAAGACTACCATACTAATGCTGAAGAATAGTGAGTAAGCTGTTATGGATTGCTGTATCTAGGCCTATATAACTCACCATTAAAGAAATATGATTTGTGTTCAATTTGTAAACAAACCTTGCAGCAGAATTTTATATGACATCTCTCTGAGCTATAGATAAAGCATAACTGCGTCATGCTGCATGACAATAGTTCAAAACAAAATTAAGACCACACCTGAATTGGTCATGGAGATAATTGTCTACTCCTTGTCTGAGTCTGTTCCAAAACAGGGAGACCAAAATACGTTTTTGTACAATGGATGATTTTACAATAAATTAGGCAGTTAACATTGTAGCCTATATAGTTACTGAATAATAAACATAAGAATAAGCCTGGAGGTTCAAGGGATAAACCCCTTAGAATTTGAAAGATCCTTTACATTGCTCACTCTTACAGTTGTATTTTTTTAAATAGAAAAGGCATATAAAAACAGGTGTAAAGATGCAACTTATAACTGCAGTAGAATGTGGATCAATGACGTTTCTTAACTAAATGCACAGACACCCATGAATGGTTCTTGTCATAGAAGATCCACTTTTGGGTTTCCAAAAGGACCTTGAAATGAATGGCTCTCTAATACAGGCTCAGTGATCAGTTAGGTAATTACCACAGGTTTTTTAATCACCACAGGTTTTTCTATCACATCACAAAAGAATCTTTACTGGTGCATTTATATTTTGAAGGCTAGATAAGATTCATTGTCAACTTTACGCTGCAGATCAGACATCATCAAGTTCAACACTCCTCCATTCATAGGACTTGGTATGAAGGGGTTAAAGTGATAAGTGGCTCGGCTCCAAACTCCTTCCCCCTCTCCTCCTTGCGTTCGAATCTCTTTGCCACGCGCTCGTGATTGGGCCCTGCCAACTTTTTTAGCCTTCTCCCTTTCTCCTCGCCTCAAACCTGTCAGACCCCATAAGTGAAAACATATTGTACACACACTATTTTCTTTCGCGCTCTTTCTCCTCTCCCTTTTTTTATGGGGGCTGATGGATTTTCAATCTACAGAGCGTTTGTCTGTATGACATCACCCCAGGGTTTTTTAAATGTGATATTTCACCAGATGCAGTTTCTGCTGAGAGAAACGGTTTCATTACCACTGTAATTCATTTTGGAAAGCCTTCCTTTTGTCTCATCTCTCCAGAGTGCAGCTGGTTAAAACTCAACAAGCAAAAACACTATCTCTCCTTCTACTGGAGAAGATCATGCTTTTAATAATGCATCGCTTTCGGGCTGATTGCAGTGGAGGCTGGAACCGGTGCACAAAAGTCCTGGAACCACTGACCTTGACCAATGAGTGAACTAGAGAAATGTGTCTCGCAGTTGATTCTACTCTCTGGAGATTTGGCTAAACAAAACCATTAAGGTGAATGCAGGAACCAAAAAAAGGAGAATGAAATACAGGATTTGTCCCTGCAGCCATGTTAGAGAACATGCAGGCACTGCAGATGATTTCCACATTATCTGTGGTTCGCAGTATTTGGTAAACAGATGTTTTTCCCCAACCTCTCTCGGCTGGGTGACCTTATTTTCCACAACCAAACCAGCTTAATGCACGAAGACCATTTCCCCATCCAAATGGCCATTATTTAGATAATAAACGGCCACGAAAAAGTATTCTATTATCACATGCTGACATTATAAAATCATAACATGCTGACTCAAGCATTTAGCATTAATAAGAGTGGAGCCTTGGGTCAGTGAACATCTGTTTTGGTTAACAACTAGAGACAAGATAGTGCCTGTTTTCAGCAGGATGCCTACTGGCTTCTTTTACAGCCCAGGGGGAAATTAATAAGCATAATTTCATCTTCTCTCTCTTCCAGTTTTTAAGAGAATGGAGGGACTTCTCTTGTGGCTCGGCATACATGAAAAGAGTTGAGCAAATTGCCATTTATGCTTGGGTCCTCCCAGGTACAGGCAACATTTCACCCAGTGTAAGAGCAGCACTAAAAGGCCTGCAGTCTGGAAGCGAGTAAGACACAGAGGTATTAGCTCCTGTTGGCGTGCCAGAGTTACCTCAGCTACAGCTGCCCCAGTAAACACTCACTGGCTGAGTAATTGCTGTTTTATCACCGTTTCTAAAAACAACGGCCTTGCCGGGCCCCGTGAATGGGGGATGCCAGCAGACACACAACAGTCCGCTCAAAGTAATCGGCTCTTACGCTGGTATGCACCCGCTGAGAGATGGGGCGCGTCTGAAAAGGGGGCAGATAGAGATGCCGTGCCAGCCGATGACAAAAAGCCTCAGGCGCATTGCAGCACATGTCTCTCTTCACTCCTGTGTTTATTTATTTTTATTTCTATGGCAGGTACAATGTACATTAATCAGCTCAAATGTGAATATACCAGTGTTAGCCATCTGTACATAGGTGTGGACAATATATATATATATTTATATATATTAACAATCCTAGGTATTCTAGATTTTGCAACAAGCTTGAATGGACAACATTTACCAAATAACATTACTGCCACATTCGGAAATATGAAAACACAACCTGAAATCCTGAAACTTTTCAGCATAGATCTAGACCAGGGGTCAACAACCTTTGTGAAACTAAGAGCTACTTCACGGGTACTGAGCCATATGAGAGGCTCACCATGTTGGTGAGCCCTGATCTAGACATAAAGACCATTTTAAACCACAACCTTTAAAGTTTATTTCTAACTCCTAGAGGTGCATTGTTTCAGCTATGCGGGACTGTGGTTAAATCAGCACTTAACAACATGATTATGCTCCCACTTACCTCAAGTTTATGATTGGTACTTTTGGTAAAGAGTATAATATTTCCAAAAAACAACACACTTCTTGTATATATTTAGGTATTTACAACTGTTTCTCCTGTCTGTAAAACCTTTTTGCTTATCGCAATTTCTGGGTAGAACATGGTAGACTCTAAAACAAATGAAACAGGTGTACAGGATGGTGTAGTGGGCAGAGTGATCCTAAATATAGAAGGTTGGCTGCTGAGTAGGGGTAGGGGTTGGCAAGTAGGAAGGAAAAGTCTTTAGATATGTCTTGAAATACTGCTTTTGTCTTCACTCTACGTTTTTTCTTAATTATAGTGTTGGCTACACATCTGACAATAAAAGAAAGGTGTGTTATATTTTGCAAATACTATGCTTTCAACACAATCAATGAATGAACATAAGGTTAGCACTGTTCAAACTTTTCAACCAACATCATTATTGAGAAGTTTGAACACCAAATCTAGACTAGAGCTCATTCTTCCTGTGGATGTTCTCGAACAAAACATCACCAAAAGGGGAAAAACTGTAACTGTTTAATAAAAATAACTGAGTTAGCCTGAGTTGACAAATGTTTTTTAGCTACGATAAGAAGTGCTTTGTGAACATTGCAGCATGTTTGTCTCAGCATAGCTTGAAGTAAATGGTAGAACGTTTGTTTCTGATCCATAAACGATCCTTTAGACTTTTTAGGATCTTTTAGGAGTTTGTGTTTTCCTTTTATGCAGCTGCCTGGCCAGCGGTTTGTGCCGCCATCTCTCCTCTGTCATCTAGTCAGGGAACTCTGGGTAATTTTAGATGGTCATTTCATGACGTTTCACATTCTGAAAATGTAAAATCTAGACTGTCATATCAAAAGATGTTTAGTGTGCTCCATCGACTGTTGTGGCTAGTGCTGTATTTACCGGTTGGTATCCCAGGCTGCTGCTGGTTCTCTTGTAGATGGGAGTAAACAGACTGTTTCTGTTGGGTTTGTTTAGGTGTGTGTGAAAGAGTGAGGGAGAAGGAAGTGGTTTAGTAAATGGTGGAGGATTGACCCTTTCTGTTTGACAGTTTGAAGAGGCTAAGAAAGTAAATGGGAGTGTAGAGACCATCACACCGCTGTGGTGACTCTCAAACGTCTCTGACTTTCATGGCAAAAACATGTCTTTACAAATCTCTGGAATGATGCAACACCTTCTGATGCCAAAACAAGTCAAATATGTTTCTTCCCCTTTAACCAAATAACATAATGGCATAATGAGTTGACTAAGTCTTGATGATATCGATATTAAATCCAGAAATGTAAAAATATATCATGATGTAACTGCGCCTTTTTCAACTGAACCCTCTGGCTGATAGTATATGACAAGCACATTGTGAAGCACAGATGAATATAAGACATAAACAGAAATTAATCTTGCAACAAAAATAAAGAGCATCAATGAAGTAAGGGCAGAAAAAGGTTGTTATGGCAGGAGAGGAGGATAAATACAGTTGTGGAGGGGAAATGAGAAAATGAAAACATGCACTGTTAATCTGCAGCCTGGCAGACAAACAGGGGTAAAGACTGATTGTGTCCTGATAATGGCCTGTATTTTCTTAAGCAAGTTGCATCATGTTGCAGTTAGTTGCATGCTCTAAAGCACATGTTTCCACTTAAACGGCTTACACCTGGCTTAGTGCATACTTGAGAAGGTTTCATGGAACTCTGTGGTCATAATCACCAAACAGCATATAGGCAAGTCACCAGCTGTAGCAACCTCCTCCTGCAAATAGGCATTAGGGCTACGCTAAATGAAAAGGATAATATGCTAACATTATGATTATACTGCAGAATTTAGCGACTGTGGACACTTTGCAATATATTAAACACATAGTGGACTATCAATATAGTGCTACAGGTAAAGACTGCAAAGACTGGTAAAGATTGCATTGCTTTGACCAAAATAATGTACTACTGTTACTACGGCAACATTAAAAGTGCACCAGCAGAAACAGTGCACCAGCAGAAACACTCCTCTGGCACTATGATTTGTTGGATCATAAATAAACTCTGTTTTGGTTAAAGGGCTCAGTTGCATATTCTTTTCCTGATATCGGTACTGAAAAGTTATCACTTCCGACCATGTGCACATGGACAGTATGACATTATAACAAAAGTGTTTAACAAATGAAGCACTGTGCAGCCTTACTATTATCGTTCTGTCTTGGTTTTACAAACATCACCACTCAAGTATGACACCACACTCTGCCAAACCAATCTGCCACTCTGTATCAGCACGTGCAGCCAGGCCAATCCAGCAAACACTTCAAGTGAAAACTGAGCGCCAAGCACTATCTCACCTGCTGGGCTCTAGAAATCTGCTGATGTGAAAACCACACATCTATCAATCCCCCCCTTTTAGAGTAACTGTAATTATGTCACTCACTGCTCGCTTTATAACACTCGTGTCATTGTAAAGCAATGAGGGAGGCTCAGAGTGTTTTCACAGGCTGATCTCACTCATAAATCTGGGTCCATTAAAATAATCAGTGAAAGTGTGCAGGAGTGACACATACAGGGTATCAGTGTTTGTAAAATATAGCAAAATTGTAAAAGAGGGTGCATGAAAATGGAAAAATTAGGACCGAGACACATTGAAAAAAGGGTTGCATTCATTGGTGTACAAACTTTTGTGCCTCTATGAAAATCACACTCAATTTCAAAAATGTCATTGTGCTTGTTTACGGACCATTGTTATGTTTATTAGTACCTAATGTTAACTTAAATGCTTGCATTATTCTACCTGTTTGAATCAACATTGATATATAGCTGACATACCAACAACCTAACGATGCTGCAATTTATATATTATTTAATCGGAATCATTATGATTATGCAAGAATGACAAGTAATAAATATAGATTAAAATTATGAATTAGAGACGTGTGTGTGTGTGTGTGTGTGTGTGTGTGTAGTGGCACTGAGAGGGAAAATGAGAGAAAATGGCAAGGAGACAGTGAGAGAGAGAAATGAGAG
>JBBPDB010000128.1:21029876-21053354 GCA_037974465.1 Brachypetersius altus | reverse complement strand
GCTGACAGGACCCCAGACTTAAGAATGTCATCTGTCAGTATCCCACAACTGTCCTTCTTTCTCCCTTTTTAAGACACAAGCTTTCTCAACATTTTTCTACTCTACACTATTCTCTGACTCATTTTAGAAACTAATTATTATTATTATTAGTAGTAGTAGTAGTAGTAATAGTAGTAGTAGTAGTAGTAGTAGTAGTAGAAGAAGAAGAAGTAGTAGTATTAGCAGTATTAGTAGAAATAGTAATAATAACATTATATTATATTATTATATTATTATTATTATTATCACTATTGTTATTGTTAATAATAATAGTAATAATAATAATAACAACCACAACCCATGTGATGTCTTACAGTAAAAAGACATTACATTATCAGTAGGCACTTTGCTACCACAAGGACTACAAGAAACAAGCCCTTCCCTTGACTGAACATGTTATATAATAAGGAGACCTAAGATGTACCATGTTAGGGCTGGTTCTGCTGTGGAATCAAACCGAGGGAACAGCATGGTGTGACAGGTTATGGATGTCTGTACAGCTGTTGCTTCAGCCTAGGTTTACTTTGGCGAGCTCCCTGTAAGCCAAACATCCTCCAGGACTTATGTCCACCCTGCCATCCAAAGCAAGCACAGCCCTGCAACATGGACATCAGGCAACCTCAGGAGTGTTAAGTAGCAGGAACGCACACAAAGATGTCCAGCAAAAAAAGACTGACCATATACAGTAAAGTGTATATGTCTCACGCCTGTGTGCTACTACACGCCTCCAGTAGTATTTAACACATATTGTCCAGTAGTCAGTGCTTGTCAACCACATATTGTAACAGACATTTTGGAAAGGGAAGGTTTAAAGAAAAGTACAATCCTCAGAAGCTAATGGGGAGAAAACCATCTTTTCAAAGCTCAAATAAAAATACTTTTTTTTTTGTTCACTGCGAAAGTGTGTAATTGCAGTAGTTTATCTACTTACTGCTCTGCAGTGGGCTGCTATTTTCACTTGTCTCATGTTGTTTTATACTGTTACACTGTTTATACTGACTATTCTGGTCATACTTTTTGCAACCGTTGCACATTTTATACTTCTTATTTGCACTGCTTTGTTTTGTTTCACAATGTCTATCTGTTACAATATATGTACTCTGTGGAACCTGATCTTTGCCATTTTGTCTCTCTGCATACTTGTATATGGTTTAGCTTTCACTTTGACTTTGACTTTGATACTGAATACTCAGATTGCTGAGTGTATGTCCTAAATGTATGCTGCAGTGTATTCAGAATTGAATTTGCCGGGTTTGCTCATATACCTTTTCTGTTAATATGTTTTATGGTAAAAGTTGCTTATTTGAATGATATTTTTGGATTCTTTCTCTTTTTTGGCTTTCATTGCTCTTTTCAGGTCACTGCACCTCCCACAACCCCTTAGTATGAGTTAGCACATCATACATGAATGAGCTTATGTGTCTTGAACATGTTCACTACTGCAGAAACTGTTCAGTTTCATCATCCTTCAAAAGAGCTTAGATAATGCTCAGTGAAATAAACACCTGCTCAGGCTTTAGTTGATTTGATTTTAAATAACAAGCACTGATTTTGCACTGATTTATTTTAAATAAAAACTTTAAACATAAGTAAACATTTTGTAAAAAAAGCAGTTATTCTGAATACTGATTTATCAAAATGTAACATGCGCTGAAGAGACTTTATACTTATTTTGAATGCTGAATACTTGATCCTAAAATGTGTTCTTGTTCTGTATTTTGGATTTTGTGACACATCTCACTGCTTCAGTGCAGCCCAACACTGTTTCCCTAAACCAGGAGTATCAAACTGGGGTGTTTGATCCTCCTGGTTTAGTCCATTAGTTTAGTTACATTGTCTCAAAGTTCACACGTGTAGTTTTGTGTTCTGCATTATTGCACTTAAACAATGTTGGGATTAGTAAACAAGTAAAGTGGCCCCTTATAGTCACACAGGAACACACCACAGCACACAGTGTGAACAAAGTGAAATTCTTTCTTCTAACCAATTCATCAAGTGAAGTAGGGGGCTGTCAGCAACCTGACCAAGGCCTAAACCCCAAGTAAATAATGATTTAATCTTGGTCTTTAGTCTGTCATTTTTAAATGTCATTTAATAAAAGAGGTGTGTGTACTGATGAACTGCCCCCTCTTGTGAGCGCAGTGTGACGTGGGTGTACAGAAGCTCTCCGTCACCTCTAGAGGGCGCACATGCGGATCCACGCTGCTGATGACGTGGGCAGTGAGAGCAGAGGACATGGCGGCGCCCACTGTGGAAAGCAGCACCTCCAGTGTGTCCGAGGAGGATCAGACCAGAACCGACTCAGACTCTGAGTCTAGAGTTACACCAAAGGACCCCGGCTACTCCGAACATGTGGCCGAGCTGCTGGAGAGGGAGGTCGGCACTGATCTGAAGTCTGTGAAGAACGTGGGTCCTCTCCTCGAGAGGCTGAAAGCTGAGAACGCACTGCTGGAGGAGCAGGTAAAGACCCCCAAAGAGACCCTCTGAGGGGCTTCTCACACCTCTGATCACTTTCACAAACACGTATTCCACTGTTGGATCCTGGCATCTTCTGAGGCATCATCATGAGTGTTCATGTTCTGCAGATGAGCAGTGAACTCCAGCAGTCCTGGAGAGCGTCTGTGTTCTGGACTCAGGAGCTGGAGAGGAACCTTTTGAAGTTCTTTGAAGATGTCTTTTTATTATTCTGAAAAACGTGATACATTAAATTAAATGTGTTGAACGAGATTATCACTAGTGACTGATCTGTAAAAACACAGACGGTGCTGGCCTGTAGTTTTTTAGTCATTTTACTCACCAGCAAATATCAGACTTCTTTTCTCTCAATGATATTACAGACTATGATGATTTTCAGCTGCAGGCAACTATGATGAGAAACAGATTCTCTGTGTGCCAGTCGACTTTGTCTGTAGTTATTCTGAAAAATCTAATTTATTGAATGAAATGATCCTATGATCCTATCATAAGTGATTAGTCTGGGGGGAAAAAACAACCCAAAACAAAGTGGTAGACTGGTGGTTATTCTTGTAGTTAGGTTGATTTTCAGGTACAGCCAACTAGAACCAGCTTCTCTGTGTTGCAGTCTTACGGCCTCTGTGTTATTATTGTGAATTATTTTTCATATTTTTAGTAGACAGCTTAATTCATCCAAAGGCAACAGAGGGGGGAGAATTGCTGTTTTACAAAAAGGTTATTGATTGACTGATAAATAGGAATGTGTATTGTTAAGATGTTATTGATGCTGTTTATTGGTTTATCGGAACTTGTCTGTACTCTTATTGATTCTGTATTCTTTTTCATTCTCATGTGCACTCTTATTGATTTGATACTTATCTGTACTCTTATTGATGCTACCATTCTGGTTATAGTGGCCAAGTGGGTAAAACACTTGCTTTTGAATTCGATGACCGCAGTGTTGCAGGTTCAATCCCCCACTTTCTACCCTTGTGTTTTTGAGCAAGACGCTTAACCCTCAGTTGCTCCAGGGAGGCTGTCTCTGTAACTAATGACTGTAAGTGGCTCTGGATAAGGGCGTCTGCCAAATGTCACTTTACTTTACATAATTTGGTGTAGATGATAAAAAAATTGAGAAAAGAATGATGTCATCATGAGTTTTCTGATAGGAAACAGTTTAGCTTGTTATTTTGAGTTTTCTGTTTATATTAGTAGGGAGGAACAGTTGCTACAAATGTCTGGAAAAGAAGTGTAGCTCCCATCCCTCCCACTGATCTACCATCAGTCATTTGAAAGTGCCAGCAGTACCGTTTATCCAGGAGCTTATCCATATTTCAGTACTAAGCAGTCATTTCATAGCGTCCTCTTCCATTCAGCCCCACAATCGAGCCGCTGTCAGAACTGTAGTGGAGGAGCCAAAACTATGTTCTCCAGTGAAAGGACCCCACCCAGCTCTCTCTGATAGGATCATGGTTAAGGGAATAATGGTCTCCTTCGTGAAGAAATGTTTAGTTCAGCAATAAAATATTTATTCTATTAACAACAAATACTTTGAATTTTAATAGGCTTAAGACATTGTCACATATTTGGCTACATAAAAAAATGTTGGTAGCAGTTGCTGTATCTGGTTCAGCTGATCAAACATACCCTTCTTGTGTGGGTAGTTTTACTGTTATTTTGAAAATGGGGACTATTTACAGTCTGTTCTGGCTGTATAGATATAACCTCCCTGTTCATTGGCTGATAAAAAGGTGATTAGTTTATACTGACTGGGTGTTTCTGTCCGTGCAGGTATTGACAGTGTCCAGCTCGGTGCCTTTGCGTGTAGCGGCTGCGCTTTCCGCTGCGGAGGAATCTCGGACCAAGCTGGAGGCCCTGCTTCAGAAGGAGAGACTTCTGTCCAACAGGCTACAGCAGCATCTGCAAGGGGCTCAGAGCTGGGCCGACAGCCTGGGGCAAACCCTAGGAGAACAGGAAACGCTGGAAAGGCACACGAAGTACCTCCAGTGCTTGGCTCGCATTGAGGAGCTCAGGTCAGCAGTCCAGTAGGAGCCAGTACAGAATGCAGTACCTTTTTATTCAATGTTTTCGCATTGTTTTGTATAAATTCCCCGATCTACATATGTGGGATTTAGGGCTGCACAATATATCGCAATAAATGGTGTTTTTCCAAAACTCTTCACCCAGTGCCGCAGAGAAGAGGGCATGTTGGATTGGAAATATTGCATTTATTTTATTTTTGGCATAGAACAGTCTATGTTACCAGCAAATCCAAAGCAGAAAAATATTAACACTATAAAGGCTACGTTTTTACTCACTTATCGCATGTGATATCGCCATCGCAACATTCAGCAACATTTTTGCACATCGCATGTTTTCCTAATATTGTGCAGCCCTAGTGGAATTTTAATATCCATAATTGTAGACAATTTTAACAATCAAAGCTGTGAACTCCAAAGTTATTCTTACTTATTCAGCATATTTACACCACTTACACCATTCAAGGTCTATCGCTATTGCTTATAGATCATTGTAAGCCTCATCTGGCAATTAAACCCCCCAGTACTATTTATTACTGTATCATTTTAGTTTGGAAAATGCTAAATGCCGTGAGACATAAATGCTTGAAAACAGAAAGAGGTATACAAAACTGGCCAAAGCAATGAAATAGACAGAAAAATTATGTTGTAATTTTCCTTTCTGTTAAAACCAGTGACAGTATTCAGCAGTTCTTGATGACTAACAGTGTCTGGGAGGCGATTGGGGCAGTAGACAGCATGGCCACTCTGGACATGCATATGAAAGAGTCAGGCTGCACACATCTACAGGCATTCCTTCGAGAAACATTGAACTTCTGGCACAAGATTCTGAAAGACAAGCTTGCGAAGTAAGGTCTATGTTTCATGAGTATCAAAAATTCATAAATCTCTAATGCAGTGCTTCCCAGTCCTGGTCCAACTCCTGCCCTGCCTGCACAGTTCAGTGTTCCCTTGCTTTAAATTCATTTGACTGAATAATATGAATACTCGATTGGGATTCTATTTTACGTTTAGCAGTAGCAAAGATACTAATTAATTAGGGGTAATTTATATCAATATTTTAAATGCATATTTATAACATGTAATATTGTAATATTTACATTTACATTTTTTAAAGGGTGTTTTTGCGAAATGGGTACCTGTGAAATGTTATTTAAGCCAGCTTTTATCAGTAAATAGACTTTCTGCTATTTGTTTTTAACTCTGATTAGAGTGGATAGCAGTGGTACTGCAGGACCAGGACAGGGTGCGGTGGAAACACTTCTTACCCATTTGTTTCTTTCAATCTCAGTGATTTTGAGGAGGTGCTGACGCAGCTGCACTGGCCTATAGTATCTCCCCCGGCACAGTCTCTCTCTCCCCCAGCCAATGCTCAGGAGCTCAACAGCCAGCTGGAGCTTCTGGTCTCTCAGCTCCTCTCCCTGCAGACATCGTATCCTCAGCACTGTTCGCACACAGGCTTAAACTAATCACTGTGCCACGGCCAGCTGTTCACACAAGCGTGCTTTTGTTTTATTCGCCGTGCAATCCTTTGTTTTAGTTACACAATGGTACGCAGTGTGTTTACATATCATGTGATAAATCTCATACTTGGGTGTATTAAGGGAGCCAGAAATACACAGTGGAATGTTAAGTAGATGTAATTACGTTTCAGATGAATGGAAAAATCACATACGGTTATGAACAGATCTTGACCTTATTGCACTTGACTACTGTCTCAGCGATGACCTTATATCCGAGAAGAAGGAGGTGTCCATTCATCCTGGCCTGATACAGACCTCACCTCTCTCCCTGCCTATTCAGATCATGCTGCTGCCCCTCAGTAAAAGGTTCAGGTACCATTTTACTGGGAGCCGCCAGACCAACTCACTAAGCAAGGTCAGAACATGCACCAACTGTTCTCATACGTGTGACATAAACACCCGTCCCTTTTGGTTTGTAACGGTGCCTTCCCTGTTCAGTGCCTCATTATTTGGTCTTATCCACAGGATAAAAAGATTCAGGTTCTAAAATCTGATTGGATGATCCATGCTTGGAGCAGTTCCACCTAAAATATACATAAACAAAAACAAAATTTAGTATTTGCTTCCCATAAAAAAAAAAAAAAAAGCAGTTTATAAAATGCAAACAACATTGCTTGGTGGCAGAATTGATTATTCCAATAATTATAATACATTAAATGGAATAATGAAAGGGTCTAACAGCACTCCATCACTGTAATGCCTCTTGCTGTGCTGCTTTATTAATGGATGGTTAGATCATAGGAGAAGAAAATAAGGAAGAAAAAGCATAACCTGATAAATACTCCTCATATTTCCCTTTCTCTTCTAGCCAGAGTGGTATCTGACCCAGGTCCTTGTGTGGATGGGACACAACTCTAACTTTATGGAGGAGAGAATTCAGCCAATTCTTGATCGTGCTGGGGCCGCTGTCGACGCAAAAGTACGACGGTCAAGTTAAATACCACAGGTTTTAGCTCACTTTTCTGGTTGGGACAGATACATCTGTTCTTTCTGTGTCCATCAGGTGGAGCTGTGCAGAGGGCTTCTTGCTCTGGCTCAGGAGAAACTGGCCCACGATGCCCCTCGGCTGCTCTACGACGACACGCTCTTCTGCCACCTGGTGGACGAGGTACTGCAGTTTGAGAAGGAGCTGCGTTCCACACATGCCTACCCCAGCACCTACCCTGGCGCCCTGCACATCCTGCTGGAGGAACAGGTCTTACAGAAGTGGCTCAGTGTGGAGAGGAAAAGTGAGTGTTCCATAGTCTTGTGTTGAAGGAGTCTACTAGAGTCAGTTCTCAACTTCTTTTAAATAATAACAGAAAATGAAAACAAAAACTGCAGTCTTGTAGTGCCAAGACAGATTAAAAGAGCTATAGGAAATTGCAAGGCAACTTAATTTATAAAATGTATATTATATATTGTAAACGAAATTACTAATAGAACATTTGAAAAGTGGTGTATGTCTCTGTGTTGGTCTTCAGTGGCACTGGAGAAGGTGGACGCTATGCTGTCTGCAGAAGGGGCCTGGAGCTCTCAGTACAAAGACATTTCTGACGTGGATGAGCTGAAAGCTCCAGACTGTGCAGAAACTTTTATGACTCTACTACTGGTCATCACAGGCATGGGCCTTTTTTATTTTCATTTTTTACTGATTCTGTTCCATGAAAACCTACCTAATTGCACAACACAGGTGTCTGTTTGTACAATGAGCTGTTTCTCATGAAGATGCCCTCCTGTACATCTGTCACTCATTCACTCAGATCGCTACCGTTCCCTACCATGCCCTCAAGCTCAGCTCAGCTTCCTGGCTCTACAGAGAGAGCTGGTGGATGACTTTCGTATCCGTCTCACCCAGGTGATGAAGGAGGAGTCTCGCCAGCCGCTCGGTGCCCGCTACTGCGCCATTCTGAATGCTGCCAACTACATATCTACAGTTCTCGGTGACTGGAGCGACAACGTGGTTAGTGCATCTAAGTTATGATACTGAAATGCAATCAGGTGTACATATGTACTGTAACACCTATACAATCATTCATTATCAATGTAAAAAACTTGCTCTTTTTTTCTCTCTCTCTCTCAGTTCTTCTTGCAGCTTCAACAGGCAGCAGTGTCTGTTGGAGAAGAAGTGCTGGGGCCCCTGGGGGCCACGGAGAGTGGGCGACTGGCATCTCTGGAGGGTTCTCTGTTCGATGGGCTGCTGGGCCTTCTAGAGAGATTGAGGGGGGACATGATGGGCCGACTGTTGGAGGCAGTAATGAGGGACGTAAAGGAAAAGACTCATCCTTATTGCAAGGATAGGTATTTAGACTACACACAGCTGTCTGAGTGAACTATGACTAATCTGAGTGACTCTGAATAATCACAGAATAATACATTTATGTCTGTAAGCAGAAGGAGAGATATTCTGAATTGCATTCTGAATAGTTATAAAAATGATTATTTACTGTTTACCCTCCATGCAGATCCATACATCAGTATGTAAATAATCAATTAGAACCCCCCCAGATGTCCCACTCTGAGTAAAGACTGTGTTGCAGGTGGATCTCCTTGCCGTCTCAGATTGATCAGGCCACCATGTCACTGTCGAGCTCTGCGTGTCCCATGCTGCTGTGTCTGAGGGATCACCTGCTCCAGCTGCAGCAGCTGCTCTGCCTGCCTCTCTTCCAGATGTTCTGGCAGGGTCTGGCTGAAAGGCTTGACCTCTTCCTCTACCAGGATGTCAGTATCCTACTGAAACGTCTCAGCATGCCTAGCTGTGTATATATAAATAACTGCACTTAAATCCTTCTAACTTGAAATATTCATTATATCAATGATGCCAAATGGTTTCTAGATAAACGGTTATAGCAGGTCTGCAACATGTGGTCTACTGCTAAATTTGTACTCTCCTTTAAAAGTATGTCTGTTGTTCCGTCATACTCGTAGGTGATTCTCTATAACCATTTCAATGAGGGTGGTGCTGCACAGCTCCAGTTTGACATGACCAGAAACCTCTTCCCATTGTTTGGACACTACTGCAAGAGACCAGAGAACTTCTTTAAACAGTAAGTGTGCTGGCTGAATTGCTGGCAGATTGGTATCACTTTTCATTGACAACAGAAAGCAGCACAAGATTGGACTAGTTCTGCATTTGTAAAGTTTCTTTGTAAACTAAACTGTAATGGTTTTGCTGACATCTGCTAACTAACCAGTTATTCTGCTTCCTCTCTCTGTCTGTCAGTGTGAAAGAAGCCTGCATTGTCCTGAATCTGAGGGTAGGCCCAGCTCTGCTGCTGTGTGATGTGCTGAAACAGGCAGAGGAGGAGCCAGAAGAGGGTGAAGCGTCTCTCAGGCCACAGCAATCCACTCCTGAGTCGGCACTAAATGAACTGGGTGTGTACAAGCTGGCCCCCAGGGATGTGCAGATCCTTTTAAACCTCCGCTCTGCCTGGCTCAACCACTAATGGAAAAGTCCCACCTAAATGAAGGATACTCTAACATCCCGAAACATGCCAAATGACACTTCCAGGGTGGATAGAAGTTCGGTGCTTACATGAGCAAGCTTGTTGACCGTATTCTCTGAGTCTGATCATTATAGAGTCAGCTTGCTATTTTGTATTGTGATTGCTGTTTTAAGCGGTCCACATTATGCATAATTATGTAATATGTTTTTGTCTTTGAAGAACAGCAAAATAAAATCACAGTAATATAAATGTCTTCCTCTTTATTTAGCATTACAAGTACAACATAGCATTACAAGTACAAGTTCATAGACTACTTTATCTGGTTCTAAAGGGTCAATGTTCAGCACAGTTCAGTGCTCAAACACACTGGCAATTAACAGATGTGTCTTTGACCAGGAAAAGAACTCTGGCCCTTTGGAGTTGGTATATAGCATCTTTCCTGTTTGATTTGTTCTATCAGATGAGAAGGGAGAAGAGCCAGTCACTCAGAGCTTTGTCTACCACAATGGCTCCTGTTGCAGGGTTGAAGCAGCACTCCAAGTCACACAGTGCCTGAACACTGGGCTCGAAGGGTACCTGGAGCATAGAGGCACAAACACATATTACACCACAGACTGGAGCTGCCTATCAATTTATTTAAACGCAGGTAAATAAATGTGTTAAACCCTGACTTTAATAACTGATATGGACCTTCATACAAGTCTGTTATTATGCATATTATCTATTGTGTGGAATGAACAGGGGGTACTACAGAGCCCTCAGCAAGCACACACTGAAGCCAGTGATGTTAGTGGGTATGTGGTAGTATATGAAATGTGCAGATGCTGCTTACCTCTGTAACGAAATGTGATTTTGATTCAGGCATCAGCAGATTCGTTATCTCAGTACAAATCTGTTTGGTCTCTTCCAGCAGCATCTAATATCAACCAAACAAACAAGGATGCTCTTTTACCAATGTTCTTTTTTGCTTGTTCTCTCTGTCAGCACAATGGGATTCAGCCTTTCTCAGTATCTGTCTCCAAATCTCCCTGTTCTGAACATGACTGACCCAGCTCAAATGCCTGATTTAAAGGGCTAAGTAATAATCTGATGATGTGAATTAGAAGGGTGAAAAAGACACTGCCTTATAAATTCCACACTAGTGTGACAAACCTGTTGCTGTGGTCTGGGGGTGTAGAGTGTATCAGAGCTTTTGCTGCTGAGCTGACTCTCTTGTTTAGAGCTGAAGGAGGGGGTGGTGCTGGGAGCAGGTGAAGCAGATAAAGCTGAAGTGACTTTGACCTTCACACATGTTGATATCAGCTGGTCATGAAGAGCTTTCAGCCTGTCAGTAGAGAGAGGGTAGAGAATTGGGCCTGTAATGAAGCTTTTTCCAATCGTTCTCATGTCATTACAAAGTGAAATGGGCACTGTGCGTTTAGCTTAGATCTGTACATGCTTACATTTCAAAGTAACATTGCTACAGACACTACAGCATACATAATATGGCCAAGAAACATTTGATGCACAGGTGTCTATAAACATCTGGAAATATTTTCAACACAAACATTAAGCCAAAGACCAGACTAAAAATAAATTCCAAGGCTAAACATAAACCGTGTCTAAAAAAGTGTACATGTTAAGGGATCCTCGAGTTCTGTTCCTTCGACAGTGATGTAACCCAAATTTTGGTGTATGTTATATTAATAAGTCGTTTACCCATTGAACACAGTAAAAGCTTAAAAACAAGTAAGCCACAGAAAATGGAAAACTCCCTCACTCATACGCCCTGTTACTGCGTATTCTTCCACTGTGCACAACCAAACTACTTTGCCACATGGGCTACAAGGCTAACGGTGCAAGTTGAGTGGGAGTTGAGTTGTAAACTGGAAAGGTCATAAGTCGAGAATTTTGCACCTTGAGGATGCCCTGCATCAGCTAATGCTTACCTGTCAATAGGGACTTGCCTCTGCCCACTCTCTAACTCAGTGATGGCCACTGCTATGGGATGCATGGCAGACAGGGGGGCTTTGTTCAGTGCAAAGACAAGAATAATCTGTTGACAAGGAGAACAAGATAACATCACCAAACACACAGTCTTTACAGTATGTATGCTTATATGATACTATGAGCTAGATTCAGTACTGTGTTTGGTGTCGGTCGACTGAGTTCCAGCGTGGGCTGATACCACTGGATGCACAGCTGTTGTGTGTTCACTGTGGCCCAGGGGTACAGGTCTGACACGGACTCCATGGGCTGACACACAGACAGCTTCACAGCGTGGGACAACTGCACACAGACAAAAACAGTTAATCCCAGCAAACACTACATAGTTCAGTTATGTTGAAGAATTTTTTCAAGATATATATGAGGTTCTTGGTTACTGGAAAACTAGAGAGATCAGTTGGAAGAACGGATACAACAGTGCTTGGTGTTTCTGACTACCTGTAAAGTTTGAGGCTCTAGGATGAGGACAGTTGGGGGGTCAGGTATCACACACTGCTCTCTGTAGGCTTCTAGGTGACAGCTGAAGAAAGTGTGTAGCTGAGCAAGTTTGAGAGATAAACTCAGGTCTCCAGCTGCAGACATCAACCCCTCCACACCCTGCTCTGCCACTAGACAAAACACACACACACATAGTGTCAGCACTCATAGGCAATTTCCACAGTGAAAAAAAGTTAACAATGAAAAAAAAGTCTACAAATTTGAATGCACAATTATTTACTGAATTGACGATTGGCATGGTTTTCTTTTACCTTTGGTAACATTAGCCAAAGGGTTCAATTTAAACATGCTGTGTTGACTTTTATGCAACAACGCTGCACGGTATATCACTATTTCTGTGGCAGCCAAATCTTTCTATAGGTCCTCGGCAATGATGTGAAGCAAACCTTCCAAATCCTGTCTTGATTTCTGCTCAACTTCCATTAATTAATTTCAGAGCAAGAAATGTTTACATATCTTTTATAGTATTTTTTTTCAGATCCTTAGATAAGTCTATAACTGTTCGGTGTGAGAACAACACCCAAAGAGGTTTCAAGTTTATTATGCTCTGGAAGGCCTAATGCCTCAGGTAGGCAATATGTAATCAGAAAATAAATGACATTCAGATTTAAGACTGTACCATGAAGATGTTTTTATCTTCTTTTCATGTTATAACAAATACAGTTCAAAGTGTGTGAATACTGCAAAATATGAAAACATTACAGAAAAGTAATGAAGAACACAGCAAGGATCACGTACCTGGTCGTGTAGAGATGTGCCTCAAGTTGATCAGGAGTGCATAGTAACGTGACAGGTGCACCCAGGTAAGCTGGGCATGATCTCTAATGCTCAGTTTACTGTCTGTGTCTGCAGCCGAACTGGGCCAAAATGGGAAAGGATCCACCAGGCCCCCTGACATTTGATGGAAATGCATCAAATTAAAAAAAAAAGTCACACATGTACTTTCATTATATGTAACTGCCTATACATAAAAAGTATTTTCTACTACAACATTCCACACGGTTTTACAATACAAAAGTCACAAAACTGACTATTTGTTTTACTGTACCGCATGGGTGGAGTAAATCATTGATGGTAAAATCAGGGAGGGCTTTGAGTGATGTAAGAGGAAGGTCTCCTACAGAACCAGCGAGGCCACACAATTGGCTGGCACTAGTAATAGCTTCCTTTGTCTATAAAATGTAATAAATGATGTTGTAACAAATAAATATCTAACACTGCCACAACTATAATCATTTGTATGTTTGTACAAATCTCACCTTTTTTGCAGCTCTCAAACAAACCCAAAACAGAAGTACCTGACTCTGACCCACAGTTAGATTTTTGCTCAAACTAGATCTCACGTGCCTCCAAGACTTGAGCTAGAAAACAGTTACATAAACGCTTGTAGTACTACTTAAAAACATCTGCAATAGCATGCCTGCATTATTTGTAAACCCACCTTTATCATTACCTGTTTGTCTGATTTGGCAGGTGCTGAAGTGGGTGGAGGCTTGGGAAAAGTTGTACTCTTCTGCCCCTGCTGCAGGTATATTAGAGCCATCTCCATATAACACCTGTGAATTAACCTACAAAATACACATACACACACATAAAGATGTACACTAACATAAAACTACATAAATGTACCAAAATATCATGGATAATAATGAGAAATGTTCTGTAAAGACTAACACACAAATAGTCATCTCTAACATACACATAGGTTTTGTAGGTATTGTACCAATGAGTTTATGCTAAGGGTTGCAACATTTTTTCACAAATGCTGACATTTACTGAGCCTAACTATGGGACAACCAAGCTATTAACACACTATGATTATTCCTATACAGCTTTCTCAAACACTATTTACTCACTGCAGATTGTGGCCGTGAGAATGGGTGAGTGTGATGCTCTCCAGGAAGGACTCTACCACTCTTTGGTACTGGAATTCATTCAGTGACAGCAGAATTCTTTCCACCATTCCTTCAGGAACGAAGTTGAAAGACAACATTAACATTTACGCTACTGAGCAAAGAGTTCTGCTTCCACACTACTTTGTTCCACTGATCACCTTTGCAATACAGGATATCAGACTCCAGTTGGTGGTTCCTGCAGGCGGAGGCCTGAGAGATGGTGAGTGCAGACTGCAGCACCTTGTGAGCAGAGTGCCAGGACTCCGAGAGGTCTTCAGAAGAGCTCACCATGGCTTGCACTGCTAAACAGTGACCTGGAGCACAGATGCAATGAAAATATAAACACGGCTGTCTCTCAATTTATTCTTTATATAAGCATTTTAACATTAGCAATATTTTAATGATAATCTTTTATTATCCATGCCAAGGTTCTTTATTTGCAATTAGTATTGATAATATTTATGTAAGGTTCTTAAGGGCTTACCCAAATGCATCGTTGTCCTGGCCAGCAGAGGGAGTTGTGGGTAGTAGATATTCTTAAAGACTGGACCGGAACACAGCTCCAGCTCTCCTCTTGCATTCAGCACAATATTTTCCCCCAGAGTACATAGCTTTGCACAGACAGAGGGGAATTTATTCCAACAATAACATCTCTATTCTTACATGAGACAGATAGCAGCCAACTGCATCAAGAGCTGTTATGTGAACACAACTGAGTAGGGATCTAGAGTACGCCATAGTGTTTAACCAGATGAAAGGTCAGTAATTTAGTGCTGACCTGCTGCTGTAGTAGTCTCTGAGTAAGCAGATAGAGGGGCTGGCTGCCTGATCCTCTAAGTTCACTCAGCAACAACGTGGCCTTAGCAAGGGCAAGACCAGACCGAAGTGACAGAGCACTACGGCCGGAAAGTAGACTTACTGCCTTCTGAAACACAACCACACACACAAAGTTTCAATTTACTTCCCATAAGAATGCTATAAATTGAATATGAATAGAATCTATACTCACTTCTTAAACTCTACTTTATTATACTGTCATTAGTTTTAGGGTGGCCTTTTACCCAATAACTGCCATTCATTTTGTTGCTACAATGTAAATAACATGTATGCCAAAAGATACTACTTTTTAGGGGTTTAATTTATTGGTAATATAACAGGTTACCTGCAGAATGGAGGCGCTCTCCTCTGGAGCTTTTCCACAGTGCGTGTTCAATAAGGCTTCATGCAGAAGAAGCAGAGCCTGGGTGTCTGGGTCTCCCCAAGCCTCAGCCTCAGCAAGGCCCTCTTGCAGTAGCCTGTCTGTCTGCACACTGCTATCCACACCTGTAAACACACACATGCTGTCTACAGTCATACTGCAATTCATTATCATTTATGTTAAAAACCTGCAATGCACAAACCAGTGACCTTGGTGAGTTAAAATTAGCACAGTGTTTTGTGTCTGGGCCAAAAAACTTCTGACAACCATTATTATGGGACTGAGTTTTTCAAAACAGGAAATGTGGGTATTTCTCCCTAAACACTGAACACCAACAACATAGTAATTTATTTAAAAAGAATAAATAAAATTAAAACATTTTACATTTACATTTTCTATTAAAAATAAAATATCAAGTTACAAAGTTCTATAATACTTTTCATATTTTGGGGTGCCAGGCTCACCTGGGTGGATAGCAGTCCCAGGGACATGAGCTGTGAGGCTCTGGACAACACTCAGCCTACAGCGCAGCCAAAAGGAGCGACCCATGCGCTCTGTGGCTTCCACTTTAGTTGACATGTCCCCCGGCTCAGGGTCAGAAGCAGGTCCTGTCTCTAGCGGGCTCATCTGTGTATGAACAGCAAAACACAGCAAAGATTACACTGAACTCTTCCATGAAATGTTTACAATGGCAACACTCATGTGACTGTCTAGTAAATATAGAGCATAATGCAATGCACTCATGCTGCTAGATTTAACAGCAAACATTTGTTTAAAAACATATAAACATATACACATATAATAAAACATATTTTTATAATGATATAAAATACTGCTTAATATGCAATGGTGTATAAGGATGATCTGTCGCAGGATGTCTCTAATACCTGGTGGGGTTTCGCCTTGGCACTGGACTGTCTAAGTGCAGAGGTTGGAGTTCTGGGGGGAAGCTGAGGGGGATTCTCACTTTGAAACAGAGGAGACTCCTGCAGCAGCTTCAGAGCAGACACAGCCAGATCTGCACTGCAGGAGACACACACACACCTTTTTGTTTATGTTTGTGCACACAGACACATGCGTATTTGTCAATCAAGCCTAACACTATTTCTAACCTCAATCAGTAAAAATGAAATGATTTGCCCAGTATAATTCTGGGACATTTTGCTGGTACTCACAGAATAAGGAAAGTTATCCCTGTTTACCTCTGACTGACCAGGACATTTTGTCCTAAAATGTAAACAGCCACACACAATGAGTCCTGTTTTTACCTGTAGGCAGTTTTGCCTTGCTGGATACAGAGACTGGACAGCAGGAGTCTGGTCTCTACAGTCAACTCCAACTCCTCTGGGTCTGCATAGATATTCTGAAGAGCAAGAAGCTGACCACTCAACTGACAGGAAGCCTCTCTCAGCATCAGAGCCTGCAGAGGAACATACTGTCATCACCGATATACAGGGCAGGCAATGTAAATGATGTGGATGTGAACTGGAGTGTGAAGAGTTGCAGTCCTAAGTAGTTTGTGTCCCTCTTACTGTGACTCAGCTTCCTGCAGTATCAAGATTACTAAAGAATTTATGTGAGAGAATGAACAATTAATACTCCCCAATGTCGTTACCTTTAATTGGCCCACAGTAAGCTCGTCTTTCAGGGGGTCTAGCTGCAGGCCTTTGGGCTCCATGCTATTCATGGTGGGGCTGTTGCAGGTAGATTCTTCACTGTCATGGTTCGGCAGGCTGGGAGCACTCGTCACACTGACCTGAGACTCAAACACCTCTGTGGGTTCACACAAGTGAAATGCAGTTTTGCTCCATTAGAGTTCCCATTGGAATTTACTTGGACAAAGTGATTCACTTTTTCAGCTTTTAGAGTAGGTTGACATACCTTCTGAAAGTGGCTCAGGTAGGTCATATATAGTGCTACACATGGCCAGAATAAGTTGAATTTTGGCCAAAAAGAGACGATAGATCTGTTTGGTGCCATACAGTGCCATGACATCTTCACTGGGCCTCCGGTTCACTACGTCCTCTATAACCTGGTGAGAAGAAAACATGTTTTACTATATAAGGAAAGTCTTGTACTCCATTTACTATATAAAAACATTCTCACCTGGAGATTTGAAGGATCAATTAGAGGCTTAGAATTAGTAAAGGTCTTCTGTGCCTGTGGATACAGTACACTGTTTAATGACAGGACACATTAATTCTGCTGTTACAAGAAATGTGTGCGTACCCAAGCAAGAAAGAATAGATATTACTTTTAGCACATTTAAAGATGAGCACGCCAAACGTTTTACCCTAATAATAAATGTATAGCTGCATTACAAATAATAATGGGGTTATACCCAATCCTTGTCTGCTTCACAGTAGTTTCGAGACAGAGGGACATCCTCTCCCAAAGTAAGACTGTATATCTCTCTCACAGCTTCAGCAAACAGGCCCAGCTCTGTCAACACCTTCACCTGCACATACAACATTAGTGTTCTACAACGAGGCTGCTCAGTTAACTCATATGGCAAAAGCCCTTTTTTGAAACACAGTTTACTCACTATGTAAACCTGTTTACCTAGTCTAAGCTGTAAACTAATCAATAATGGGAAAATATAATGCACAGCATTGGCACACTCTCACACACCTTCAGTATTCTGCAGCTTATTGTACGGTGTGGGTCATGACAGACCTTGCTGGCTATATATTGGTACAGAGCCAGCAGAGGCAGAACCTGCAACCGGATACAGAAACTTATCATAAACTCCTCTGAAGAAAGAAGAGTTATTTGAAATGAACAAACAAATTGTAAACATTAATAAATAGGGGAGTAAATATTAATAAGAATATAACAAATATAAGTTCACCAATCTGATGTGATTTTTCATTCTTTTCTTTTTTGTTATTTAATGCAATACTTGGAAAAAATGCACACTTCATTACATTTCAAAGAAGGTTATTTTAGTGTTACTGATGCACATCTATAAACTGTACTATTTCTTTGCTTTTATCATTAATGGATATGTGTGTGTGTGTGTGTGTGTGTGTGTGTGTGTGTGTGTCTCCAGTACCACAAGATGATGCCCTGAGGTGTAGAGCCAATGGCACAGGAAACCCAGGCTGGCCACAGCACTGGAGGCAACGCCCCATTCCGACTCAGAGAAAAGATCCAAACCAGGGATCAGTTCCATGTTCAGTGAGTAAGAACAGTATTCCAGATCATTATCTGGATGGGGCAGGGATGCCCTGAGAAGACACTGAGCAACATACAAATAAACTCATTATGTAAACAAGCACAATATGGATGTGAAAATGTAATCTCTTAAACCCTCATGACCCATTCAACTCCTTATTCTTTTACTATATAACATGCACATAATTCATTTCCCCATAATTTTAACACGTTGATCAGCACTTTATATTTTGTGAAAACTTCAGAATTTGGAAACAATTCCAAACACTTATTACAAACACAAATAAAATTAAGATATACTGAATACTGAGAATGTTTTTGCCACAGCAATTTGGAGATACTCCTAGGACCTATTTTAAGGATGGATTAATAACTGAATAATAACACTAGGGTTCAAGAGGTTAAGCTCTAACACATGCCTTATATAATTGTTACATTATATTGTTTCAGATCCCTTGTCAAAGCATTGAAGCTTTTCTATGTTTTCTTTCGCAGACCTTATACATAACAAGGTGTTCATTAATAATATTTTACCTTAAAGAGCTTGGCAGAAAGAAGACAGCATGTTGTACGCTGGCTGATGTTTGTCGTCAGGATATACCTGTAGACAGAAATAAAACATCTGTGTGATCATTTTAGTAAAATATTTCTTGAATTAAAGCTTATGAAACATCATGTTGTTATCATAATTAATTTTACACACTGAGAAATCTTGGCAGAGAGTACAGCTCCCTGGAGACCGCCCCATATCCCAGCATGCTTCAGTGGCTGTTTAGATGAGCTGCTGGCCCATGACTCTCCATCCCATGATTCCAGTACCCCGGTGGTCTGCAGGGCACAGTCCAGAGCCTTGCTCCAGTGTGAGTGAGCAGCTCTGCAAAGGACACACACACAAATAAGCAAGCCAATATTTTCATAACTAAATTAACAACATTACTAAGAAGTTTTTGCAACAGCTAATGCATTGCACTTACTTTTTGTTGCCTTTATAGAAATGCAGATTCCCAAGGTCATGCAGGGCATGAACTTGAAGTGAGTTGTACTTATTTGCCTGAAGGTATTCTGCATTAGCAAACAATAAGTGGTTTGTGAACTGGCTCTGCAACTATGATCATGAAACACAAAAAGGTATACAATATCTAGAAATGTTGTTCTCACTGATAGAGTTGTTGTAGGAGGACAGGACCGTCTGAATGTGGGAAGGAGGGAGCGGGGAGCTGAACACAGAACCCACAGAGCTGAAGTCTTCATTGATCAAGTCTGGAGGGCCGATGGATGGTGGAACAGTGGCTGCTATGTCAAACTCCACTCTACGCTGTAAGCCACTGCAGAACTCCTTACAAAATGGTACCTCCATTGCTAGAGAAATATTTCAAGATCCCATGAAGTTGCTAAGCATATGTCTTATTTACCTTTTACAATTATCATTTTGCTTTAATTAAAAATGAAATAAAAAAATTATATTCATTGTGTAAAGAACAATACAAGTTAAGCCATTAAAAGATATACAGTAACCCCCCAGTTTTACGCGGATCAGGAGTCGCGGATTCGGTCACACACAGATTCTTTTTAAAAAACCTCATCATTTTACGTGGAATTCCCCACAATAAGGAGGAAACTGCAAATATCCTCCGCCTTTTTTTGCCTTTTTGTGGCAACAAATATATATTTTCTTGATGTTTTCACATGCCCTAAGGCATTTGCATTTCTGAGTGGACCTCAGCTGTAGAGTGTGTGCATGAGATTGAGCAGGACTCACAGTGCTGCGTGCCAGCCAGCAGAAGCAGTAGTAGCGTGCGGCTGTGTTGGAATAAACGCAATGTGTGCTGGCTTTTGGCCAGTGTCTCTCTGAAACAGTGCAGTGTATCCTCAATGTCCAGTGGTACACACACAACACACATGGCCCTTTTCATCTCTGCACAGAAAAAATTAACATCACTAAGACATTTATTCAAAACATGATACGGTCAAGTCAGACGCTGTAAATGACAAACTTATTAGTATGACCCAAATCACTCAATACCTGACAGCTCAAGAGACTCGGAGGAAGAACCACTTGCTTTGCCTCTATGTTGACTCTCTGCACTAGATGCCCGAGGTAAGAACAGTTGCTTGTTTGCATAGTTTCTACAGGTGATCTGTGGACCACAGGCAATATTTTTAGAACAGAAATCTTACCACATTTCCACCTTTTACCACATTACCACCTTTTTCCATAAATGTAGAACTGTATGATACTACTTACTAAATAATACACTTTAAAACTGAAACCTAAAAAATAAGCCTATAATTCAGGCGTTAAACAGCTTCACCTTCTTTCCACTGGCTTTTTCTGTGTGGATAAAGTGAGGTTGAGGGACTGGAGGGCCTCCAAAATTGTTTATTCTTTCCAGCAGTTTCCTCTGAGCATGTACCAACACAGGAGTTATGTTATGAGTATAGTACTCCCTGAAATACATGCAACAAAATGAGTGGTTCAGAAAAATGAAAATCTAGCACATTTACACTTAAAGCAGCCAAATAGATTTTTGTCATTTTGGGAGACAGATTGCCAGTAAGGGTGTTGTATTTATTGGCAGATGGGATTAAGCAGAGCCATCGAAAAACATATGCAAACTCAGTTGGGCTGCTTAAGTCTTTTTATAAAAACCAAAGTTTAACTACCACTTCTCCACTACCTATCCCAGCAGGGAGAATTACCGTGTCTTGGAGTTGTAGAGCAAAGCAAGGTGTGCGAGAGTTTCCCACTTGGCCTGATGGAAGAGGAGCTCTAATGTATACAGCACCAGATTTCTCAGCCAGCGTAAATCTACCAGCGCTTCATCACCCAGTGGTCTGGCCTCTATCTGGTCCTCACATTCCTCATCATACACCTTCCACTGCTACAGACAAGATACACAAGATGAACTCTCTGAACTGGATTCCAGGCTCCACAGTTCACAGTGAGGTGCTTACTATGTGGAGTGACCTAGCTAGATCTGAGCAAGAGTAATAAATTAAATCAAACTCATTTACTTGTAATGTTGATTCATGTTTGATTTCTGCTTGTTTTGATATAAACAATTCTTAAAAGAGCAGAAAGGGCCTTTTGTTTTGTTCAATGTTCAAAATATTATCCAGATGAAGAAAAGAAATGCACATAGTAATCAATATCATGGACAATCAAGAATATATAAAAAATACAGTCCTACTTGACGCCTTTCCATCATGTCCATCAGCAGGTCTGAAGCTAGCACCAGTAGGGGGGTGAACATTGTGTAAAACTGATCCAGGGTCAGTGTGGATGCAGAGTCAAAGATTTGGCCACACTCTACCAGCAAAGCCATATCAGCAAACTGGTCCCACAAAATCCTACACACCCACTGCAGAGACGTCCAAAGACCTCCGCGATGAGCCAGCACCTGTACAAGTGTCCATAAAACATGACTCCATGTATATTTTGCATTCAAGAGAGAAAGAAAGAGCAATGCTGTATAAGTCTTAAGTGAGTTTGAACCAGTGTGTACTTATGTGTGTACCATAGCTCTCCGTAGGTGTACTGTGGCCTTGCAAAGTGAGTCCAGTGGCAGAGCGACCATACATTGGGTCTGTGTGATTGCAGCAGATGTCTCATTACGATCTGGGTCATTGGTCAACTGTGTGCATGGTGAATCCTGTTCACTGTCCACTTCACTCTCCTCAGACATCTCTCCAGTGATGGTATGGGCTCCTTACATTTACATTACATTTGAAGGTAAATGCTAATTAGCTTGCGAACATTTCAGCAAGCCAGTCAAACAAGGATTTAACAGTCTGACTTGACACTTATATTGAATTTTGTTCATCCAACACTGTAAACAGACTTTAATAAGCAGTACTCAGTCCTGTTGCTGGACCTAAACTACACTGCAGTCAGAGCCTAGCTCTATCTAACACATTTCACTTTAATACACAAAAGTTAAGAGCTTGATTAAGCAGACCTGGTCAATGATTCTAAAAATGAGCAACATATGTCAAAATGACAAATAGCTACTGTATGAAAACTAAAAGGTGTTGTTTTTACTAACCCTGGCTGGTGTCCTTGGCTTTGTTGATGGTAGTTCTGAGGGAGGTCTTGACTTTAGGCTGAGGCATGGCTTTAGGTGTTGTTTGGTTCAGTTCAGTAGATCTGACATTTTGGTGAATGTTCTTCCATTTCACGATTGTTCCAGTGTGTGCCAGGGAGAACAAGAGCAGAGGCATCTTGCTGTAGCTGGTTTTAAAGACAGAAAAAGACAAATCTCATAACGGTGCTACCTGAAAGCATGACTCTAATATAAGACATATATACAAATATAGACTTTCCAACAGGTCTAGACTTTTACTGCAAACTTCTGTAGCATATCAATAGCTCTGTCAGTCAGTATGTTTACTGAAAAACATCTTTTTCTGTTGACTTCTTAATTTAATCTCTTTAAAACAGTGTTGAAAAGAGATTAAATAAAGAAGGCAACAGAAAAATCAATATTGGCATAGTAAGGGCATAGTAGTATGCAAATTGAAGCAAGTGTAAAAGTACATAGTGTATAACTATATATATTTAGTATTACTGATGTATGAGAGTACCAGGGTGGGAGATCCGCTTTAGCTTGGGGCTTCAGGCTTTTCCTCTGCAGACCAAGATAGGCTTGGGCAAGGGCCAGGTTAATATGGCAGCGCCATGCCCACTCCTCTGAGCACAGCTGTCTAAGCCTCCTCCGACGCTGGTGCTTCCTGATCAGCGGTGCCAGCAGCTTCAGTAGTGTCTCTATTGCCTTGCCATCTCTGCTATGCCACATGCTGCATCGGTATAAAGTACAAGCATTTATGTGGATGTTTATCACTTAAAGGCAGTCCTCTTTCAGTAAGAATGTGCCCTGTCACACTGCAAACATTGTTCAGGATTGTTTTGATTGACATATGGGGAAGGGGACATATGAAAAACTCACTTTAAAAAAAAAAGAAGCTATAATAGGTCTATGGGCTACAAAACATGTTCATGAAGTTATTTGCACAAAATCACTCTCACATAAAGAGATCCCACCAGTTTTATTCTTCACAGTTTTGGTCCCTTTCAAAATTAACCGTTTCAGGGCTCTGTCCCTTTCATGCAAAAAAGATGTTGCTGGCCACGCCCCACCCATCCCATGCTCCTTTGACACTTCACATTATGCAACTTAGCCTGTGAATAGTTATTGTGGCTTTGTCTTTTATGTCTTTGCTTTGTCTTTCAGGTCTTATGTTCTG
>JBBPDB010000128.1:20984799-21028933 GCA_037974465.1 Brachypetersius altus | reverse complement strand
TGGAGGTGACGAGGCTATGGACGAGAATGGCAGCAGCTTGGGGAGTGAGGACAGGACAGAGTCGATTAATGTTGCGCAAATGAAAATACGCAGACCGGGTGATATGATTAATGTGTGAATGAAATGAGAGAGAGTTGTCGAGGATGACGCCTCGACAACATGACAGTGATACATTCAAAGACTTTGGTGATGTCCCTATTAAATTAACATTACACACAGCAAGAGTGGCTATTATGTGTGTGTGACCACATTTAGCATGATAAAATGCATCAGCACGTTGAATACATATTCCTGTATGGGTTGCTGGGCTTCTTATAGAATCACTACATTTTTTTAACAAGAATGCGCACACACATTCAAAACAAGTCAGCGCTGAGCCTAAAGGCTTAGGAAACTGAATAAAACCTTTTGATTTTCTGTCCATCAGGACTTCACTGAAATACTCACTACAGCATCCTGTCATCCTGAGAAACCTTAAATACGGAACAAAATTATTCAGAAATTCAATACAGCTGAGATTTAAGTTTTTCGTTTTATCCCTAACCTGTCCCCAGATGAAAGAGCCGTCACCACAGAGGGTGTCGCAATATAGCGACCTTTCCTGGATATGGATGTCAGTCTGTATGAAGATGGTCAAGAGAAAAAAATGTTGCATAAGAGGAGATGTGATCTCCAAGGTCTCTGGGCGCAACCTTCAGAAAAAAAAAAGTTAGATTTGAAGAGTTTTAAATTAGGAAGAATAACATAACATAAGCTAAAGTTCATAAAGTCTTATATAAATATATATATATTCTGTAACCTTGTCTGGGCTAGCCCTTCAAGATCTTGCTCAACCTTCGGCTCCTGAGAGGCTCCAGGGTCTGAGATTGGAGGAAGAGTAAACTGGCTCCAAATTTCACAGCAGGCTTTCTTGGCTAGAGCATGTTGGCCTGTTTGATAAGACACCTATAACAGACATATTAACGGATGATGATCTAAGAATTACTTGTTAAAGCACATGAATTTTGTGTCTGTGGATCATTCATCCACTTACCTGAGCCAGGTGGGCCCAAGTTATCAAGAGAGGCATTGTCAGTGAGGCTAGAAGGGGTCGTGTGGATTCTCCAATGGTGTTGCCGATTAGGTTACCCTGAGCATCGAAGGCAGTCACAGCAAAAACGTACAGCTGGTTGGGCTCCAGTCCATTCACACAGAACAAACGTTCACCCCTAGAAGGAATCTGATTGTGTCCATAGTAATAATGTTTTGTCAGTAACAGTTCATATTCAAGAGTGATGAATTATGGTCAGATGCTGTTCAATCTAAAACTAATGTAGTCAGAATTAAAATATGAAGTTCAGTTTAAATGTACATATTGTAAACATATCTAAAATCTTTGCATATCGTGTGCACTTTTTATATATGTACATTTTTTGTCGAATTTTATCGTCTATTGTTGGGATCATATATTCCTTATATTGCTCATAAGGTCTTGCAAGTGTAACTTGGGTATTAAAGGTTATTAACATGTGTGGTCACATGTATTCAGTGTTTGCTTAAATCCTTTTGACATTTTACTTAATTTTTTAAATCAAATGTCTAAACATTTGTGCTCCAATATATTGGAAAATACTTGAAAAAACAAGATTCAGGAAAAAAGGGTATACAAAGAAAGGCCTACTGTTTCGCCAGTGCCAGGTAGATGGTTGTCTCCAATCCGCACTTTCAAATTAAGACCATCCACTTTTCTACCATAAATACGGTACCAGCACACCTGCATGAACGCAAAATACAGCCAAAACATTTTCTTCAGCCTCAGGCTATCACTAGCCACAGCAGAAAAACAATAATACATGTAAATCCAAGGGAGTCTAAAATATAAGTAAAAAAACATAACAGGATGTTATCACAGCATCGATCAATTGTAGTAATACTGTCTGGTGAGATCATGGTAAATACCTTCTCTTCCAGGGTATATGGTGCTGGAGTAAAAGTCATAGACTGGCCGGTGCATGAGAGCAGGACAGGAGGTGGAGGAGTACATCTGTTGTCCATTGCCGATCCTGTCTCTGCAGGAACAGAAGCACTAGCTAGCCTCCGCTCCCTGACCTTTGCCTTCTCCATTAATTTCGCAGCATCCTGAAGGGAGAGAAGGTTGGAAAAAAGTCAAAATGTGAAGCATTACATTGCTTTTTAGGATGCTTTCGTGTTTCTTCATTTCTTGAGATACCAGACTGTCTTCACTTTAGCTCTGACTTAGTTCCAAGTGCATCTCAACCACGTATTTATCCCTGTCCAGTTTTCTTATTGGTTAAAGTATGTAAACTAGAATATAATATGGACCATCTAGTACTGGGCTGAGAAAAATGGGTTAAATAGTTTATGCTTTTTAAATTTCAACACTGACCTCAAGCAACTTTTTGGTGTCTCTGTTATTAGGGTCATTTTTGTGCAAAAGTAAGGCCTTCTGCATCAGGAATAAAGCTTTGGAGATTTTGTTCTTCTTAATTTTCTCCAGCAGCAAACATTCTGTTTACAAACAAACAAGGAGAAACTATTCAGACTGCACTTTGAATACCTCCCTCATTTGGAGGGCACAGTCATTTGATCTCACCTTCCCAGGCTTTCTTTGAATATGCATCACAGGGCTGTCCTTGGCCAGTCTGTGCAACTGACCTCTTTCTCTCCTCTGTATAATCCTCATCTGAGGACAACAATCAAAGTGGCCATGTCACATACAATATACAAACACATTATTTTCAGGCTCCTTTGCCTGAGTCAACGTGTCATACCTGAGTAAGTGTCTAGTAGTTTGAGGGACACTCTGTGGTAGGAGGTCAGTAGTTCAACATACAGGTCCATGGTGAGAGCACTAACAGATGACATGCTGGTGCTCTCCATTTGTACACTCTCAGACGATTTCACATGTGAGCCACCAAACGTCTGAAAAAATAGACAAGATTTCACAAACTGTTTAAGATGAACATCTCCCTGCTATGAAAAACTCAATTGATGGATATTTTTTTACATTTTTGGGGAAAAAGGAACATACATGATTGTATCATTCCTTTTTATATCCTTGCTGAAAAAATTGTGCAACACAGTTGGGTGTCAAGGTAAATCTAGGCAATCGCTTATATGTGACAAAGAAAAAAAAAAGTGTGGATTTTGAGCCTTTTTTTTAACCAAAACACAACAATGTGGTTTTTCACTATACGCAGGTGCTCTTTGATTACTGTATTTATACTGTAGTGCAATACACTCAGCAAAGTTTTTGAGCCTGCATGACACATGAGGCATGTGGACAGATTTCAGTTGACTGTGTACAGTACTACCTGCAAGAATACAGTGTCAGATATGACTGAGTAATCAAAGGCAAGAGATACCGCTGTGCCTCTGGACATATATTCCAGACCAGTCTCCAACACACCACACGCCATTTCCAGCTGCTTTGCTTGGGACTTCTGAAGGTACACACAAATAACTAATTACACTTCTAATCTCATTACACAGCATTTTGACTGTTCAATAATTCTGCAGTTTTACATCTATAATGGCATCTGTATCATTCAGTCATTAATCTTACTGAACATTAAATTGTCATTAATCATATCATTAAGGAACTCACCATTAAAAAATTCAGTTTTTAAACCAAGATACAAATTAGGATTACTGAATCAAAGAAGTCTTTTATTTGAGTATACCTTAAAAGAGTTAGCTCTGTATTTCTCTGCACGGGGGGATTGCAGACTGCAGTCTTTAGCTGAAGCTACAAAGACAATAGAAAATGAAAATTCACAGACAGGCAGATTCAAGCCAACTTACAGAACACAGAATTGCATTAGTCATGGGCTGTATGGATTGAAATATTTCATAGTCCTATATTAGGCTCATGACAGCAAAATATTTTTACTTCTTTTTGCGTCAGATTGTTGAGGTAAATCTGCACTGCTCTCCAGCACCACGGCCAGTCTAAGAGTCATCTCAGCCACCATGACTGGGTCTATCTCAGCCAGCTGGCATACATAAGCCACCTCACATAGCAGGAACAGAGTCTGTACCCACTGTGGAAAAACAGTGAGCATTAAATTCATCCATCAGCTATGCAATAAATCACCCACAGAACATCTATGCACCATAAATCCATGAGTGTTTATCATTTACAGTAACCAAATTACACTGTATATTAAAAATGTAATTAAGCCACATGTGCATATAAACTTTATATTCAGTGATAATCACCTTGTCTTGATTTTCTGTCTTGCCCAGATAGCGTACTGGGTCATAGTGTCTTGCCTGAGCTCTCTGAAACACAAGCTTACATTTAGCCCAGACGAACAGCACAATGTCCAGCACTATGTCTCCATCCGGCTGTACGTCCTGTATATAAAACAAACAGGAATACACACACACACGCAAAATCAGAAATCTTTTACTGTGCAGACTGAAAAACACTACAACTGAGTATGTTGCAGGGAGCTGACCTGGGCTGCCTCACAGACACACACATGCAGAGTCTGGGCCAGATTCAGGAGCTCGTCTGTCATGGTTACTGGACCCACATCCTTGTCTTTATCTGTGGTTGAAAAACGACAGACAGAAATAAAGCAGAAAAGAATGTAGACATCTCACAATTTCACAATATAGAAATGCTATGATAGGACTGATTAGATGAAGAAAAAATTGATTTTGTTGCGCAGAACGTATCACTTTTAACTGTTCTTTGGAAAAAATATAAAATATTGTTTTTCATACCCATTAGAGGCTCAGTCATGAAATCCTTGGTTCCCAGCCGGACTCTATGAGTGGACATGAAGTGCTCCAAGGCTTCTAACAGGGTGAGCTCCAGCTCAGCTTTCCGGAAGAAGCGACCCTCCAAGTTCTGCCAAAATGAAGCAGGAGAAGGGTATGAATTTACTGAATACTGCAGAAGTTCCTGTTGGTCCATATAAATGACTTCGTTAAATTATTTTACTAATTGACTTACAGACAGTACTGTCATGAGGTTGCCTGACAGAATGCGAAATGTGTCCCATTGTTCGTATCTGAAGATTAACTTCACAAACTTCACTGCAGCATCCACAGAGACCTGATTCTCCCCTATATAATTTAAATCAGCACATTTATATAAAACTAAACCTCAGATTCAAATAGAAACAACTGAACAGAAGAAAATTACATTAAATCTAAGACTCACCAGCTGTTGCCATTTCCATAAGTGTATAAGTAGAAGTGATGGCACTCAAAGATGGAGGTAGGCTGTCATTACTAAATTGACTTGAAGAACCTCCATTTCCTAAAGCACAAAATTAGATTAGTTTTATATGTATATGCATATAAGCGTCTGTGTATGAGGATGGCATATGCATTTGGGTGTGTATGTGCTTACGATAATTAATACATTAGATTATATCTATACTTTTTATTGCTTAGCAGTCAGTTGTTCCACTAATCTGCACTAAATAATAATATGTATTATTATGTTTAATTAACTATCACAACATCTAGAAAAAGAAAAAAGTTAGATACATAGACAGATACTTAGTTTATACACAAGTCGGGATGCTGATGTGTACCAGACAGTATGCTGATTCCAGCCGACATGAGTTCAAGTGCCACCTCATGGATCTCAGGCTCATCAGAAATGCCTGTGTGCAAGGGTCTGCAGGAACTGTCCCACAGAGCTTCTAGCAATGCTAAGAATTGTGCAGCCTTCCCCTCAAACAGCTCCATGAGGATCCGCTCAGTCATGGTCCTAGGCCATGGAACCTAAAGGGAAAGGAGGGAGTGAGTAAGTGGTTCCAGCTATACATACGCATATAATGAGTACAACTCTGGCAGAAAAGCACTTACATTATGACCTTCCTTGAGACTGCTCCACCGTTTAGACTTTGGCTTTCTAAGTCCCTTGGCTTTCTTGCGTGGTTCATACGCTGACCGTTTAAATATCATCACTGCAAGCTAAACAACAGGAGCAGAGCATTGAAATGTGCAAAAGTCACTATAACACAGCAATAAAAGATAGGAGGTAAAGAATCATGCTTCTTATATATTAAAGGGGAATTCTACTGATTTTTTTGGCCATTTGTCATGTGTGACCACAGCACAGCACACAGTTTGAACACTGTAAAGTTGTTCTCTGCATTTAACACTGACTCGAGTGAAGTAGTGGGCAGAATAACAGTAGTGACATTAATATCTAAAAAAAAAAACTTTGCCACTACTTTACTATTATCAGAGTTATACATGCTGCATTATAAATGTAAATGTAATACGCTCTCTGTTTTCAAGTGTTGTCTAAAGACCCACCTCTTCAAGGAGCACCTTAGTGACTAACTTTATTCTTAACAACTTCACGCAGGGCTCCCGACAAAATAAAAACCTTAGGAGCCATTGGCTCCTGAACACAAAATATTTGGGAGCCAAATTATTTTGTAGGAGCCATTCTCTGTCAAATGTGATATAAATAAAAAATATATAGTCATGGCACATTTTGTCCCCCTCCTGCAGTCGTCAAGCAGGTGTGGGCATACTTATTGCTCTCCAGCTTGGTGCCTGTACATCGGGGTTTACCCCAGTGGACAAGAGGGTAGCATCCCTTCGCCTTAGGGTGGGGGGACAGGTCCTGACTGTTCTTTGTGCTTACGCCGCCGAACAACAGTTCAGAGTACCCACCCTTTTTAGAGTCCTTGGAGGGTGTGCTGGAGATCACTCCTTCTGGTGACTCTCTTGTTCTCCTGGGGGACTGCTCATGTGGGCAATGACAGTGACACTTGGAGGGGCGTGATTGGAAGGAACGGCCCCCCTGATCTGAACCCGAGTGGTGTTCTGTTATTGGACTTCTGTGCCTGTCATGGTTTGTCCATAACGAACACCATGTTCAAGCATAAGGGTGTCCATATGTGCACTTGGCACAAGGACACCTTAGGTCGCAGTTCGATGATCGACTCTGTGGTTGTTTCATCGGACTTGCGGCCGAATGTATTGGACACTCGGGTGAAGAGAGGGGTGGAGCTCTCAACTGATCCCCACGTGGTGTTGAGTTGGCTCCGCTGGTGGGGGAAGAAACCGGTCAGACTTGGCAGGCCCAAACGTATTGTGAGGGTCTGCTGGGAACGGCTGGCAGAGTCGCCAGTAAGAAGAAGTTTCAACTCACACCTCCGACAGAACTTCAACCACATCTCGGGGGAGGTGAGGGATATACAGTCCGAATGGGCCATATTCTGCACCTCTATTGTCCAGGCGGCTGACCGGAGCTGTGGCCGTAAGGTGGTTGGTGCCTGTCGTGGCGGTAATCCCCGTACCCGCTGGTGGACACTGGCGGTAAGGGATGCCGTCAAGCTGAAGAAGGAGTCCTATCAGGCCTTTTTGGCCTTTGGGAGTCTGGAGGCAGCTGACAGGTACCGGCAGGCCATTGAGAACGGGAGGCTTCAAGGAAATTCTGGTCCACCATCCGGCGTCTCAGGAAGGAGAAGCAGTGCAGCGTCAACACTGTATATGGTGGGGACGGGGCACTGCTGACTTCAACTTGGGACGTTGTGTGGCGATGGAAGGAATACTTTGAAGACCTCCTTAATCCCACCAACACGCCTCCCATTATGGAAGCAGAGTCTTGGGAGAGGAGGGTCCGTCGGATAGTTGAATCTCGGATCCAGGAGGAGCAGCGTGGTTTTCATCCTGGACGTGGAACGGAGGACCAGCTCTACACCCTTAGTAGGGTCCTGGAGGGTGCATTGGAGTTTGCCCAACAGGTCTACATGTGTTTTGTGGATCTGGAAAAGGCATTTGACCGTGTCCCTCGGGGACTCCTTTGGGGAGTGCTCTGGGAGTATGGGGTGTCGGACACCTTAATAAGGGCTGTTCGTTTCCTGTACAACCGGTGCCGGAGCCTGGTCCGCATAGGCGGCAGTAAGTCAGACTTGTTCTCTGTGAGGGTTGGACTCCACCAGGGCTGCCCTTTGTCACCGATTCTGTTCATAACTTTTACGGACAGAATTTCTAAGTGCAGCCAGGGTGTTGAGGGGGTCCGGTTTGGTGACCTCAGGATCAGGTCTCTGCTTTTTGCAGATTATATGGTTCTGTTGGGTTCATCAGGCCGTGACCTACAGCTCTCACTGGAGCAGTTTGCAGCCGCTTGTGAAGCGTCTGGGATTTACTGGTCAATCTAAGTTCCTACTCCTACCTATGGTCACGAGCTTTGGGTAGTGACTGAAAGAATGAGATACAAGTGGCCGAAATGAGCTTCCTCCGCAGGGTAGCAGGGCTTTCCCTTAGAGAAAGGATGAAAAGCTCAGTTATCTGGGAGAAGCTCAGAGTAGAACCGCTGCTCCCTCACATCGAGAGGAGCCAGAGGAGGCTCGGGCATCTGGTTAGGATGCCTCCTGGACGCCTCCCTCGGGAGCACGTCCCACTGGGAAGAGACCTCGGGGAAGACCTAGAGCACGCTGGAGAGACTATGTCTCTTGGCTGACCTGGGAACGCCTCGGGATCCCCCTGGAAGAGCTGGACAAAGTGGCCGGGGAGAGGGAAGTCTGGAAGCCCCAGCGACCCGACTCCCGGAGATGATGGATGGATGGATGGATGGATGGATGGCAGGCACATTTTGTCTCCAGTTTTACCCCATGTAAAGAACATTAATACAAAACTAAATTGTTGTCAAAGTAAAACATATTGTTTCATGTGTAGTTATTATTTTTTTTTGCTTATTTTTTCTTTATTTTTAGAACGTGCTCTGCAACACGCTGCCAGGCCGTGTCAAACGAAACTGTCAACGCTGCTCTCTAAAGAGATGTGTCGGTCGCAAATGAGTAGGTTCTTTGACTAAAAGAGTAACTTTGAGATACGTTGTAACACTGAGTAACAGTGAGTAACACTGAGATACGTTGCTCTGGATAAAAGCGTCAGCTAAATGCAGTGAATGTAAATGAATTAATCTAAATACATTAAACCTCAGAACGTGTTCAGCGGCTGCATTCAGTGGTAAATGAAACAGCTTCATTACCCTTGGTTAGTTGTTTTCACCTCACTAAAATAGTCAGAAATTATTCATTATTGGAATTTCCCTTCAACAATCACGTAGAAATTTTACACATACCTTTATGGTGGCTTCCTTGAAGGCCCGCCGGGTGTCAGGGGATGATGGCACATCATGCATCTCCTCCAGCTTTCCCAGTTCACTTATTTTACCAAGAGCTCGTCTAGCAAACTCCTGTTTGGGAAAGGAAGGGTCACAACCAAATTATTACTTTACATGACAGAAGTTATGTTTAGAGTTGCTTTTAAAAATACTTTGTTTACAACAACTTAAAGTTAACCTATTCATTATCTCTTTGCTACTTTGTTTTCAGTGATTTCTTCACATCAAATCAAACAAAGGTAGAAACATAGACTGTAAATAGTAAAGGTTCTATTATATATCTAACAAACACACAGTATTGAGCAAATCTACTGTTTTCTTGCTAAATGTAACATATGGTGGCCTAGGCAAAGGTATGGCATATCATTTAAACATAACATTTTGCAATACATTAAAATCAGCAAATGTGCGCTAACATTTTCAGAAAATGTCATATTTAAGTGTGCTCTCTGTAGAGGATGTTGACTTATTTTCACTCAGAAAATCGCCATAATATTTTATTTGCCAAGAAGTCCAACACATCCATAATAATGCTAGGACTAAGACAGTTTGTATTAGATAGTTTTGGGTTTTAGGGTAACCACATTACTTGAATGAAGTCAAGAGTTTGTACTTTTCATATAACTTATTTTTAATATAGTTAATTCGTTTGTTTCAAACCCTGCATCATCAAGCATCTACCCACTATATCTCTCATCCTGGTTTATAGCAAATTAAGTGTCACAACAATCACAACTTTTTTACTTTAACCTCATAGACAATACCATCAATCCTCCTTTTAATTTTGTGCTGATATGAAACTGACCTCTGCCTGAATTGCAGCCTGGTCATTATAATAACATTCACACACAGCACAGTAGAGTGTGGCCCTCCATGGTAAGAACCTAGAAGTGAGTAGAGGAACAGACATCTCCAGACACACACAGGCCCACTGCAAGAACTCGAGGGCCTGAGATAAAACAATTGCAGAGTTTAACAAGTGACTGAAATGGAAAACAGTCCTTCATATGTGCTTTCGCTGAAAATATGTATGATTGGTTACCTGTGCAGCTTGGTTCACAGACATGAGGAACCTGCATATGGTATATATGTGCAAAGAACCTGAGGAGATACAGAAAAGAATTCTTCCAACCACATCATAAAAACATTTGACATTATTGTATATGAATTAAGTGCAAGAAGTACCATTGTATAGTAACCAGCACAAGCTCTCATAGGGCAGGATGGCTTGCATCATGATGCGCAAAAATGCCAGAATGCTGATCAGTTTCTGCATCCCACTCTGATCCAGCCGCTTAGATTTTTCTCGCTCCACATGGAAGGTACACAGACATTCTCCCTGCAGAGCACGGAACTAACACACACAGTTTACAAGTCACCAGTTATTAATTTGATCTTACCTTCTCAAATATACATGTATTATTTTTATTTAACATTTACATTTTTTTGGTCAAAATTAAATCTGTTATAATCATATACCTTGCACAAATAACATTCAGCTATCATTTAAACCATTCTCAAGATGCTCTCTAACCATAAGTTTTGCTCCTTCAGTATCAAAGCCCTCTGGAAAGAAGGATTGCCTGAAGTGATCCACGTCCTTGATGCTCTCCAAGCCAGCAGTGCAGAACTGGTGCAGATAGGGCCTGTAGCCCTGCCACTGTGCCAGTCTGTAAAACTACACAAAAAAACATTATTACATGGCCTACTACAAGTCTACACTAACACCCAAACCCACTCTAGAGTGTACACACTGACTGACTGATTACATTAAGCAGATTACATTAGCAACCTAATACAGGCCACGATGTCAGATTACATTATATATCAGGAACACACTCACCGGCCACTGTTCTTTAATACCAATATCTAATCAGCCAATCACATGTCACCAACTCAATGCATTAAGACCACGTATGGTCAAGACAACCTGCTGAAGTTCAAACCAAGCATCAGAATGGGGAAGAAAGGTGACGTATGAGACTTTGAATGTGACATGATTGTTGGTGCCAGGGGGGCTTGGCTAAATATTTCAGTCACCACATCTCCAACAGTTTGAGATGTGATGGAATGGGAAATTTTAATAATGGATGTGAGACCCACATATTTGAAAGAAGTACGTGATGCTATAAAATCATTACTGCCCAAAACCTTTGAGAAATGTTTCCAGCACCTTGTTAAATAGATGCCACGAAGAAGGCAGTTGTAAACTACCTAAAAAAAAAGTGGCCCGTGAGTGTAGATGTCAGACAGACTTCACAACGTCAAAACCTCTCTGAAACACTGCTAAGACTTAAGAACTTACTTTGCTCTCAAAAAGAAAATCTGCAGTTTGCAAAAGGCACTCCTCGTAATAACGGGATGGAAGTCGAGGTTTGTACTTTTTCCATATATCAAAAAGCTTCATGGACCTGCCCAAGATAAAGATAATCAAAAGCATACACATTAAGAGGAAATAAAAGTTAAATTATTGCCTAAATAAACTGTCTCTTAGCTTAGCTCTCACCCTCTGGAATAAGACGAGTGGTCGACGTTCTGTGATTCACGAATTTTCCTCATTTGTAGTTTGAACTCTTTTAAATCTCTATTTAAAGATGTCACGACAGGATTGGAATTATCTATTTTTCCATAATACGAAGCTGGTAAAGGGTCCATTTTTACAGCTCCTTGAGTTAGCAAACTGGCTAACAGTGGAAAGTTTGTGTGCGTTGCCTTGGAGACGAACAGACCAGCTGCTACAGGCTGAGTGAGGCCTAATCTCACCTGGAGGCCTAACGGTACTCGAACAGTCCTCAAAAACACAATAAAAGGGAAAGTGGGTGAAAATAAGAAGCCTTTAAAATTAATTACGTAATAGTAAGTCGGGTGTGTGAGTTGAGTTTGCTGCTTGGTACCACATCCTTACATGATTTCTACATGATACACACTTAATGCAGCTAGAACAGCTCAACTTTTCTTGGAAGGCTTTTTACAAGATTTTGGGGATTTAGATGAGGTCAGGGCTCTGTGTTCTTCCACACTGAATTCATCCAGCCGTGTCTTTATTGACCTTATTTGGTGCACTGGGACACAGTCATGCTGGAACAGAAAAGATTCTTCCCCAAACTGTGTCCACAACGTTGGAAGTCTTGTCCAAAATGTCTTGTTATGCTGAATCAATAAGTTTTCCTTCTCTGAAAATAAGGTGCCTGTGTACATGATCTTTAAAGGGGGATTCCATCTTTCTAGAGCACATACATTCATTATATTCATTAAATTATAAACAAAGCCCCTCATAATGGTTTGGTATAAATGTGCCTTTCTTGAGAAATAACCAATTCTGCATAGTTTAATCTCTCTATAAATGCTGCCTAAGGGAAAACTGTTTCTCTACATATTTGAGTATGCTGACTGATGGAAGACATTGTTTCACAATTGATAAAGCTATGACCTAAAACATGTTTATTTAGTTGATCAGTGGCTAAGAAGTACTTGCAAGATTAGTGCTCATAGCTTTTGAGGGTACTTATACTTTCTGGAATGGTATTTGATTCTTTTTTTGCAGATGCACCACTGTTTTATGATTAAATATAACAGCTCACACTGCTTATGTTGGATTTTAGAAAAAAATGACTAAGTTGGCTATCTAAAATGTATTTACTGTATTTACTGAAGTGTAGCTCTAAATCAGGACAGCTGGTGGCCTAGTGGCTACGGAGCATCCCCTGCGATCCGTAGGCTGTGGGTTTGAATCCCAGACCTGCTGGTGGCACCACTGAGTTACCCTGCAAGGTACCGTCCCCACACACTGCTCCCTGGGAGCCCCCATTGGTTGCAGCCCCCGTTTCACTTGGTGAACGGCTGAAATGCAGAGAAAGAATTTCAAATTGTTTACGCTGTGTGCTGTAAGGGGCCAATTTACTCTCTGTGTACAAACATCTGCTGGGATTCTTTTCATTAGACACTAAATCTGAACCATGCTGAGGATCTAATTCTTCTCACTGGTTCTTTTTAAATGGATTTGGAGATTATACATACGAGGAGATTATATGGATTTAGAAAGTATATAGATGGATATGGATTTTGTGGGTTTGCCTAGATCTGCATTGTGATCAGCTCACAATGGGCACATTAAGGAATGATGGGTTTGGTGTTGTCAGTCAGCTTTTCTTTCTTCAGTATAGTAGCTGATTCAGAATCAACTTGATCCATTAATACACTAATGGAAGGTTATACAGGAAGTTGGCCTGGTTCTAGAACAGGCAATATACTCATCCAATCAGTCAATCTTTAACAGAAGTGTCCTTTTTAAAATATGTGCTAGACATTATGTGCAAACCTGTAGTCACTTGTGTTTGTGTACTCCTGTAGTGATGTTTAGACTGAGAACAGGAAAGCATCCGATCATTGGCGGCCTCTGCTGGATCAGAAACTGAAAATAGACTTTCTTCCTGGACAAAAGCTCAGGGTGTGGCTTAATCCGTCCCGAGACACACACCTGTAACCGAAAACGATTAAGGACGCTGCGGTAAGTGATCTCACAAAAATTCTTTTCTTCAGGCAAAAAGATGAATAATATCTATCTATAATTTACCCCAATATCTAAAATCGATGTTTGTTTTACAGGGCGGCGTCCATTTAAATCTACAGTACAGGTACGTTTTTTTCTTCCTGAACCTGAAACGCACCTGTCCTTTGTCAGTCGAGATAAAGGGAAAACATGGCTGCGGCCAGTTTATAAGTACCCAACCAATTTAGTCAATCTCTAATTCGATCCTATTAATATATTAATTTACTATTGATATTTTAAATTATGATTGTACCTGTCCCGTTCATGTACTTAATGTAATTAATGATCTTGCTTTGATGTGCTTGAGCAGTTGTATACAGAAATAAATGAATAAATAAATATATAAAACTGTGTAACATAAAAAATAGACCACAGATTCTCTGTCTGAATTCTATCTTTCCTGGACATCTGTTCGTAAACAATATACATTCTCACTATATTTAGTTCCTGTTTATTTCATTTGCTCAACTCAGAGCAGTTTGGCTGATTTGAATGCATTTGCATTAAATCTTCTGACGGGACTCACATGAACAAAGGGTTAGCATGTCCAGCGTTCTGCAGTGTAAATGTATGGCTCGTGTGCGTAATTTAACAGCTTTACATTTGTTTTATGTGCATTTCACATTCGGCCCACTTCTTGTCCTTCACATACATTCACCAGGTATTTAAAGTGAAAACTGAACGGCCTATGGATCCTGTGTGTTTGAAGCCATGCACACATCTCACACTGTGCTTACATGACACAACTTTTTGTGTTTTGTCGAAGAAAAAAAAAAGTGATAGTAGTTTCATAAAACTGGATCATGCAGGGAATGAGCTCATCATTTCACACTCCAGTAGGAACACACACAAACACACCCAGTGTGCCCCTAAGTCACATGACTTTTTGTTTACACGGCAGAACAAGTTCCTTGAAAGCTAGAAAAAAAAAGTCAACCACAAAGGGCACAGTACAGCTAAATAAGGCTCTTAGTGAGATATGTTAAAACAAAACAAACCAAAAAATAACACTGGCTAGATTAAGGGCAAGCTGGATTTGCAGACGTATACTATGTACAGCACTGACAACATGGTGTTTAAATACAAATAATAGTTTATTTCCTCTCAGATTACACAATGGTGGAACAAGCGCACGAAGCAAGCAGTGCTATTTCCCCCGAGGCTGGACCTAGTGAGGTGGAAAGTCACACACTCTCCAACATCAACATGAGGTAAAAATAGTCTTATCCACAGGAACTATACTTTTTGATAATGACTTAATAATTAATAGTTAATGTTTGCAGACTGACATTTATACCAAGTTTTTGTGTCTTTAAAATCATATTTTATAGCGAAAGAGCTGCTCAGCTCATCGGCCGTCAGCTGGCTCAGATCGGAGATGAATTGAACAGCAGGTGGAGTGAGAAACCCCACAACCAGGGGCCACGGCGTCATCGCTGGCAGGCGTACGCTAATGTTAATTTGCTGAACATGGGAGCTATTAATCGGTAATTATGGGGTGTTTTTTTTTTTTTTTTACATCATATGCCATTATATGCCAAATTTATGAAATAAAGGAGAAAAAAATATCTACATCTAGTCTGATAAATTTTTTGATATTTTTTTTTCTAAAATAATCCACTGGTATACAGTGTTGTTCCCATATACTAACATACAGTGAGAGGAAAAGGTATTTATACACTGTTTGTCTTCATTTAATATTTTTAAAAATTACACACATTTTCTGACTTTGTGCAGAATACATACCAAAAATGTGTATTTTTAACAATATGTTTTTGAAATCTGTGTGTATGAGAAGTATATCAAATCAAATATATTATTTGATCAAGTATAGCAAATAATCTTGAACAATATGTTCATTTTTAACAAGACAGTGAGGTCTTTTGGCCTGTTCTAAAGCTGTATGTTTAATTATGTATTAAAACATTGTATTTTTACAGCAGGATCATTGGCAGGCTTTGGTGGTCTAAGCTCATGCCGATGGTGAAGACATCCTGGGTGGTTCCACAGCTGCATGCTCAAGCTTGCCAAACAGCTATGAAGTGGATCAACTGGGTAAGAGAAAATCACTGTTCCATCATTGATTAAAGAGGAGCACATAGATCCTATCTGTCAACATTCAGGAATATTTTTTTTCACCATTCACATGATGAAAGTTGTAGTAAATGACAAAAGTTGCAGTAAAGTCTCTGTACTGGCCTCACTAAAACTGTCCATTCAGCTTAAGCATCTACTCAAGAACTCCAGGCTTGATCAAGATTCTTGGATTGAAGTTTACTTGAATAGTTATTTTTTGTAAAACTACAACAATCACAAAATGACAAGTAGAATATAATTAGAAAAAGGTATGTCTAAATCAGCAATCAGTTTTAGCTTATTAGCGTTTAAACATTAGCTTAGCTAGGATAACATATAATATAGAAAATCTTATAAATTACTTGACAAATGAACATACAATTTCCTACATTAACATACTAGTTATGTTGACAAATTCACTTATAGATTATGCATCTAATAAGTTGTACAGCAATGGATGCAACAGGAAGGTGGAGCAATCACAGCATGGCTGACACTAACAAGATGGATACTACTTCCTGTCAGCACTATCGCATTATCACAAAAGGTGCCACTAGATGGCACCAACACCCCATACAAACTTAAGTGTCCAAAACACTTCCCATCTGGGGTGTTCGATAAATGACCCCACATAATTACTAATACTTTGACCTCAAGAGTTCTCAGAAGAAAGAGAGACTACTTCTGTCACAGGTCTTGAATAAACCCTTGGTTTGCTTAAGCTCAAGAAGCATGCAGTCTAGGGTGCGATGGGCGATTCCAATCATACAGTCCCATACACCTCCCATATGGGATGAATGTGGAGGGTTTAAATACCCCAGTTCATCCCTGCTCTCTCAAATAGTTCTCCACTTTCTCAGGATGGGAAGGAGATCTCCAGCTTTCGGCATGTACCTACAAGGTTTGTGCCACAACCCGAGTGTATTTGTTTTGCTTGCCCTCTGACTGCAAAAACCTTCTGAGCACATTAATGAAGCTGCTTGCACTCAAAGTTTCAGTATCTTCAGTATCCATGGCTCACATGCACATGAATGAAAACAGCACCGTCCATCTCTTGCTGTTAGCAAGTCCTCCTCTAGTGCCCATCTACACCTACATAGTAGAAGTTTGGTGCTATTTGAAGGCGCTCAGTTGGCAGGTCCGCCAGCTGTTGGTACTCTGTTTATCGGCGCAGCTCTCTGCAAGTTACTCACTTGTAAAGCACATGGCAATGCTTGTTTTTAGCCCCAACCAGCCAGACCCCTGATGCCCCTTCTGTAAAATGCCTCCCTTGGTGTTTCACACCCTGGTAATGGTGGCATATAATCCCAAGAGGGTGGCGGCCTGGAAATATGATGGGGTTCGTCTTATCCGTGCTCAATTGCGACTGTGAAATGCGACCCCACCCCCATCCGGAGTAATCCTTTGTTTTCAACATGGATGCAGCTTTTGTATACTGCTATTGTGAGGAAGGTTTGTTGATGTTGCAATGCACCTTTATTCTTCCACATAACATTCATGCTGCATGCTCCTGATGACAAGCACCTTGGCTCATTCCAATACTTCTACAGTCTCTTCCAACCACAGCAGTTATCACCTTTCCCTTGCTGAGAGAAGGAGCAGGCAATGTGGATTAAGTGTGCTACCACTTCAGTGAGAACACTGATGCTTCCAGAATGCCCTTAAAGACATTCTGTTAAAAGATACTTCTGGACGTATCTCTGGACCTGAAATGGGGATGAAGGTTTGGTCCAGATAACCATGCTATTGTACTGGAGCCAAGATCTGCTGGGTTATGATCTGTTGAAACATAATGCCATTGATCAGGACTGAGGAATTCTCTAATCTCTGTTGTTCACATAGACATAGAACCTCCTAGATTTGGTTATAGATGTAACCATACTACTTTGTTGTCTGTGTAGTATGTAACCCTGTCAAACGTCAGATCCATCGCCATATCTGTTACATCTGTTATAACTTAAAGGTCTGGTTATGCTACAAAGCCAACTTCTCTGCGTCCATCCACACGGGTTACCTTTAAATAGTCCTAGTCCTCAGCTTGGGTGGAAAGTTGCTTTAAGAGAAACCATCCTTGGATTGTTACTGGGGTGAGGAAGCCAAGGGAGTCATGAATACTATTCACTACGGACAAAACCTCTCGTCTGGTAAATGGTTTCTGCTCAGTAGAAACTTGGAACCTGAACATATGTGTGACTTTATTCCAGCATACTCCTAGGCTAAATTGTGGGGGCAGTTTTTCAGTACATAGACTCCATTTCTGGAGTTCCTTGGCTTGATCTTCAGGGCAGAATGCATCCAAGACCGCTTGTCTATTAGAGGCTTATGCAGGCTAAGGTTGGACATGCAAGCATTTCCTGCGTTTGCTTGAGGACACAGATGGCCTGTTGTTCTGTGCAGTAACATAGACTTCACACTCAATGCACCTTCTCACGTTCGCAGCAGAAGTGTTCTTCCTTTTCTCTGACTGCTCTCCTTAGACCATATATGGCAACGGCAGGGGAAGGGCTATTCGCAAAGACATAGACACCCATCCCGAAGTCTACAATGTAATTGTCAAAGTTGTTGTCACAATACCACAGGAATCGAAGAAAGTCTCTCGAAGAAGGTCTTCTTTCACCAGGAAGAAATGAAACATGCTGGATACTGGCAGTCATGGCAATGGGATCCTTTCTGAACCTTATGAGGACTCTGTGCTGGAGTTAAAGACAACACAGATCTGTTCCTGCTTCTTTGGATGGTAGACCACGAAAGAAGGGAGGTACCAGCATTCATTGGCTGTCCATGATGTGAAGAAATCTCATCTCCATGGAGTAAGCAAGTTTAGGATCATTGGAAGTACAATGGATGTGATCCCGACAGTGTATATTTTGCATGAATTGCTGGAGATGCTTGGCCTGCAGAGACCAAACCCAAACCCAAACCCATACATGATTGCTGCAAGGATTGAGGTACCTTGGATGGCCATTCTCCAAAAAGGGTACTAACCTCTGATGGCTTGTGGACCCCTCTTAGACATACCTCTCCAATAATGACCCAGTCCAGATCTAGCTTTTGGGCAAAAGGAGCATTGTGAGGCCCACTGATCTGCTCCTGACTTTCTGGACTCTCAGGATGTCTCTTCCACGCAAAAAATGTGTGCTTGAGAGTCTAGAAGTGGAATCTCAGCTGCTATTTGCTTTAGATGACTCTAAGGTAAGGTAAGGGAAGGGATGTTTTCTGATCAACTGACTCTATAACATAGTCACAAGCCCTTCTACCGGATGTCTCTTTGAGTCCTGCACATGTTCTGCACATATGGGAACCACCTTGGATATTGAAGAATTCAAAGAATTCAGATCTTGCAAGAGGTCTATTACTCTGTTCACCAAGTATGGCATAGATCATCTTAGACACATCCCAATGCCCTTTTGGGTAAATGCTGACAAGACATCTTTGAGCATGCCCCCAAACAGCATCCATTTTTCCTGAAGATTGTAAGGCAGTTTTTCTGCAGTGGGATGAACACCTCTGGAAGTAACAAAGTACGATATCCCGCTTTGCTGCCTTAAGCTCCAGCAACGGGTCTCCGAGTTCACATAGTCTCTTAGGATTGTTGTTGCTCACCCTTGGAATCTTTTCGAGTTTGGAGAAAAGGGCCGTTCAATAGCTTGCGGGGATCTAAAGACTTCTTCCAGCCTTTACCAAGCCATCATGACTCCAGATATCAGGTCCCTAATATTAGCTGCCTTAATCTTTCGAATCTGTTCTGGAGATTCTACACTAAGCCACTTGATAAGAAGGTCAAGCTCTTCTCCAGGATTAAGATCTAGTCCTGCAATAGCATTCTGAAAGGATGATTCCCAGTTCCAGTAGTTCTCCAGCTTATCGTCAAAAGTTGTTAGGGCTGTCCTCACCAACTGATTGCGAGATAAACACTTGGAAAGTTTGTGACTAGTTGGAGTTCTGTTGTCTTTAGACTGATTAGAGGTGGGTAACTAATATTGAGGCTAAAGTTCTTTTCTTGAGTGATGCACCCCATGTGATCCAAGCTTGTTATCATGAGTATAGCTTGGGCATCTGGCTTTGCATTGGTCTGTAATGTTAGATGTGTGAAATGGCTGACTGTACTTTACTATGCTTTCAATGCTGAGCTGGGCAATGACCCTGCATTCTGTTGGTACCTTACATACTCTTGAGTGAACTTTTGGCAGTTTTGCGATGAGCGGGAAACAGGTGATGTGACTATAGAGCCTACATAAGATGCAATCAACCCAGCTTCTTATATTTCTGCCTCAGCCTGTGCAGCATCTCTTTCTTTTCCTATTCGAAGGGCATTGAGGGTAGCCTGTACAGGTGCTTGCTCCACTTTTAATTGTATTTCCTGTTCGGCCTAGGCTGCTCTGGCTTGAGCTGGTTCAGTCTTTGCTTGTGCTCTTACGACAGCCAGGCTGGCTTTGGAACAGGTAGAGGATACAACTGAATGGGTATGCACAGATGAAAGATCCTCATCTTGACCGTTTTCCTACTTTTCTACTTGATCTGTGAGAGTGGCACAACTGATTTGATTTGTGTTTTGCTGTTAAGATTAATAAATTCCAATCATCTTTTTCAGGCTTGATCAAGATTCTTGAATTGAAGTTTACATCAATAGTTATTTTTTGTAAAACTGCAACAATCACAAAAGGGCACGTAGAATACATTTAGGAAAGATATGTATAAATCAGGAATCAGTTTTAGCTTATTAGCATTTGAACATGTTAGCTTAGCTAGGATAAACTGCAATTTAGGAAATCTTATAAACGACTTGATTCTAGAAGACCTCTCTGCTACACTTTAACATGAAAGATTAATGTGTAGACCATTTCGTGACTGTGAAGACCTTTTCGTGGATAGCAGTAAGTTTGAGTGTTGTGCTGTGTTTGAGTGCCTCGAATGATTTTCGATAGGAACAAATGCCAAGAATATTATTGTTCTCATTTCTGTAAAGGAAGACATTTTATGTTCTATAATAAAATTGGCCAAACTGCATTAAGGAAGATCGAAGTGTACATTCATTGCACAACTTTAAACATTTCACTATTGAAGTGTTATTGCTTCTCACCAGTGTCTACCGCCTTTGGAAATACAGTAATCCCCCGTGGTTACATTCCAAGAGCACCCGTGTATCATGAAGAACTACGCTGTTGTGTTTTAGTTAAAAAAAAGAAAAAAAAAAAAGTCTAAAATGGATTACTATTTGTTATTAGTAAATTATATATTTTTAAGAATTTAGAACTAAAATGATGCCACGCCGAGAGAGTGTAAGAAAGAGCGGTAGAGAGAGAGAAAGAGAGAAACATATTGCCATGAAAAAAGATTTTTAAAAAAGGGAGAATATTTGAAGTTTCCGCGCTGTTCTGGAGATTTCCGCGTAAAACGATGAGTTTGGTTCTCATGAAAAATCTGTGTGTGACTGGATCCGCGAGTCCTGGTCCATGTAAAACCGGGGGATTACTGTAATATGTGAATAATGCATTGTACGGGCACGTTTCACACAGACACGCATACTTGAATGCTTCTGTCAAACTATGTATTAGACACAGTACTTTGTGTGTCAATCAGGGTGTTCAGATTTGCAGTCATTTTATTAACTGTGATTAATAAGGGCTAGTATGTCAGGAACATTTTTTGAAAGTTGTATGGCCAGGTATACCTAGGCTCATCTTGGATTGTAAAACGTCCTTTTGTCTGTTTGTACAGGTCTACAACTCAAACTTTTCGGACTGGTCTTCCAAGACCAAATGTTTTCTGGCTTCTGCTGTCCTGCTGGTCGCTGCAGCTGCCTTTACTGCAACCTGGAAAATATCCGAGAGTTAAAAAACCGCCAAGAAAGGAGTCAAGAGCAGGTCTTGGGCTCACAGGAAATCAGGGGTGTTTTTATGTGTAATTTTTTTATGATTCTTTTCTAAAAGATTGTAACAGAAGTGCTGGTTCACGTACGTTTTTGGAAGTTGTTTGATGCCGTTGTTGGTTTACAGTAGGGTCTGTTGCTGGTTAATTGGGCCATATTAACTCTTTTACCTCTTCCTTTAAATATATTTCTGCACAACTGAAGGAAGCTGGACTTTCCCTTGCATTTCATCCAAGTGACATATCAGTAAACAATAAATACATCTTTTGTGTGGAATATTTGTCCTGGGCTTTTGTCTATAGATCATCTAAGAGTTTAAACAGGGTTGTAATCATCTGGAATGGAGATCATCTATGTATTTTACAATTTTGGTGACTTTGGTCAACTCAAGACCAAATTTCTCAAGAGCATGAAACCAGCTTTGCAATTTACCCATCTTGCAGCACTGCATCATACATTGCCTGAACCCCTGCAGTGATAGCTGCTAATTGACCTGTGCACTGCCAACAAATACACTGTTCCAAGCAACTTCTGCCAGGCTGGACAAGCTTTACAGAAATGCCATTAAATGAGAAAGTGTACTGTGCAATTTTTGGGTACAGTCTTTAACATAACATCAGCATAAAGGCATCATTCAGGGGATGTGGAAGGTCAGCTATGCTCCTTTTTCTCTCATGTAATTGAGGCTATGGGAATAGAATTTTTTATCAAAAGGTTAAGTAAGAAGCTCAGCTATTTCAGCTGCTTCTGCATTGCTAGCTAGCTGAATTAATGTTTTAGGTTCACCTGTATATTATGGCATGGTCAAAGTTCCTTTAAGGGCTTTTTTAACATCATTCCCCCCTTGAACTTATCAAATACATATCAACATCACCAACATTACCTAATCGTGTAAATATATTCGCAAAAACTTATTTGCAACCAATTCCTTAAAAAGTTGTGCCTTCTAGATTTCACAAAACAATAAACACAGTTGTTCTTTTGAAAAAACACATTTATGGATACGTCAACTGACTGACTTTGCAACATGACAATAAAGACACCCAACCTTTCCTTCCAGCCAGTTCATCAAAACACAATCCCAAGATTTCATTTGTCTTCTGGCAGAGCAACATCGATGTGAGTGTAGCTCTTATACGCTTTCATGTTACATTTCTGTAGCGTAGCCCCCAGTTGCCGCCCGGGCCCCACCTCGTATGTTTGGGGAAACTCCTGCCCCTCAGTCCTCTCATAGATCTCGTGCAGTGTCTGTTCCCACTTTACTGGTGACACCAACTGCTTAGCCAGCTGCCGGCGCACGTGCTTATCATGCATGTAGCGCTTTCCATCGATGTTGGAGTGGACTGCAATCTCAGGCCGCCGCACCTCCAGCTGCCGGAGAATGTCTCTGAGAGGCTCCACAGCCGACTCCATCAGAGCAGTGTGGAACGCTCCGCTCACCGGCAACTGCCGTGTCCGAGCAAAGTGCAACTTACGAGAGTTCTTCTGGAGGAAGTCTAGTGCCTGGAGAAGAGAAGTCAGCCAGTGGTAAGATAAGAGGATGTGTGACAGGACTCACAACTTATCTGGGATGTATACTGGCCTTACTGATATTGTTTGAGTCGTCAATATGCAAATTAGCTCAATATCCAATCACAGTGGTTTCTTTCTGTGCTGTGGGTGGTCTTATCACACAGGTCAAAATCATTCGAAATAAGTTTATGTGGGTTTTGTAGTGTTTTTCATGCTGATTTCAAATCTGAGTCTAGTTTTTCCCGCGTGTACATTTTTGTGATAAATAAAAAACGCATGCATGGCTGTTGCAAATCTAATATTACTCATAATTCAAAAAGAACTGAAAACAGATCTGAAATCAGCATGAAAAACTGGTTTAGAAAAGTGTGTTGTGGTTTCTTATGATTACAGTTAATTTTTGTTGACCTGTGTTAATCAAACTATTCATGTCATCCTTTAAAATGATTTTGGTACATTTAGAAACTATGTCACACTACTGGTTTTGGCATTTTGTAAGGGCATGTCTATTTTCTCTGAAAGTATTTACTCCAGCAGATGAAGAAAGGTTCTCACCTCCTGATGTCCAGCGATGACCCTCCCATCGGGAAAGAGGTAGTTTGCAAGAGAGCAGACAGGATTCTGCATCCCTAGAGACAGGCAGTGCTCTCTAGCTTGAAGGCAGGCATGCTTGTAGTTGGCTTGAGGTTTGCCGATCACAGATAACATTCCACTTCGGGTTTGATCCGAGGCTTTCTGCATGGCCTCCGCCCTAACTTTCACTGCAAAAAGGGCTAAATGGCCAGGTTATAACCATCATTAGAATAAGGTCAAAGTCATGAAAGAGACTTATGATGGTATGAATGTAAGTACATTTTTAAACTGTGGGGTTGTCTTACCTTCAGCAAAGTCCATTGCACCCGAGAACACCAGAGCAGCAAACTCGCCAACACTGAATCCCGCAGCAGCAACACAGTACTCTATTGCCTGTGGAGTTTACAGAAACAATGTTCTTAAAAAATATTAGTGTTTTTTTCCTTAAAACATTCATTCACTCATTATCTGATGTTATTCCATCAGGGTTCCGGGGAGGTGCTGAAGACTGTCCCAGTACTCACAGGATAAAAGCAAAGAACTGCCCCGGACAGATTGCCAGTCTATCACTGTACATAATACATATTTTTTGCAATATTTTGTACAGTAAAAAAAACCCAAAACCAATAATTAATATATTTTCTCAATGCATCAATATTGTTTTTGTAAGATAATTTCTTTTTCCATAGCGTCTCTGATTTGCATCAAGTGAAGATTCAGATTTCTATGCTGACGTGTTTATAAAGTTTCTATTCTAATCTATTGGTTATTTTAAATTAATTGAAACAGTTAGTAATACATGTTTCTGAAATAACTGGTCTGATTCAGTAATACTGAATCACGGAAACAAATAGCTGAATCGACTAGCTTTCGAATCGAATCCTTCGAAAGGAATAAAGCTGCTTTCGAGAGGAACCGGAACCCAGTGAATCAGGAGTCATTTTAAAGATTCACATCTTTATAATTCACCCCACAGCTCGAACACGTGCACTGCTTGCTAGTGGTTTCACGAGATCATTTTGAACTTGGACGCGGTGTTTGCACCATATCATAATTTAACTGCACATTTGATCAAAGTCCCTCTCTATCTTTAAGAAGACCCGTTTGTTCAGAGAGCATCTCCTCTCCTGAGGACCATATATGATATATCTTCTGGTACTACTTTTATATAAAAATTTAGCTCTTAGAACTCTCCTCTGGTTCTTACACTGTCCTCATTCTGTTAGTATAAATTATTTGGATAAAAGCACTTGCCAAATGAATTTAATATAAAATTCAGAAATAAAAGTTTCCACACTTTTTTCTAATCTCTCACCTCCGGATTCTCATGGTTGAGTCTCTCCACAGCAGCCAGAGAGCTGAGGAACACGGCAGGCTGGCAGTGGACGGTCTTCATCAGTTCCTCCTCCGGCCCGTTTAAACACAGATCCAGCAGATCATAACCCAGCACCTTTTGGGCCACGGAGAACATGTCCTTCACCTTTCCGTACCTCAGCAGTCCTCTGCCCATGCCCACGAACTGGCTGCCCTGCCCGGGGAACAGCAGGACGGACACCCGGCTCGGGGCTCTTCTCGGTCTCCTGCTCTCTGTGTCTTCTCTTGGTTCTGGTGTGCTGTCCGGTTCCGATCCGGACAGAGTTCTGCAGGGGAAAGCCCCAGTCCTGCTGGAGAATGAGCATGCTGCAGTTCTCCTCCGGATCAGACTGATCAGACTCATCTCAGCCAAATTAGACTGTTACTAATGTAACGTGATCACCTCAACTTCAGCATCACAGTTAGTATTTCAGCACACGCAGATGATCACAGCCAGTGTTTCAGCACACGCAGATGATCACAGCCAGTGTTTCGGCACACGCAGATCAGTCGCCCTGCAGGTCGCGTCACCAAGACTTTTATTTTGTTTTCAAAATACGCGATAAAGTCAGAAACTGAGACACATTCAGAAGTATCACTTTTGAAAATTAAAAAGAAAAGTCATATGGTTTAATACGTAAAAAACCTTTTTCTACGTACTGTTAGAACTCTGCATGTCAGTTTAATCAGACGGACTCCATTTCGGTTTGGTTTTCCTCTTTTCTTGCTGGAGTGTGTTACTCTGCTCGCTCTGCCTCCTACTGCACTGGAGCGGCTCTCTGCTTGGTCTGCTGTCGACCGCAGACTAAAACGGCATTCTTATGCATGATTCAGGGTTCAAAGCGACACGTTTAATGGTGTTTTCAATGTTAAACAGAGACGCTCACAGTGTCTGCATTTGGACCCTCCACTCTTTGTTGCCCTATAGCTCAAACAATATAAAGCAGCTTCACTATAAACACACACACATACATGTGTGTGTGCGCATATAATTTATAGTGAAGCTGCTACACACACCACATACATTTGTGTGTATATGTACACACACATACATTTGTATATGTTTATACTATAGTAAACATATTTGTTGGTTTAACTTGCACTTTGGCTAGATTTAGCTAAGAGTATTCGACACAAAAGGATGATTTTATGATGATTTGTGCATGCATAGTCCAATTCAACGCCTTAGGCTATGGAAAGGTCATCCTCTGAAATATACAAATATACACATCCTCTAGGTCTTAATCAAAAAGCAATTAACCATAATCTCAAAACAAGTGTATCATTAGAGCAAATGTTAAACTGATTTTTATTGACAGAAGAACTCTCAAACAATACACAAACATCCAAGTGGCAAAACTGGCTTCTCGCAAGCCCTTGCATGGCAATCCAATTTATTGAACTACAGATGCTCGGTTATACAAAATTGCACCACTTTAATTAAGGCTTTTAAGTTTACATTTGGCCACCCGTTTCCCCATCTCCCCCTCCCCTTGCCCTCCCACTCCCACCCTTTTTTCTTTTGTAAGCAGATGTTGCAGTTCATATACTGTGGTTCGATCTCCCTCGAGCCCAGGTTTTAACATCAATAAGATGTTATTTTATTTGAGTTTTCCTTACAAACAAGGCTGCAACAAGGCATTTGGTTACAGAACCACTGTATCCATAGCCGCTGTGTTTGTCACATTTGAAACTGAGTGAAACCCCAGAATGCATGCATAAAGCATTCATTACACAGAAATTGGACATTATATTCAGTCTCAAAATGCAGAACATGGATTTGGTGCTGGGAGAGATGCCAAGAGGTTACAGACTGCGCATCACTGTGCTGCAGCTCATCCAGGACTTATGAATGCTTTATGAATGTCTCTTCTGATTGCACTTGGTACAATATGGTCATTTTATTTTCTATTGTTCCCTTTTCTCCCTGCTCATTTGCACAAGGTCCCCACCCCGACATTCACTACAGTTAACCCCACAGGAACGCAGACAGAAAACAGGTCAAACCAAGTATTACAAAAGGTGAAACAGTCACAGGCAAGATTTTTTCTTCTTTACTGAAAGGATCCAATATGGTTTTCATATTCTCCATTTACCAGATGCACTAGCAGGCAATGGGGGCTGGGGAGGGCGGGGTGAAGTTTAGTACAGTGGAAATCTACAGAAACTGGACTGATGACATTTGTTCCATTTTTTGTATTTAAAAAACTCAGTTCTTTAAAATATATACTTTCTGTAGTAGTTCAGAGAAATTCTGAGAGACGGGATTGGACCGTTAACGTTAAGCTCAGCCAATGAGAGGTGAGGTCACAGAGGTGTGGGGGCTACAATATGACATCACACTCTTTCAAGACTCTCATTGGTGAAGCATGAAATTGCCATCCCTTTCAACAGACTTCCCGTTTTTGAAACCCCCCGCCCACTGTAGAAACATGTCTGTAAACAAGATAAAGAAATCTGGCATGAGAGATGGACTGTAAGCTTTTTTTTGTGTTTGTTTTTTGGTAATTTTGTTTAGTTGGATTCTCCTCAAAGAAAATAAAAAGATCTAAACACATATTTGAAGGCAACATTTGAGGCTAAGGACAACATGATAGTGACAGAAATTATATATATATTTTTTGTTTTACTTTTTACATGTACATCACTGTATCCACAGGTTTTCCTAAAGAAAGATAAAACTTATATCAATAGTTCTTGCGATATACCATCTTGGCAGAAAAAAAAAAAATCTAGTTAATTTTAAAAAAGAGAAAAAAAAAAGCAGGAAAGAAGGAAAAATCAAGATGAAAATAAAAGCAAACAAGAAGTTACAAAAGACAAAAAAAGAGAAATGCACAGAAACCAAGGAGCGACGTGAGCTGTATGAAATGGACTATATAGGCGCTCTTTGGACTTCCTCTCATCTCTGGCTAAAATAGTGGTGCTTATAAATATCGCATCATTGTAATTGCCATGGCAACGTGCACAGTCAGGTTCAACACTCGCTCCTTACATTTCCAACGGTGGCTGTCTCCGTTAGCAATAACACTGTGTGTAGGCGCTGTGTTTTTAAAATTCTTTTAGCTCTTTATTCATTTATCCATGTAATTATTTTTTTCTATTTCAGTTGCATACAGTTAGAATATATATTTATATATTTATAAGTAAAAATCTCTTTCTTGCGACACTGGAAAGTGATCATGGTTATCTATGTGCAAAAAAACTAACATGATACTGTAGCTTTGAATCTGTTGGTTGGTTGGTTTGTTGGTTGGTTGGTTTTGTTAAAGGGGCATCACCACACAGGAAAGTCCATTCGATGTTAGGTTTTAGTAACGTCGGAATGCTGGCACTGCTGAGAGACACAGCAGCTAATCAGACCTGAAAAGAGAGTGAGAGGACAGATAAATGAACCAAACATTAAACTAAAGTCTGCTATCTGTAATCAGACCTAAACAGTGATATGTTAAAAGCATATTCTAGTGGTTAATGATATGTCATGATATCACTGTTGTGTAAAAACTATCACCAAAATGAAATATCTACAGGTGCCAAGCTGCTGTTGGCTGAATGATCAATGTAAATTTTATTATGTTTTGTGACCTCATGAAACCAGAGAATTCAAAATAGGCTCTTCATGCAAGTTCATCTCCATATATGGATTTTATGAAGATAAAAGTGAAACTAAATTTATGTACTGAATTAAACTCTCTCAAAAAAGTGACTTTTTCTGCTGATAATATAGACATTTTAAAGTCCATCATAAAGTTTTTTCACAAAATATATAATGTGCAATTTTTTTATTGCATGGGGGGAAAAAAAAATACAAAAAGCCCTACATTTTTCACCTGGCTCAGAGCGACAGAACAGCTGTGTATTAGAGCAGCTGGCAGTTGGACTTTTTGCGTGCCTTCCCAGGTACTGGAGTTTTCCTGTTGATTTGCCGGACCAAGTCATAGAAGATCTACAGAGGCAGAAAGTCACACCATGAACACTGGGAAACAGGTCACAAACAAGGGTAAAGTCTCCTAACTCACTGCCTCTTAATCACGCACCACCAAATAAAAGCAGTACTGTGGTGAGCTAAATTGTACTCAGAGGGGCACAACATATTCCTGCAGACGACAGCAAGACAGAGCTTGGAGCAAGAGAAACACACACAAACACACACAAATATACACATTAAAACATGCAAAAATTAGGCAGCCACTGGAGGGTCTGCATCAAATTAAATTTGGTCCCTGTGTAGCTACGCTATACGGAAAAAGAGTATAGTGACACCTTAATTATTGAATTCATGTGGCCCCTTACTTCCAGTGATGGACAATCTTAACGATTCAGCAAGACATTTTGGGCAACGCCATGTTTCCAACTTTGTGGAGACAGTTTGGAGAAGAATTCTTTCTGTTCCAGCCTGACTGTGCCCCAGTGTACAAATGAAGCTGCATAAAGACATGGCTGGATGAGTTTAGTGTGGAAGAACTTGACTGGGTTGCACATAGCCCTGACCTCAACCCCATCCAACACCTTTGGGATGAATTGAAATGGAGATTGCAAGTCAGGCCTTCTCATCCAACATCAGTGCCTGACCTCATAAACGCTCTACAGAATGAAAATGGGTACAAATTCCCACAAAAACTTCTAAACCTCTGAAAAGGGGACCAATTCCATATGAAAGTCTATGGATTTGAATGCAATGTTATTTAAGGCCCTGTTGGTATAACAGTCAGTCATCCCAATACTTTTGTCCATATGTATTAATGGCCAATCATTATCATCAATTCATTCGTAAATGCTGACTAACAGTTTGGAAAATCTACATTTAACCATAAAGCTCTTAAATTCATGAAATGCCTTTGCTGGTTATCCTAATTATATTGAAACACACAATTTGTGATGCTTCTTGGATCACAGAAGCCCAGCCAGATCAGAGGTTAGGTTCTCGCTGTATCAGTGGTGTCAAAAGTATCTAATTACAGTGAGGCATCCCAGATAGAAAGAGATAATAGGCCAAAAAGGATAATGCTTTTACATGCAACATCATTTTCCACAAATACAGCATATTTTTCTACAACCTGATTAACCTTCATTACCCTCTAGGCAAATGCATACTGAACACTGACTTCAGTCAGTATGGCCCAAATTTGCCATTTCACTGCTAATGCAGACCAAATGTCTCAATAATTTAACCTCCTACTCTCCTAAAAGCTGTAAGAGGGACATTTGTGTGGCACTGCTAACATTCTACCAGCTCAGACACCACTGATTCAACCCCAGAAGTGCTCAGTAGTGCCAAACAGCATCGACTATCCAGGATCGGAATTGGACACGCCTTTGTAACTTTTGTGTAAATTCCCAATCAGAACAATAAGATCTGAACATTCTCCTTCCTCTCATGAGTAAACACGGGCTGGCTCAGAGTATTTTAGCAGCAGACTGTGACCGACAGTGATGCATTCTTAAGACAGCGAGGCACTAAGAAGACCTCACTAAGCTAAAGCCTCTCAACTGATTGACTTGCATGCTGCCCACTGTAGCTTTATTGAATGGGCGGTTGGACTTCGATTAGGGAAAACGAGAGGCAGGCATCAAGGGTTTAAACGATGACCGAGGGCTGCTGCTTTGATGGGAATAAATGAACTCGTACCCCAGAGATGCCAGTCTGATGACCTGAGATCATTTCCTTCTGCCCAGTAATAATAAGACACTATGAAGCTTGACACTACGAACAACTGACTCCAGCACTGGGACTTGATAGCATCATGCACTGGAAATGAAGGCTGCCAACGCAGTCTGACTGCTCAGACTGAACCAGAGCTTCTTGCTGACTGAACACAAGACAGCACTGTGCCTTCAAGTCAGCAGCGGCCGAGCCAAGGCCCTCTCACACAGAGCCTCCTCTGTGTCCGTGCACTGCAGCTGACTGCCTGACGTGGGCCTATGTGACTAAGGCCACATCGAGCGATGGCACTGGCTGACAATGACCATGTTCTGTCCCCAGCACTCTCAGCAGAAGAGCGGAAAATGTGTCGACTCGCAAAAGTAACAGCAAAAAGACACTTTCATAAAACATAATATGCAGAATAGGGTAGGCCATTTGTGAAAAATTCAATACCACCATTGTCAAGATTCATAATATATTTCCAGGTATTTTATTATGAAAATACTACAGAAAAACAAAAAAAACTATTTAATTATTTTTTTGAATTATTTTTATTCAACCCATCTCACACATTTGTGCTTATTTAAATAAATAAGCGCAACATAAGAATAAATAAGGAATAAAATAAAATAAACCACAGAGTGAACCTAACCCCAACTGATTTAAAATAATCAAATCAAATCAGAAATAAAACAATAACTAAAATCAAGTCGACGCTGCAGGCTCATGGAGGGGGATAGAGTTTAAAATGGCCAGCTGAGTGGAACTATACAGAAATCACAATGACTAGCATCTCTTTTATTGCCCACCTCTATGTCAAAGGACACCCAACACAGGCTCAGGTGACAGACAGAGCTCTGCAAAAACCTCTCCAATGTACACAAAGCAACAGATGGGAAAACAGAAGAGGCAAATGTACAATGTAAGAGTACAGAAGGCTGCCCCAGTGCAAGTATCTCTTCCAGCATGAAGCAGTGCTCCAGGACTCCAGGTTGATTTCTAAATTGACATGAGTACATGCAGCACAGCTTAATTTGAACCGCACAAGAGAAATCTGCAATTTATCCAATGCATAATTTCACTGAAGAAATTTGCTGGCCTTGTGTGGACTACATCTAAGGCCTTTAGAATTCTACTACAGTTTGGATACAGGGTAATCACACTTTTGGATAACTAACTTGGAGACACCTGAAGGACATGAGATCAAATTACTGTGCACCTGACTCAAATAGGTGTGGCTGGAAAAGATAGTGTTTTATGTTTGCACTACTCAAAAGAAAGGTGAAACAGGGCTGGTGCACACAGCAAAACTCCAATGAGACAGAACAGGGAATTTGCGTGTGCCTCAGACATAAAGAACAAAATAAATCAACATAGTATCAACTATTTCACATCAAACTAACTAGCGCTCCTGACAACTTTAGTTTAGGAACATCATGTCAGTGAGGCTCGGGGGAGTACAAAGTCATGTTTCAATGCAAGAGAAACGATACACTGAGAGAAATGCGAAAGGCTCACCTCGTTTACGTTAATCTTGGACTTTGCAGAAGACTCCAGGAAAGCACAGCTGTTCCACTGGCGAGCCAGATTCTGCCCCTGCTCCTTTCCCACCACCCTCTCATCCTCCAGATCACACTTATTCCCCACCAAGATCATCGGCACCTGCAGGACAGTAAGAAACACAGGGGTTTGTAAACGTCTTTAGGATTATGACAGTCAGTCTCATTCGCACAGAGTGTCCAGCATTTTACAATTTTCTTTCTGCCACATCTGTGAAGAATAGTTGCTTAGCATGGACACCACTTTATCTGTAATTAAACAGGTAATAATAATAGAAGTCAAAGCGCAGGGCTAAAGCTTTTTGCACTAAATGTTGTCTTGTCCAGTTGTATTGTTGCTCTTTTTTGTTTTGTTTTTTGCACACTTGTTTATACTTCTGTTCTGGTGGTGTTCTGTTCTGCTCTGTTGCACCACGGTCCCAGATCACAGTTTTGTTTCACTGTGTACTGTGTGTGTGTGTACAGTCAAAATGACAACAAAACCTACATGACGTGACTTTTCATTTCCAAGTAAAGGGAAACATGTAAAAGATTTTGTACATAGTATTGTCTATGGTAATCCACAGTGTGCAGATGCAGCAGGATCAGCAAAATGCTCAGCATTTCCTTTCCATTACCCAGTAACTGGTATGAATTACTGAGTAATTACTATTTACTTAGTGATTTAGTGATGAGTGAGGATGTCTGGAGTCATCAACAGGTTCTCAGAGTTTAATGTAGGGACATTAAAGATTTTAGTGCTCACTAAAAACACCTGAGTCAACTCATGAGTTAATTATTATGGCCTTCATGAGGTGAACTCAAGTGTTAGAAGAAGGAAAACATTACTCTCTGCACAGCCATGGCCTAGGATGTAGCCAGTTTGACCCCACTGTTTTAAGGGGAAGTCTTTTACAAACAAACATGAAAAACTGAATGTGTGTCAGCATCACACTCTTTAAACAGCATCACTTTCATTGTAAACTCTTCCTAGGAGTTTATTTCCAAATTCCTTTTTGGTTCCATGCATGTATATTTAAGCTACATAATGGCATGTCTTTGAGACCTCACCGACATGTACTGAGCCCTCACTGACTGGCAAGTGCTAATGTCTTGCCTTTAGTAATAAGGCAGTGAGTGCCTCTGATGAACACAGAGCATGAAGGTGAAAAGGGGCTAGAGAAAGCCACAGATCTTGTCCAAAAGCTACAGTGACACCATGTGTCACTATTCACTCCTAAGAGTAAAAGATGCTTTATGGCCTTTAAGGATTTTAATAAGAATGTTTTGAAAAACATAAGTAATTGAACTAATCAGGAAGGATCTTTTTTTAACCGTTAAAAGGAACTAAGAGCTGACTTGAGAAAGGCTGAATGGGAAAAACGGTCCTCCTCCTCCTTTTATATATTACACATTGAGTGGTGCTGTACAATGTACTCAGGCCAGAACTCAAAATACTAGAGTCGATATTACTGACTCAAGAGTCCCATGACACTTTGAACAAAATCTGAATAAAGATGGTGCACATATTGTCAACGTTTTGATGGAATGTTACACCCCATTTTATCAGTTTTTTGTACTATTGCTTTTCTAGGTGTTATTATCAGTGTATTTGGAATATGGGTCAGTTATAAAATAGCTACTATGTATATCTAGAAATATTTTTGGACATATGCTTGTATTCCCAGTAAGACTGGCAAGTCATTTGCAACAGTTGCTGGGATGCTTAAGAAGCAGAGAAAGTAAGCAGGAAAAAAAACCCTGAATCAGACTGAAGCTCTGACCTGAAATGGGAGAGGAAATCTGAAAGGCTGGGAGGAAATGCAAATACGTACTACTTAAAGCACCAAACCTCAGCTAAAACTCAGACAGCATAAAGTTGCGAGTTCAGCTCCAAAGAGAAGTAAAACTATGTGGCGACCTTGGGGTCGGTCGTGCAAAGAGCTTTTCTAACCAATCTGCAATGAGGAAGATGACTGAAATAGTGCAGGTCAGAGGGGCCGTGACATTATCTTCCTTCTCGGAAACATTCTGAACAACGCCTCTCTCACACACACATTCATTTCCTCTATGCTCTTTTTATACATACAATAAAGCTGGACTTTAACCCAATGAACAAGTGAATGAAACTCATTATATATAACCGTACATATAACCGTTACTGTAATGCCACCTACACAGCTGATATGCACACATCAGCTGGATAAAGAACAATGGATAAACATAGAGACGGAAATAAGTTAAACAAAATTACCCCTCAAAATAATCAACATGACACAGGGGGTAGTTGACGGGGATGAGGGTGTTTCCTCTTGGTGAGACCTTTTGAACAAGGAATATCAGTCCTATAAAATGCTGTTGTGAGAAAATGCCGCTGTGAAAGCTACCGTTTAAAGCACAGGGAGCTGAGAACATGATGGCAAAGAGGGCGTTAGAAATGGATGAATGAAGAGTAGGTGGGTGGGTAAGTGGGTGGGAAAGACTCACATCGTCAGTGTCTTTAACTCGCAGGATCTGTTCTCTCAAGTCCTGCAGATCGTTGAACGTGGACTGTGCCGTTATGGAGTATACTAGTGCGAAGCCCTGGCCATTCTTCATGTACAGGTCCCTCATGGCTGTGAATTGTTCCTGTTGAGAAGTGAAACAAACATCAATCCTGGTCATTTCAAAGCATGGTTTATACCTACTGTGCATCATTTTTAAATACTAATTTGTATGCACATTTTAATTACTGTGCACAGAATTCATGGTTAGGAAAAAGGGTACTGAGCATTACGAAAACAAGGTCCAACCGTGTAGCTCTATAGGTACATTATATCTCCAGGGGAAATGTATACATTTGTAAGTTTTTAATAAATTTAACACCCCCCATCCCCCCACCCACTCACCCATCCCCGGCTATTAGGCTTCAAATCAGGATTTATTATATTATCACCTTCATCACATTATTCTGATATTACTATGAACAGTAACTACTATCAAACTGACATACAAGATGTGCAAGATATGAGAGTGAGGAACTGGTGAGGAGTCCCACATACAGGCCCTTCTTTGCATTAATGGCACAAAGAAGCGCATTTTCCTTGTACATATTTCATAGATTTGCTTATACATTAAATGTAAATCTAGTTACTGCAGTTTTCTAAACTGTCTTCAAACTAGGATTCCTAGTGCTACTCCCTAAGACTTTCACCCATCTGTCACTATTAATCAGGTATTTTTTAAAATACATGCTGCTTCAGTACTTCATATAAGCCAAGCGTTTTGTTTAAAATTTCAAAGAGTTGGTTTACAAAAGTGTGTCTGCTCTGATTGGCGCCATTTGTTGAGGTGACATTAATGAATGATGAGTTAACGAGCAGAAGACTACCTCATTAGGTCTATTTCTCACTACACACTGGGCTACTGATCCAATGGCCTATTCCACTCAGGCTGAGTGGGAGGTGGTTGCCAAGGGCAACATGTTGTAGGGGTATGAGGAGGCCACACATGAGAAATAATTACTCTTCTGTCTGCAGGACAGAAGTCCACCTGTGAGGGCTTTGTGATTTGTTCAGCAGGAAGAAAAAAAAAAAAGACATGCACGTGTGTGTCTGTGTGTACATGCTGCAAATAAACATCAAAGGGCTGCATGACTTTCAGTCAGGAAAACTGCAAGGGTGATCCAGCAGCTGTGAGTGGGGAGGTACAATTTAAATTGGCATCAAAATGCCACTATACTTATTTCCCTGTTATTATGTTACATTCATTCATTCATTCTTACCCCTGTGAAGCACTTGACCTACGGCGATACCCGAATGCTCAAAATAACTCTTACTACCCAACAGGGAGAACTAAATGGTCGACATGTTTTATACACATTTACAGCATTTTATTTATTCATATAAAGTTATGGAGGGTGGTTAAAGGATGCTGTGAGCATAGCGTCTGTTTTTATTTCTGTTTGTTTTGCTCTGCTTGTGTGATTCATTTTGATTTTTCCCACTGACCTGTGGAGTTTTCCATCACTGGGTTAAAATCAGATGAGGCACTTTGAATCACAGCTGCAGAGTCTGGCTGGGTCACAGGCCAGGTACATTTTTGACTATGGCAACCAAGTCTGGCTGGGCTGTAGACTATACGATTGGGGAGTCTTAGTGGGCCACAAATCATGAGACCCAACATTGCTTCGATTGGCTGGGAGGTATTGTATCACAGCAAAGACTTTTCACTGTTTGTAGGCCTGTGAGATCTTGGATTGCAATGGAGGAATCTGACTGGCCCAGGATCAGATTTTACACCATGACGGAGAGAATTTGGCTGGACTGTGGGCTAGGGGATAGTGGACTGTGTGACAAGCTGGGAGACTCTCTAACATGGTAGCAGAGACTGGCTGGGCCATGGGCTGGGATATTTTGCACCATGGCTATGCGCGTTTGTTGTCCTTGGGTTTAATAAAGGTACTATATTATCCAAAGTTAAATCTTATATAGTAATTAATTTTTAAGTTTATGTAAGGCTACATATGGCTAATGTCACCTTATCTACATTCTTTGATCTACGTTATGCTGTGCTTGAAGCAATTCTGTGAGATTTAAGACTTTGGGCTTTCAGTTTCCCTCTGACAGGCAGACCAGCATTTTCTGCTAGTATCGGGCCATCACTAATACAGGCCACAGGATCTGTACGGTTGGGTGTGTCACCTTTTTGTAGGCCATTTGCAAACGACATATGTGAAAGGTAAGGAGAGAGTCCAGCTGGTTCAGTTCAGTTTTCAGGAGACAAGCACACGAAAGCGAGTAAAGCATGAATAAGCTTGATGTCAGAGGATGTATCAGCCATCTTGGCTCTTCTGTGTCTGACTGTGGTACCATTCTGGAGCAGAAAGCCCAAGGACAGCACACACCATCTGTCACCAGGGCTCTGGGGCTATAAAACAGTGGAATAGGAAACTGCAAACAAGTCTCTCTCTCCTTAGGGAAGAGGCCCACTCTATGTCATTTCACACCTGAGTGCAGAAATTAGCATTCCTCCGATAGGTTAATAACTAAAACACATTACCAAATTCTCCTACAGTTCTCGTATACTGTACTTAACAGAACATTTACATTCATGCTCTTCTCATAAAAGGCTTGCTATTCTGTAATGCACAATTCTATACGCACAATTGTATTACTCAGTTAAGTTAATATCACTGATTACTTGCTGAAAAAAAGAAACACAACAGAAAAAACTAGGTAAATTACTTGATTAACTGAAAAAGACAAGCCAAGATTCCAATATTATAAAATCACAAAATGGAGAATTTAAAGTGTTCATATAAATACTGAAGAAACAAATTAAAATTTAGCCCTCACCGTCCCTGCAGTGTCCAGAATCTCCAGCATACACTGCTGGCCATCCACCTCCACTTGCTGCAAAGACAAAGAGAAAAATAAACTAATAAATAAAAACACTGGCAATACTTAAAATGAACATTAAACTACCAGATGCTTTCTCTTCTCCATGGTTGGCCTCTAATGGTGCTGCCTATGGAGCGTCCCAGGACTGCTCTCTAACACCCCGCTGGCATGGAATTGACGCATCCAGAAACTGGCTATGCTAGCTGCTAATTTAAAGAAAGCCTGCAGGGAGGCCACTAGCTGTCTCACAGCACTACGTTCAATTTGACCCATGCTGTGCGAGCCGAACCCTGAACGGGATGATCCAGATGCATGAGAGAATCAAACGGGCCACTTAGGATTAACTCAACAAAGCCCTACATATTGGAATTATAAAAATAATGTCCTCCTCTGTCTGAAAGAAGTCATAGTACAGCACACCCTAAACAGGAAATATAAAATGCATGAACTGAAACAGCACTGAGATTACTCCAGGCAGTCCTGCTTTGAAGGACAACTGCTGGCCCATGGTTCACTTTTCTTTGGCCGTTCTTTAGGAGAGGACCTCCTCTGAAATTTGGAGAGAATACTGGTGTAGAGCAATGTTTAATACAATCACCCAAAAAGAAGTCCTGGCGTTTGAATGGGGGTTTCCACGTTCTTTTTTCTTGGAATAATGACAATACTACACTGGCTTTCGTCCAGCGCTGTGAGGCGCTCTCTGTCAACACCGGTAAACCTCACCCACAGGAAGTGCCCCTGGGGCGTCAGTGTAAAGCACAGAGAGGAAGAGGGGTGGTGACCCACATGGGACTTCCTGTTACAGTTTGACAGGAGCTTCATTTTTAGTCACAGTTGCTGTCTCAGGGCCATGCGTCCCACCCATTAATAAACAGGCATGGCAGTGAACATGACGGGCAGCAGATTTATGCGTGCCCATGGTCTTTCCTTCCATTACTGCCCTGTCTCATTACCCACCCACTCAGGTAAATCACTGCATCTGCTGAGAACACAATCAATCGAACAGCAACTCAGCGCGCGCACGCGCACACACTGCCTGATGACTCAGGGGCCAGCAGGACTGTGACATGCAGAATCATTCAAAAGAACTTAAAAAGGAAGTCAGTGTACTTTCAAAGTGAGTTTTATATACCTAGAACCAGGCCAATTCAAGGAACGATTCCATTACTTAACTGGGACTTTGTATTCAAGACTTAAGATTATTTGTTTGTCACATGTTTAGCTATACAAGTACAACATGCAGTGAAAAATGGTTATATGGTTCTTCTCTTTGACAGAGAACACGCTGTATGTGGTTCTTTAGAGAAGTGCTTTACAAAGTGGTCTTCAGGGGCCCTCAGACAGTACAAACTTTACAAATAAAAATGCGGATGGTCATGGGTCCATGAAGAGTGGATTGAGGGCCACTGTTTCAGGAAACCTTTAAAGAATTCACACAAAAGGCACTAGTGCACAATATTACACAGCTTCCTGTGATGGAAGTATCATATCCAGTGTGTTTAATAGCTCCCTTTTTTACATCATCAAAAGCAACACAAGATAAGCAGATAAAAGCTGGACTTGCCTTTCTGTATGAGTCTTCTATTGTGGGGTCATACTTCTCCACGAAGATCCCTTGGACAAACTGAACAGTCTGGAGACAGAAACAGGGGGAGACAAAGCAAAAAATTAAGTTAAAAGCACAATTTTTGTACATTTTCAACATGTGTTCCATTGAACACTAATTGCAAAACTGTGTTTGGACCAACCTGCCGCATTACTATGCATTAAGTACATTAAAGATCTTATAAATATGACAAAATTTTACATCTATATTCATGCATTTGGTTGCTAAAAGCATATGATGATATGAATGTGATCTGAGCACACAGCCTTTAATCTGATATGGAATGGGGCCAGTTAACTTTTTTTTTTTGTTTTTAATGTTTAGAAAACTGACCAAAAGCATACCAGAGTATTTTTTTTCTTGGACACTGAAGTTAACAAGCAACACAAGCAATGCGCTAATCATGAAAATATCTTTTGTGAAAATGGCCTTAAAAAGCAGGCAGGGAAAGCACTTCACTAACAGCCAGCAATAACTTAACATTTTTATACAGTATAGAAAATGGCATATGTCCATGTATATTTTAAAACTTATGCATGTTTGAAAAAGGATAATGGAAGAAACCACAGCTGTAAATTATAAAATAAATAACCCAAACATTCGCACAGGCTATGCTCAAAGAGCATCCACGAATAGTGAAAAACTGTACATTTGTGATGTGGTAGAAAAGAAATGCCTAAAAATGCCTAGTTCTATAGTCTAAACCCTAAATATGTCCCCAAATATGCTTCCAAAACACTTTAGTTTCATTATAAACTTTTTCTTTAAGTACAGCCATTTTTAGTGATAAAAATACAGTAAAATGTATGGGCAATTACCAATAATAAATTATATGGATTGAAGACGAGAATTTACAGTTCATCGGGTGGTGCCTCTTCAGGCGTCGTTGTATATTAGTGACCCACTGGTTAATGCAGCCCTCACTCGCCTCCCTCTCACTCACTTATCGGCCACACCCACACTCACACCATGCATGGACTGGGGTTTCCCATTAGTTCCGTTCTCTGAAAAAAATCTGTGAATTACCAAAGTGAATTCTGAACCGCGAACAAGCAGGTTTACTCTATACTAAATCCTTATTAGTGATCACGTTTCACCTGTAGGACCCCACTGTGCAATTAATACCACATAATTCTCAAATGAAAACTCTCTTTTATGCTCTCACTTGGAGATGTTTAATTTTAAAGGGACATTTTAATTGGTGATAATTACAAGCAAAGACACAACAGTGTTTCCATAGAAACTAGCAGATGGAGAAAGTAGATGGATCAGGATACCTTTGATCATCCTATCCAATTCTTACAATAGCCTCAGCAAAGCTCTAGTAATCGCCCCCTCAACACACACACAAAAAGTAATTAAGGGGCGAGAGATAGAGAAAGAGAGAGAGAGAGAGCGAGAAAGAGAGAGAGAGAGCGAGAGAGAGATAGAGAAAGAGAGAGAGCGAGAAAGAGAGCAAGCGAGAGAGGGAGAGAGAGAGCGAGAGAGAGCGAGAGAGAGCGAGAGAGAGCGAGAGAGAGCGAGAGAGAGCGAGAGAGAGAGAGAGAGAAACGCACAGGCACAGAGAGACACACACACAGAGAGAGACAGACATACAGAGAAAGAAAGACAGAGACACAGAGAGAGACAGACACAAAGAGAGAGAGAGAGTTACACAGAGTGAGAGAGACAGATATATATAGAGAGAGAGACAGAGATAGACAGAGGCAGAGAATAAGCATATGTATAAACACAGTATAAATAAAATTAATCCTTTTTTTATTCAGAGGGTGGGTCACCCCAGTCAGAGAAGAGGGGAAGAACAGCAGCAGCTGCTTGTTTTAACACTACATGCTCTGTCAGTTAGCAGAGTGCCTCCATATCTGACACAGCTCCTGCAGACTAAAGACTGGAGCTGGGCCACCATGTACCTAATAGGGTGGATCATTGTGTGTGTGTGTGTGTGTGTGTGTGTGTGTGTGTGTGTTAATGCACACAAGGCAGGTCAATGGCAGTGTGTCACTGCAGGGCGGCAATGTGTGCTGATGCAGAAAGGTCTCACTGATGGATGCCTTAAAGGGGTCCAACGGAGATGGACAATGAACGGTGTGTGCGTATGTATATGGCAGGATTTGCCCCATGCTGAAACACACTCTTCTCTATGTGTCCTGCTCTGTGGTCCTACAGTGGTGTTGAGGCAGCTGAATGTGCCAGCAGGCGGGGACTCTAAATTCAGCCCGACACCTTACTGTACGGCAGCTTTACACAACACCCCCCTCCACACACACACACACACAGGCTGTGCCATATATGAATAGCAAGTGATTTGGGAAGCAGGCATTAGATACTAATAATTATGCCACTGCAGGAGAATGAGATTGTGTGTTTAAAGGTTGGTGCTAAACATATCAAAAATATAACTATTTTACAATTTTTTTTCTACAATTATAGTTTATATGTCAATGAGGGAAAAACCTATTTAAGAAGAAACAGGAGGGAAATAGTTGTCTTAAATGAAAACATGGCACAATGCTAGACTTTTCACTCCTAGTTTCCTTTACAATTGACAGTTTGTGTGATCTCTATTCATATGTTGCTTTGACAACCAGCCATATTTGATGCTGTTTTGTGTAGTTTTGTCTAATCGTCCAGTCTGGTTAGCATCATGTGTATTTACTGTCCTGTGTGTAATGTTCTACTGCTGACTCTTCATCGTCATCCTAATATTGAGAACTGACAATAAGGGCTACTTCGTTTGACTTGATTATAAACACTTCACTTAAAATGAGCGTATAAATGTAGACGATTGTGCTCAGAGGGCAAGTGCTATTTCAGGAAAGACATGTTACAGACTCAAATCCATTCTTTTGCCTTATCTCTAGCCTTAATCTCTAGACTGCCTAAATTTCTAGTCTTTTCTGGACTTGAAGACATTCAGGTCTGAGGGCCGTAGCTTGTGTAATTCTGCCATCTTGGCCACAAGGGGGATAATGTGGAATTTCTGTGAATGCCCAGCAAGGCAAATTGGACAATTGTCGTCCTCTAATATCAGACATCAACCTGTTACTGATGCCTTCGTTTAGATCAGTACTATTCAGTACCACACGGTGTAATGGGTTGACATCAAGTGAGGTACTTTTTACTATAGTTTATGCTGTTATTAGACACTGGCTGCTGTTCATAGATGCTTAGTCCAAACGGCTTTTCTGCTGTTTGCAGCTGTTCAGAAAACTGTGTCGGTATTATATTGACATTCAGAAAAGTGTACTGTTATTTTGATCATTTATGATAACATATTGAAACACTACCACGCCACCACCTCCATGAGAGTGAAAAGACGCACAGTCATAGTCAGGCTGTGGAGACCTCTGTCCTAGCTTTGGCTTTTGATTGTGTGTGTGAGCAGCAGCTCTGTAGAGGCCCACAGGGTGTATTAATGCATTGTACAACCCCATAATACAGCCCTGCTCTGAACTCAATAGCCATCATGGAGGTTTTGGGTCAGATGGGAAGAACACACATTCAGAAATCACTCCAGCAGCCCCTTATTTCCAGTTCACCACAAAGAGCAACATTCTCTCACGTGCTTTATGAGGTAGCCTAATATTTTAATGAGCTACAATCTTAATGTGTGCGTGCACATATGCGAGACAAATCTACATGCAGTGTCTGTCTGTCTGTCTGTCTGTCTGTCTGTCTGTCTGTCTGTCTGTCTGTCTGTCTGTGGATGATTTAAAACACACACACTCACTGCAAAGTGTTTTGTTCAAAGGAATGTTACATAATTAAGGCAGATCAGCGTAGAATCCTCTCTCTGTCCAACAGCACCTGGACATTTTTAAGTGGATTTCACTAAAACTAAGTCACAGACAGACAAGATCCACTACATTCATACAAGCTGGAACAAACAAATAAATATTCTACTGAAACAGATAACGGTACAGCAAGGCGCACGCACACACACACACACTCAAAGAAGAGCACTCTGTGTGAAGAGTGGGACTTTGAAATGACATTGACATCATTCGCAGAGTATTATTCAGCTCTCCACAGGAGATACTTCAGCTCACACTTCACCCACAAAACAAACGCCTCTGGAGGAGCTCCACAGACAGGCAGATGCAGACAGAGGCACACAGACAAACACACAGATGGAGACAACGACAGGTAGACAGACCTCTCTATTTAGAAGAGAACCAAACGAGAAAAAGATGTGAGGAACAGGTGTAAAAGTGTAGGAAAACCGCACAGCAGACAGAGCAAAACTGAATCCGTCCACCTGTTGCTCTTCCTGAGGTCCTACAGCGAATATATTATTCTGACTAACTGCGAAGGAATATAAAGAGAAGGCAAAAGAAGGGGTTCTGATACTGCAGTGTAAACTTCTCCTGCAACTGCTTCAAAACACAACCCTTCAAGAGCTCAGAATCACCAGCCAGATTTTCAATTAGTTATGTAGATTTATAGATTACAATTATGGTAACAAGTGGACTGTTTTGTAATAATTAATGATTTTTTTATTTTATACTTCAGGATTTCTGTAAAGAATGTTAAGGATGTTCATTTTAATTTTTTCTGATCGCACTGGCAATCAGACAGGTTCATTCAGCAGTAAAAACTAGACCCAAAGAAATGTATTTGTATTTGCCTATTTTCCTGTGTGTAAATGCTGTTTACTTCTGAATATCTCTTGCTTTAGTCTTTTAAAGCAGTGGTCCCCAACCTTTGTTTCGTCACGGACCGGTTTAATATCAGAAACTGTCCACGGCCCGGTCTTTAAGGAGTGCCAGATAAATATACATATACCTATTTATACAATATTTTTTAAATATAATGGGGTATATTTAAAATACAATAATAAACGTAAATCCGATGTGTACTCGAAGCTTTATTAACAGCATTTTCATACAAGTTTTTTTAAAATTATTTTTTCTGTGCA
>JBBPDB010000128.1:20953579-20965721 GCA_037974465.1 Brachypetersius altus | reverse complement strand
ACGTATTTATACAAATAAATGATACGCATAAAAATGGGGATATTTTAAATATATAATAATGGGGTATCTTTAAAATACATTAATAAATGTAAATCCAGTGTGTACTCGCAGCTTTATTAACAGCATTTTCATACCAACGAGCCAACAACACAACACAGGTAACATCCACGTTTTTTTTTTCTGTGCAGCCCAGGGGTTGGGGACCACGGCTGTAGAGCACTTATTTTTGAAAACATATTTTTTTAAAAATATTTTGACTGTATAATCAAAATTAGTTCACAATTGGTATGGTGACCAAAAATATGGCAATTTTTGCAGCTATATTGTCTAGCTAGCACGGAGGGTTGCACAGTGCTTTATGCTGTCAGGTCTCTATTTGAATCCCCTGGGTTGGGGGAGGGGTGTGGTTTGAAAGCTGTAGCAAGTCCTGGTTTTACCCACGTTTATGAATGGAAGTGATTAAGTGTAACCTCATATTTATTACTCGGAAAACGGTCAGAACCAGGACTTTCTAGGGACTAAGAGCTCAATATGTTAATTAAAAAACACTAATCTTAACGTCATACAACAGTCATTCAGGAATGATAACAGATAAATAATAAGCAATTCCTTTTGTTTACTATTAATTTTATAGGACTGTTTTTACTCATGATGAATACAGATAATTCTAGAATTGACTGAAAGTTCTTGAACAAAGCTAAAATGTCTATAAAGAGTACAGTTGCAACAGGGCCATCGCGATCTATGAACGAGGCAGTCTGTAAGAGAATAGATAATTTAATATCCCCTGTCTCTTCTACTGTGGAGTCTGACACTCATTTATATGCATTTGCTTCAGTTTTGTTTTTTGCTATATGCTTCCTGTTTGTATTTTTCCAGTAAAGTACTTTTGGAAGACTTAGATTACAGTACAGTTAAGTAAATGGTTTGGTCTTTTGTAAAAACTCTGCTGAATTCTATATAATTAGTCAATCAATTACTTAATTACTAATATAATACATATTGACATCCCTGTATACAACAATTTCTTGTAGAGAAAGGATAACAGATCAACATATTCTTGCATCAGAAGTGAGCAAGAATATAGTGTTTGACACGGATGGGACCATTGAGGGCGTAATCCACTCAAACCAGTCAAATGGGGTCATTCCCTTGACTGAGAGGACTCTATGTCTGTCTGCATAGCAGTCTCAAACAGCTCGCTCTAACCAGCCACAGGGGAATTCACAGGCCCTGGCTATTCAGCATTCAGCCTGTCTCCACTGGCCAACAAAGAGAAAATATCATTATTGAACTGGACTGCTAAATTACAGCCGAGCATTCAGATACACTGCTCAATATATTAAATGCACATTTACAAGGCGTGTTCCCCAGGGTGACCAGACTATCCAGTATAAATCCACAGTTCTCATGATTAATGCTGCTTCAACAGACTCAAACTGCTATTCAAATGCTAAAACAATTCATAAGTCCATATTGCAGTGAAATGCTAATGTTAATGCTAAATCCTGGTTCGGATTTTACCCATGCATAGACTGGTTTGCTGAAAGTGGTACCAGTGGTTTGCTGAGCTTGCACAGAGGAAGCAGCACTTCTGATAATGCAGACATAAAAAGAAGACTGCTTGTGACCAATGGCTTGCATGAAAGTTGAAAGGTGCAGTCTTGTCAAATGTCAAAACATTACACAGTCTGGGTCTTCTAACCATTCCTCTATAAACACTGATCGCACCTTGTTTGGTTAAACAGTGAAAATGGTAAATCACCATAACATCACAAAATCATAACTCAAGTTTTGTAACAAAAACACTGTCTCGCAGACAAAAAACAGACAGAAAGCCTTTGTAGGAGTCAACGTTTTTTTTCTGGTGAAAAGGCTTGAAATGGTAAAAAAATAAATAAATATTTTTTAAAAATACCGTAGTAAAACTGCAGCACCACAGTTTAATGAAAACCTATGAAAAACTACAGTGAAACATCGGAGACAGGAACAATTAAGGAGAAAAACAAAGATAATGGCTTTAATGTAATTACTAGGGGTGCACCAATCATTTTTATGGTGCATGGTCTTGCTTTCTTTTTGAGACCATTTTAATGTGCCATTTTAAGCACTAGCCTTACCATATTTACATTTTACTCAAAAGTTCCACCTTCTCAGATGAATGAACAAACTGATTTCAAACTGTCCTTACACACAGACGTTTGAACAATTTAAGGAAAATGTCTATTTTTTTCTGACCAGCACTGTGTCCGCAATTTAAATGGCAAAAGTTTTTAATAAAGCTTATATAAATGATATAAGGTCCAGACATCAGAGCTGCTTTGTAAGAGTGCTGCTCTGCTTGAATGACACAATATAATAGTTTCTTGTCTGAGATGCAACTAATTTGCTGTTTTTATTTTTACAGCTTCTATATAATCGGTCTGAATCGGTTATTTTATGATACAGTTGGTTCAGACTCCTGGCCATCCCTAGGCCACAGTAAAATTCCTGCTTACAACAACACTCCTACCCTTTGCCCAACAAGCTCCAACACTGCTGCCATGGTGGGTTAGCAGTCAGGGGTCTTTTGCTAGCAACAAACTGCTAACTTGGCTTCTTGCAGTTTGAAAGTTGTGCTGTCTTGCAGCAAAAAACTCATAACATCATTCCATTTATGTTGGAACAGATACACACCCTGTCTTGCTAAAATAAGAATACGCCTCCTATAAAAGCAATGCTAAACGTTTTCATCAGCATCATATTAGGACCAGATATACAATGACCAGTTTATAGTGTTTAGGTTTAATTATCATCTGCTCCACATGAGTGGACCCATTACTGGATTTGCAGCCACTACAATTACACAATTCATAAAATGTACACAAAGTTCGTGATCCTTTAAGATACAGTCACCAAATAGGTGTTTAAAAGGCCTTTTTACATACTGGTTGATGTGCCAAAGCGCTTAAAATAATTTTAAATAACATATGTTACTACCCAATTAAACAGACAATTTCTGATAGGACATTACATTCTATTGTGCATATAAGCCTGATACGTTTCTGACTGGCTGCCTTGTATTTTGCCTCATTCAAAAGGTATGATAAAACTCTTTATAGCTTGTGTGTGTGTGTGGGTGGGAAGTGGTACATACGTGTAAACATTTTGGATTTTGTTACATCACAAAAACACTTTGATGACAAAGTTCAACAATGTATTTTTTCTAAATCAAGCTTTGATTTGGGCTTTTAAGTTGCCAGATGCTGAAACACTGCGCTGGCAAGTCAAAAATACTTATTTCAAGAACAAATCATGCAAGCACATCATACTGCAGATTAAAGAAAAGCTCAGCAGTGAAGTCTGAGGAGGATGAATCGGGGGGAGTGGGTGATGGATGGCTTCTCGGTCAGATTAGACGATTATGTAAAAGAACACACGCTGCGGGCGAGCGCACCTAATAGTGAAGTGGGGAGAATTAAAAGGACCATTCGATGCTGAAAGGACAGAATGAAGGATGGCAGGCCATGCATAGCCATGATTACTGCTAATGCAGAGAGGTTTAATAATGCTCTGTAATGCCACGCCAACCGTCTGCCTTCCTGTTGCAGAATGTCTGGTGTTCTGCCTTTTGGTTGGCTGCTAGAATGAGGAAGGCCAGAGACTGAAGTGATGACTACTACAGCTTTCAAACCACACCCCACCCCCAACCCGGGGAATTCAAATAGAGAACTGACAGCAAAAAACACTGCGCAACCCTCAGTGCTGACTAGACACACTTTTATTGACTTTTAATGACAATTTTATTTGATTTGATTTATATGAATTTTAAACGGCTATATATATAAATCAAAATCATCTTGCATGTGACATGTCTCTACATGCATTCTAGATGGAGAAAAATCCTCCTTCTGCACAACAGCCTGCAGAGAGAGATTCAGGATCTAGCCACGCCCGATTCGAGACACCAAGACTCGTCTCAACACAGAAACTTGCTGGCAAGTTTGGGCAACACAGACGTTAAAGCCAGAGAGAAGAACTTTTAGGAGCTCCTCTTAGTACCTCACTCATACTACATTACATTACTGTCAGGCAAATCTTTTTCCTTGTAGAAATTCATTCAAGACCAAGTATTACATAGTTCCAAGCTGTTCAGAGCCAGCTGCTCAGAAGACGCTGAAATAGACAGGGAAAGAAATACATGAGCCAACGCAGGGCTGCAATATGAGGCGTGTGGTTTTACAGTGGGTCTCCAACGGCCAAATCAACAGCAAAGTTAAAGATCTGACAAAACGCAGATTTCCCTCTTCAGGAATTGTGCACACAAATTCTGGACCCCTTTTTAAGCCCCCCAACCCAAAGCATAGGGTGACCAGATGTGAGCACCAGCCCCACACACACACACACACTTCTGTACAGCATACACTAAAACAGAGCCCCCTGACAACCAGATGTAGAAAAAGTTGGTTGCGGTCAGGGGAAAGGACTTGATGAAATAGAGGAAAAAAGAGAGGAGCACGAGCAAAGCCAATAGGGAAACAATGATTAATGGACGAGGTCAAATATCAACAACGAAAAAAATGCAATGGATCATTTACTTATAACAGACTTAAGCCATCTATAACGTTCCTATTGAGACTGATGTCTTGATAGTATGCTTGATAATATGCTACAGGAAGAAAAGGGTTATAATGTCAAGTAATCAATAATTACTTGTTTAATAACTAATCAAATAATAGCCATTCCATTCATTTATCACATTAACTTTGCAGCCCTAAAGAGAAATGGGAAGAGTGGCAGGACTAGGCTGGAGGCTGAGATGTGGTCAGAGTGTGACAGGACGCATGTTGTGTGTTTCTGATGTGGACGTGGGGTGGAAGGAAGCTCCTGCTGGTTGAGATTAGGGTGTGGGGCCCTCTGCCTGTCTCAGGCTCCCCTACAGCAACGGAAACCAGATAGCCCTGCCTCATAAACCTCAAACAGCACCTTCTCCAAGACGTCAGTGACATCGGTGCCTTGCAACCAGTTCACATCTGTGTAACAGAGAAAGGCGTTGGTGATGACTTTGCATGCATCTTTACACTTTCTCCAGCCACAGCAAACCACATGCAACATCAAGTCTATCACTGCAGCTGTAGAAAGGGAAGTACAGGTACAAAACTGTATTATTAGTCATTAGTTTGCACCTGTACTTCCCTTTCTACAGCTTGTGTCTTTGCTGACTTTGTAATAGTGAGGTTTTAAAAGGCAGCAACATGCAAATGAACAGATCAGTCCTCACAATCTCACAATATTCCACTGAAACTGGTCAGTCAACCATAGTCAATGGAGTCCATATTTTGAGGTGAACACTGCTAGCAAATCACAGAAACTCTCCAATCACTCAAAACACACCCAGCTTCTCAGTAAATGAGCTCAGCAAAGTGATAAAGCATCATCTTGCAAGTAAAGTCAACACAAGCATTAAAACTAGGGATGCACCGATTGATCGGCCAGTGATCGGAAACGGAAACGGCTGATCAGTGATCACTCGCACATATTGCAGATTTCAAACCGATCTTTTCTTGGGGGGGGTTTAGTTATTTGTTTATGTATTACATTTTATTTATTTAAATTTGTAAAGAAATTTATATTAAAGAAAATTAGATTCTCTTTGTATTTGCTGTAGGGTTGCCACTATCATATATCACTATTATAAAAGTAACCAGTAAACAGGGAAAGTAACATTTAAAAAGTTGAAACCCAGCAGCTCTAATTTTCTGTTATCTGGGGGGGAATCGGTATCGGAAAAATCTTTATCAGCCGATTACACTTACAAAAAAAATCAGTAATCGGAATCGGCCAAGGAAATTGCAATCGGTGCATCCCTAATTAAAACACATCAAGATTTGTTTATTTTGTAAAAAAGTAGTTGATATTTGATGAGCTGATGCAGGGAATACAGGTTCGGTCCCAGATTCCTACTTTGTTCCTCCAGCCTTTGCTTGGATTGATGGTGAAATGTATCGAGTCAAACCAGGCTTCTGATGGAAAACACAAGTGACACTGGGCCTCCACATGGAACACACTGATATACTGTACATAACATCACTATTTACTGTATTTGCATGCCGTTTTTAAATGTTTTTGCAGGTGCACAGTACTGCATCGTATTATTCACCTCCAACACAGAACATAAAAACAAGACAGGTGCTCTGCTCCAGTGCTGAAGTGAACGATGGTCGGAAAGCAGGAGAGCAGAGTAGTGTGGTTTATTTTTCCAGTTCCAGTCTGCAGGGGAAATCTCCATGTCCTTACCTCACTCCAGCCTCTGGCTGCCGGCCAGACTACCTAACATACTGACCTGAAGACTGAGTGAACGAGAGGAGAGTGGGGGAGGAGCGGGAGGAAAAAAGGGGGAAAGAAAGTAAATGAAGGAATGAGAGAATGAATGAATAAATTAAAGAGAGAGAGACCGAGTGACAGAATGAAGCAGTTCATGTTCATGTGCTTTCAGTGCTTTGTACGTTCTGTTTTGCCCTTATCCTGCTGACATCTCGGTGTGTGCGCGCTGCACGAGTGTGTGAGTGGGAGAATGCCAAACATAGCAGAACGTGTGCTTGCAAAGCTCCTCAAGGTGATGTCATCAGAGGGAACGTGACCATACATGAGTCAGGCAGGCTGCCTTGTCTCCCACGCTGATCCACAGCCAAGCCAGACACACACAAGGCCCATGTATGAATGTTACCTTCTACATGTAACTAAAAATTTGGTCTATTTACAGCAAGTATGATTTTTCAGTGAAAAAAAAACAGATGCAGTTTTAACAGAGTGGAACCTAAACTAAGTCTAATGTCTTCTGTGGCTACAATGAATTTAGGTGTTTTTGTTTTGTTTTCTTTTTTTAAAAGGTGTAACTTACTAACGTCAGACATACACAGAGAAAATAAGAACACATGGGGAGCCTCACCTGCATATACATGATGTTAAGCAGTAATGAGGCATTTTGAAGGTATTTTCATGTCAGCAGGGGAATTCAAGACACTACTCATTAAAATGGAAAAAAAAAAAACTAAAAACATCACAAATTCTGTGACTTGTATGTATAAGCTTTTGTGCTCTGCCACAAGAGAGACGAGTTGATGGACACTTGTTTGGACTGCAGTCATGTAAAGTGAGTTCTGTTTAGTCAGCCTGATTTTTTGAAGCATCCGTATAATGCAGGGAACAGGGGTGGCACTTCTTCTTCTTCCAAAAAAAAAAAGAAAAAAGAAAACATCTAACCGTAAACTCATAGGGAAGTGATTTTGCTGTTTTAGACACTTTGGGTTAACTATTTCTACTCCGGGTTTCCATCCATCAGGATATTTTTGTCTTGACAATGTATGAAAGCAGGTAACACACACACGCACACACACATCTATACACACACACCTGAGACCCTGAAACCCAATGCCACTCAGAAAGCTGATGAGCTCTGAAATCGATAGCCCACCAGCACTCAGCAACATTCCAAAAAATAAACCACTGAGATAAGAAGACCACAGTAATGCAGAAGAGAAACAATGAAGAGCCAAATGGAGAAGCGATGAAAACGCAGATACATACAGACAGAAACATGGAAAAAGAGACACAGACACACACACACATACACATACACACACATACACACACAGAAAGAGACAGAGAGAGAAAGAAAGAGGGGGAGAGAGAAAGCAAGATTAATGAGTTGGCATTTAAATTGGGCTCTGTTTAATTTCAAATGAGGTGCAGGAAGGTAATGAGTTTTATGCAGGTTACAATGTTTTACAAGATCCTCCTTTCAGATCAACACAAAAGTACCTATGTTTAACTCTCCATTTTCTGACATTAAGTGTGCACACAAAAGTTAATCACTGATGATTTACTCCTGTAGCTTTATTACATATTATATGATTAACTGTGGAGGAGTTTTGGTATAGTGGTCTCTGCTGTTTCAGCATGTAGACCAGCAGGACATTCATCAGGCCGCCACACTTCTGGGCCCACAGTTTTCACAGCTAACCAAACTAACACAAGTGGGGGGAAACAAACACTCGGGTCGCTCTGAAGTCCTGCATGCAAACAGAATGTAAACACTGCCATGAAATGTGACACTACAGTGACAGGGGATGCAGAATGTCAAGGAAAGAGGGCCCACACAGAGATCTAGTCTGATTAAATGGCAGATAGCTGAAGACCTTATCTTGGCAGTGACATTCTGGACTGGCATTTACTTGCACCCTGATTAAGGTAGTCTCATACTGTGCAAGATGATGAAAAGATTCTGTTTGAAGCAGATGGAGGATTGAAGTTAAATTCTGATTAAACTTTACTAGAAGTACTCCTATGTACATTAAGTGTAGAGGTCACAAAACAAGGAGTTCCATAAGTTGTCAACTTAAAAGTGCTCTATTACAGAGGCTGACAAACATTTTATGAAGAATTTAAAGAGGTCAAATGTCCAAGAACCATTATCAGGCACTTCAGAGATAGATTAATCCAAGACTCTACGATGGTTTCCCTGTGGGTTTGGTCTGCATTAGTTGTCTCTTTTTTCTTAACCATCACAAGTTTATCCCAAACTACCAAATTCAATAGAAGTGGCCTGTGAAACTGACTACAGTTTTAGTCTGTCATTATGAGACTGCAAGCGAAGCCATCATAAAACACACTCATACATCAGTGTCTGAATGAATCAATGAATAAAAGGCACATTATCAGCGATATTTTTGCCAACGCTGCAACAGACGCACGTTTAATATTCATACGAGACGTGTCGTCATTTCAACAGTTTGCAATACACTACAGTAGACAAGGATGCACATATTCATTTCTAGGGCCAATTTAACACACCATATGGGTTTAACGTGTGAAACACAGAAAAATGAGCAAAGCCAACATCTAAATAATAATATTTACTCATGTCTATACTTTCCACAGGTTGAAAATCCTGGCGATGCTACAAATAAATAAATAAACAAACATACTAAAACAGCTCACACACCATCACTAGGGACGAGTAATTATCATTGAGAAGCCTACAAGCAAAAGGAGCAGTTCAAAGTCTGTTGACTAAAGCAAGTAGGCCCCACATAAAAAAAAAAAATCACCACCAATAAATAGCCATCATCAGGCTAATAACAGAGGACAAAAAAATGAATCGATTACATTTATAGTTCCAGGAAGGACGGCAATTAAATACTAATTGCTATTTGAATAATTCAGCCCTGGCAAACAATGGCTATAGCATGAGTGAAATGAATAGTGCAGCCGAGTTAGTATCTGCAGTTAGAAGCAGGAGGGGAAGACAGAAATAAGCTGGTGCGACTACTCCGGCTTGTGGAGCACATTTTCTCTCAAAGCTGCAGGGATTGCTAGCTTGCTGCTCAGAGGAGCTTATCGAGAAGCTCCAATCTCTCCTCTGGGACGCAGCGGTGGGTCTCCACATGTCACTTTGTGGGAAACTCAACTAAATATTTCGACAAGTGAGGCTGAGCCAGAGCACAAGTATAGGTGCACAGTGTAATGCAAACAGACATGTAGATGCCACATACTAAAGCATATGCAAACACATGAGCAGAGTTTAGTGGGCCTTTGAAGCTTGTTTCACAATAGAAACCTGCCAGTTACCGCCATTAAAGAGATACATGTATGGGCACCCAAGCCTGATTCTGAAGTGCCCTACCCTTCCTACAAAAGCCCAAGCAATAGCACACTGTACATTGCAATCTTCAAAAAGTGACAAATAATACCAGGATGGCAAATAAAGGTGTGCAGGTGTGTCTTACTCTTAACATCTATGAGTTTAACATGACTTCGGCCATTTTTATATTTATGGCCTCTATTATATTTATAGAAAGCAAAAACACTGCAAACAATACAGTTAAAGCACAATGAAGGGAACATAATTGCATTGAGAGTCCTGACCCCAATGCCATAGAAATAACATCCATCCAAAGTCCTATTATGTGTTCTGAAGCAGGCTGTTAGCAAGAAATCTGTTATATGTAGAAATAACTCTTATGCAGCACTGATCAGCCACAAGGCATTGGCCTGAGGTTCCAATCACGTACATAATGCCAGTAAAAGATAAAATACCAGTTACTTCGCAGAGGTTGAAACTCTTTGTGGTCACATTAGTGACCGTTTGCTTAAACCATGAGTTTAATGAAGGTAGGGCAATGTACAATCTTTTATAACTGTTCATGCAAGCACTACAACTGAATTGAGCTGAAGGCTATCTATACAGAGACACACAGCCATTGAGAAGGAGCGCCAGAACCCTGTGGAATCAAAAGCATGTGTAATCAAGCACACATTTATGTGAAGTAATTTCTCATCACTGAATACCACTCTAGCGGCACGGCAACACTTCACTGCCCGCTGCACAGGGCCTTGAACAGAGCCAGCTAGCCTAAGCACGTATTGTGTGTGATACAATAGTACCGGCGGCTCACTAAAAGGCACATGAACACGAGGGCTAAAAATATCCTGCCAAGCTTTAGGTGACATAATTCTCACAAGTACAGTAATTGTACAAAAAAATGGCAAGGCGCATGCCTGCTATGCTTGAGAAATGGCATCACATTTCTGTAGTGTACTTTTTCATTAAAAAGCCTACAGCCCTAAGTTAAAGGAATACTTTTCAACCTAATCTCCATCTGCCAATGTTTACTTCAAAACCACCCACTGACTTCTATAATAAATGTGGTTTGAGTCTATTTCTTTATTAAGCACAGGTAAACACATTGCAAAAAAATCGCCACAGATGCAGGAGACGAGGAAAGTCCTCAGCCACTTCTTGACGCTCTACATTTGCCAGCTGTTGCAAGATAAACTAGAGCAAACCCCTGGAGGTCTGTTCAAGAACCCTTGCAGTAGGGCAGTTGTTCTCCATCCTGGTCCAACAGTATCACTGCACCATTTGTTGTAGTGCTTTGCCAGGAGTAACTTGATTTACACTCAGTTAATCTCAGGGGGGGTTTGTTAATTAGTTCATTAGTTGGATTGGGGGTGTTCTAAGCAGAGGAACTCTAAAACATCAAGGACAGGGGTGCTCCAAGACCACTGCTCTAGGTAACATACAAATGTTAGTTAAATTATAAATTTTCCAAAACCATATGGCTGTGACATCTTCAAAGTTAACATTTCCCACAGCATTATCAATCACTTTTACGCTCCTGTTTATAATTTTCCCTCAGGGCCTCAATTCTCACTTGTAAGGCCATAAACATGGCAGGCCTGTAACCTTCCCTCTGACCCCAGCTTAACCCCTCATTCCTCACGATTCTCTTAACCTAGACAACCTCTTCATACGTTCAGTACTGAGAGACCCAGGATCAGAGACCTGTTGGACTTGCTGGAATACCTTAAGCTCAAACGTTTTACTCTGGGATGTCAGCATGTTTCCCACATCTATGAGAGGGAACTGGCCAGGTGAAAGGCATCAATCAAACTCGACAGTCCATTTACCTTCAGGCTGATTTGCTTGATGAACAGTTCTGACCTCACAGCATAAAGCCCTCACTACAGAATCGTTCCTGGGTAGTCAGCCTCAAGAAACCAGCTCATTTTAAACGGTCAGAACAGTGTTCTTACCCATCACTTGTGTAATAGATGTCTTTGATTCTACACATTGTGTTTATTCCAAGTCTGGCGAAGGAGGTACAGAAGATCATGAAACACAGCAATTAAAAACGAAAGCACTTCGAGATTGATTAGGCTATGAAGATGAAAATTACTGTGGTACATCAGAGGCTTTAGACAGGAAGGTTTATCAGATTAAAACAGAAAAGAAAAGTAGAGATGAGACACTTCTGCTGCTTCCTCTGTCGCTCCAAAGAAAGCATTTCTGAGAAGTGGTGTCACAAAGGGGGAGATAGATGGATGCGTCACCAGCAGGATGATGAGGAAGTGATCTGCCTGTATTAATGTCCCTACTGCGTTAATAACCATTTCACTAAACTTGTAAAACTTTAGATGGAAAGTGGTACTACAGTGAGGATGAAGACATCAACTTGAATGACAGCAGGCAAATGCAAACATCACAGTGACTTCATTGGTTTTACCATCTTTGGGCTGGCAGGTAACTAGGGCTGGGCGATTTGGCCTAAAATCAAAATCTCGATTAATTGAACATTTTAACTCGATTACGATTAATGAA
>JBBPDB010000128.1:20932425-20952055 GCA_037974465.1 Brachypetersius altus | reverse complement strand
GCTCGACACGTCGGCGGAATAACGTAACATAACGGAGCGGGGTCACGTGACTCCACACGCGGTAGTGTTTTTAAAGGCAAAGTAATCTAAATAATCGACCTGGAAAAATTTGATCGATTATAGGTTCTGAATGTCAATTTTGATTATTTTTTTATTAATCACCCAGCCCTACAGGTAACCATTTAAAGCTACACAGTGCGGTGGTAATGACTGCGCAGAATGTAGTTCTTGCCTGTTATTACCACAAACCGCAGTGGGCCAGACAACAAATTCTGCTTGCTTTGCTGTTACATAAGTCCATTCTCAACCTCACCTCAAGCTCAGGCCAAGAAGAAACGGTGTAATCATCACAAGGTAACAAGTGCTAGGGCCATTACATCAGAAACAGACTGCTTATAAAAGCTGCAATGATATGTCTGTCGCCTTTCAGGCCTCGTTATTCACTCTTCTAGTGAGCTTTGACTGGTTATTTTATCTACCTGCCACAGAGCATTTGTTTCCTACAAATTTGTTGCTTCAGGGGGGAAATCTAATGGTGTTTGACAAGATCATTCTGAACTGTAAAAAAGACAATATTGTTTATAAAACATGTAAATAAATGTAAGATCTACATATTGGGCATAAATGTTCAGGCTAAAATACGAGTTTAGAAGTATTGATGGTACTTAAATAGTTAAAACTAGCCTGGAATTTAAACCTAAGCAAAGATACTCAAACGCACTGGCAGTTAGAGAGCAGCGGGGAGCTTGAAGCATCATTTACTGAGGATTCATCTTTGTCCTTGATGACCTATTTGGTGTAATTGTGGCTTTTGTGGACTAAGGAAGGCCAGTTCAAGCTGCTATCTGAGCCACACCCCCTCCACCTCAGAGTAAAAGGAATAGTTTGTTGTCCATTTTCCACGTTCACCAGCTGTAGACATATTTCTGCATTTTAGTCTTGTTTTAGAGCTATGAAGCTAAAACTGCTAATAATCACATTAGTTCTCTGTAAATACATCACCAAAACTGCAACATTAGACCTAAAATGGTAGTGCTGAACTGAAGTAACAAAATTTGGACATTAAACGTGTCTTGGCTGCAATAATAATAATAATAATAATAATAATAATAATAATAAATAACAATAACATTCATTATACAGCTTTCATTTAAGGTTGCATTTTTATAGCGACTCTATCAATCATGGTATGGATTTCTCTCCAGCTCTACACAGAAGGCAAACAAAATCCAGGCTTCCTGTCTGAATTGTAACCTTGTACGGTTTGACACAATCACTGAAAGCCACACACAGGCTGTGTAGCATTTGCAAGTCAATCAATTTACCTAAGCTACAGGTTGTCAGGGAGAGGAGAAAACAATTACAAAGCAATGATTAGGTTGTTAAATAGATTTCAAACTTCTACACAAACAGTGTTTTGCCTCCAAACAATGCAAACGAATGAAACAAATCAATGCCCTCTCTGTTAGGGAAGCGTGCACCTTGCCTGCATGAGAATCTGTGCATGAATTAGGTGAGCAACTGGGATGGGAAGATGCAAGCCAATTAATCTCAGCTTGATGGGAAATAGATCCTCCATTTACGCCTCACCTTTAGAGTCACCAGCAAGGAAAACACAGTCCTCCAGTCTGTGCGTTCTAAACATCCAAGTGATAAAGTAACTAACATATTTTAGGTGATCATGCAAAATTAATTTTATTAAAGAAAAAACAGTGTCTAGAAAAAAATGCTTTTTATCCCCTGGCAGTCTTTTCTGATGTTTTAACAACAAAAACTGTATATTGTTCACACTCTTTAGTCTCACATCAGAAAACATTTCACATAAATAATTAAGTACATAAAGTCAGGTAAGAGATAATGTTATCAAGAAGTGTGGGAACAATGCCTACAGTGCTTTGCCTACCCAACACCCACTTCAGACCTGCTTCAGCTTGCCTAATGGGTGGATGATGTCCAGAACAATTATGTAACACCTTTCAAATGACCAACCCCCATAAGCATCACCAAACACTCGAAGGGCAAGACTGCAGCGCGATCCCTGCGGAAACAAGTCCCTCTAGGTCTTTTGCAACGCCGCGGTCTCCAGTGCGAGAAGCTGTAAGCAGCTTAGCTGGTGACAAACAGCTGGTTGGGATGCAGATTACTACAGGAAAAGGGCCACAGGGGATAAGATCAATGCAAACTGGCCAGCCTCAGTGTCAAATGCCAAAACGTGGCAAGCCATCAGAACTATGGTCATACACGGACCTTGGGGATGAGAGCCCACCTACATAACCTAAAAGGAGGTATACAATCAATAGCTCATTCATTTCTTGTGGTTTCATTCAGTTCCTCCAATCTCATGCCTAAATTATTTAAAAGAATCTGCAAAGTTGACCACACTCTTGCCTAAATGATGCAATGACTTTACTCATTGGCCAAGCCATCAAATGTGGTTCAAGATTGTTTTGATTAAAAATTATTTCCTTGATCCATCAAACCACCCAAAGCAAGACTGATCAGGAACTGTGAGTCATCAGTAGGATTATGATCAACGACGTTGCTTTTCTGAACATAAAGTGGATATCGTCAGTACTTAAAGAGAACAAAGGAACTGCATGTTTAGTTCTAAAGACAGCATATTTAGGTCAGTTAAAGTGGATTGAGTGCAGTTTGAATATGCAATGGTGTTTTGTTTGTTTTTTTTCCTGCTGCCACACCTTTTTTCTGCAGCATCTCACAGATAAACAATGCGATTGCAATGCGAATCTTTTAGTACTGTGATATTATTAGTCCCCCTACTATACTAGAACCCATACGAGCGGGTTCATTTGCATAATGTGGCATTAAGCTCTAATGGCATTGTAAAGACTAATATCGCACTATTAACAAAGGATAGACTGTGCCCTAGTTCTCTTACTTAATTATCTTGACAGAGTAAGAAACCCCCAAATCAAATGTTAATTATCCTATTTCTGAAACCTGTAAATGTGCACAGAACATTTTTATTATTACGAATGCATTTCTTGAGGGCATTCAACTGGTGCTAAGCTGAAGAGAACTGTCCAAACACCTTTACTTGAGAGAGCCACAAATAGCGGCCACAGTCATCAGCCATACACGCTTGAATGAAGACAGTGATGTGAGGGAATTGCTCTAGGATTAAAGTGGGAGAGGCTGCGAACATCAGAACCAAACGGCACCACATTTGCCTCAGTCAATCTTGACAGCTAGCTCTGAAACAGCCTATGGCACAAAGCCAATAAACAAAGCTAAATCCTAAAATGTAACAGGAAAAAGGATTATACAACAGTTGATAGTATATCACATGCTGGCTATCTCTCGACACCCCCAGACGCATCTTTGGTTCCCCTCAGTGTGATCACATGACTGAAAAAAGGAAGGAAGGCATGACAGGGCCACCAGGTTTCACAAGGCCCTTTGGCCTGAAGAGGAAGTGGGCCAACTTGCTGTGGGATACCCACTGCCCTCTTTCCCCCCCTCCATGCCTTCCCGCCTTTCGTCCCCAGAGCGTCTCCTTTCCTCTTTTCTCCTTCTGTTTCCCTTCAAGTTCCACAGATTTAAAGGCAGACATCTCTTTTAGCATTTCATCAACAAATCATTCACATGCTACAAACGCCACTGCAAAAGCCCCATTCAATAAAGCCTCTTCTGGAGGCCTTTCTCCCTGGCTAATATAATATGAGTCTAGATGGAGGCAGTGAACACTCAATACTGTAGCAATCCATCAATGACATGACAGCCATGTCTCAGGCTTGCTGAAGGCCCAGTGTGACTACGCCCCATTATTGAGGGAAAAAAAGAAAGACGAAATAAAATTATACATAAAAAAAAAAAAAAAAAAAAACACATGACATACACACTTTGCCTGTTCTCACAGGAGACTGGCACAGTACATGCACGACATTAGCTTTGCCTCCAGATGCAACACAGCCAAGGTTGTGCAGAAATTGAAAATCAAAGCTGTGTGAAAACCTCCCATGCATACCATAATGCCTGTTTACCAAACCAGACTAAAGTTCTTGAACACACTTAAAGAGACCATCACAACTCAAAACCTAAGCCTTTAGAGCCTGTAGGAACTGTGGGCCATCCCTCTCTGAAAGGAAGCAGAGAGCTCTACATTTTGTTTTTCCAAAGGAGCCTCTAAACCGGCATTCCTCCATGCCCAAGAGGACACACTATCACGGGGATTTCCTTCCTTTCACTCCAAGAGGGACAGTACTGGGGTCCGACCACGGCAGGGTGAGTCTGTCCTGACCCAGGGCTAATCGCTAAGAGCATATAGATTTGTGCAGCAGCCTTTCAGACTAAAAAGTCCAAATTAACTGTACATGATTTTCAAAAAGAGGCCACAATAACTTCCATCCGTTCCTGCAGACAAAGAGTGCAAAATAAATGTATTTTACATGCTTTACAGTTATCCATGTAAAAATAAAACAAAAGTCTGTGGAGCTTTATCTCAACAATGTCTCAGGAAATGTCTGTGTCATGTATAAAATAATCAGCCTTGAACACGACACACACTTTCCTTGAAGTCAGCAGCAGGCTTGGGGCTTCTTGAAATAGGAAATGATACTCAAGATTACACAATTTACCAGTGTGCATAAGAACATACCACACACAATCTGAGCAAACTGCACACTGGGGAGACTGAGACATACAATGAATGTACAACAAGAGCCATATGACAGAGAGCAATAGCTCACAGTCATAAAAGATTATGCCATTAAATATAAATGGAGAGGCAACAGGATCCTCACCACCTACAACGCCTTTGCAAAACACGATAATAGGGCCTTGCCACACAGCTCAGACGAACCAGAGCAACCAGTAACTAATATTTAGCCCAGAAAGTCTGTGTATGGTCTTTAGAGTGGACTGCAACATGATGATCAACCAGCAACTAACATGAAACCCATAAAGGCTGGATTTGGACTTCAGAATGGACTGCAACATGATAATCTAAATGAAGCCCGGGGTTGAGATCAAGCCGGCTCCTGACAGTGACAGGTTTACAGTAATCTTGAGAATGGTTTTTTAAAGTAGGCCAGTTCTTTTTTAAGAGCAGAATTGTGCCATTCCTCCAGCCATCCGTTTCTCTTTTCTGCAGAAGAAACTAGTCTCGCCTGAAGCCTGGACTAGGCGGGGTCGCCTCTCTCACACATGAAGAAAGGCATGAAGCTACACAACCCCACACACTGCTGTCATCTAACACACTGGGGCTTCGGTTTATCACATTTATTTAGGGTATGAACCCAAAGAGGCTCGGTCCCTCTGTTTAACCACTCATTCTCACAACTTTTCCATTTCCGCTGCAACTTCAACCCAGCCGAGAGCCCCCAGACAGAAAGAAACCGCCATTCCTCAAACACAGTATAACCGTCTCTGATCACAGGAGCCCGGCCAAGTTCACAACACACCGCCTCACAGTGATGTAAATGTTATTTTTTTAGATAAAACTCCAGCTAGGGTGGCTCAGAGTTGAATTGGTTGACTCCAGCTCCGCCATGTTCGAGCTGCTCTCTTCCGCAAAGCATGAGCTGCTGCCGAGCCACCCGGTGCCTCTCTCTCTCTCTCTAACACACACACACACACAGTCTCTTTCACGGAGACACTCCGACTGTTAAAGCCCCTACAGCCGGCTTCACGGTCCCGGCTACTAGATAAACCGCGCAGGAGTGTCGGCACGACGCGACGGTCACAGAGACACCAGAGAAAACACGGACATACTCACAGATCAGCTCCGGAGCTCCAACTCGCTCTATGCCTCTCTCTCTCTCTCTTTCTTTCTTTCCCCCCTCTCTCTCTCTTTCTCTCTCTCTCTCTCTCTCTCTCTCTGTTCTCTTTCTCTCTCCTCACTGGGTGAGGTTTGGAGTTCTTGCGTGACGTCGCAGCCTCGGTTTCGTCGTCACTGCCCTGAGCTCCGCCCACTGATAGAGACAGAGCGGGAAATGCGCCGTGGGGCTGCATGTGTTGTGTGTGCGTGTATACACTACATGGACAGAAGTGTTGGGACGCCTGATCATTACACCAACAAGGACTGCATTTAAATCCGTTGACTTTAATATAGATTTGTCCCCCTCTTTGCAGCTATAACATCTTCCATTCTTCATGGAAGACTTTCCGCAAGTTTATAAGCATAGTGTTGTCCAAAATGTCTTAATGTGTGGAAATATTAAGATTACCTTTCACTGGAGGTAAACTACACCCTGAAATGTTGTCAATATAGTGTATTACTGTGTATCCAAGGCATATCACAGTCTTTGTTAGTAACTGCAATATGGTAGCATGGCGTTGTCCAAAATGGCCACATGAATTCAATAATTAAGATGTGTGCCCCAATGCTATATATATATAGAATATGTGTGTGTGTGTCTGTGTTTATTAATGGAAATGAATGTATGTTAATTCTGTACAGGAAATTAAAATTGTGAGTGCTAATGTTATTAATTCTCACTTTAAAATCATTTTAATGTAAAAGTCACATGCACTGACAGTATTTAAACAAAAACAACAGGGTCCGAACTCACTGTATGTGTTTTTTCCTGTCACACAGTGTAGCCGGTTAGTAATTTAGTCACAAAATTATTATTGAAAACTGTTACAACCACAGTAGCTTCCCGCAGTGAGAGTGTGTTGGTTGTTGATTATAAAATAAGTATACCTCAAGTAATCTAGTGTTAAGGCCCTCCATACCCATTCAGTCTCCAAGTCAACAGGAAGCTTGGTAACATGATGATAGGTCTGTAAATGTCCGGTAAATGGCTGTATGGAGCAGTAATCTTGTTTTTGTGGGCTCTGAGGCTGAAAAAAGTGTTAGTTCCTCTTTGTTTAGTGCTTGTTTTAATGTATTCTGTACACATCCTTCCAACTGTATTACAAAGTGCAAAGAAAAGTGACCAGTCCCGGACTAAATTAAGCTGAACTCTGCTGGAGTCTTTCAAGGCACCTTGAATTACCATACAGATATTCTTTAGCGCTAGACTATTTCACACAGGGTTTAGGGTTTTAAGATGTCTCATCCTAATGACGGCAGCTTCATGGACTGTCTCCTCCACAGTGTCAGACTAACAGAACTTAGCTCAGTCAAACCAAACTGTAATAAAGTTCAATGTATCTCTGTATGATGTCTGGCTGGATTACAGACATTACAGTAAAGTGGTAAAGTAGTTCCCTATAGAACCGAGTTACATCCAAGAGCCTTTCACTGCATTAGTCCTTTGATATAATATAACTTATACCATCTTATGGACATGTCCACTTATCCTTTTAGTGCAAAGTATTTTTTAAGTACTTCTGGAATTTTTACTTTGACTTTTATTTGACTTGTATTTTATATTGCTCTTGTATCTGTGTGTTTGTGCAGTCATAGCATAAGCAATTTCCACCAAAATAAATAAAGTTTTCTGATTCCGAAATCAACAAAGCCAATAAGACCCAACACCTTCCCCTTATTCAGCATCAGAGGCCATAAAAGCTGGATAACTGCTCCATATAGGCATGCTGGAAACTCGTAGCCCTATCATCACGTTACAAAGCTTCCTGTTGGCTTTGAGACCGAATGGCTATGGAGGGCCTTCACGCTAGATTACTTGTGGTTTACAGTCAACACAGTCTGACAAGGGGGTTTTACGCACATAATGTCTTTGACTTAGTACTTAACAATGAACAAAAAGTGTGTATTCAGAATCCTTAATATAATATAATGTTACTTAGAACTACAACACTGAGACCTCAAGAAGTGATTAGCTGTTTGTGACACTGTGGTTCAGTTTTGACCCATTCTTCCCAGCAAACTGTCTTAAATTCCCCAAGGTTGCAAGGGCCCAGCTGTTGGTCTTGCAACTTCAAACTCCTCTATAAGTCTTGAGATATACTGGCTGGATGTTAGGGCTTGTTGATTTGTTAAAAAGTAGTTAACTTTGATAGATCACCTAATTGCATGTGTGTGTGTGTGTGTGCAAGGGTGGAGGTAGCTCAGTGGGTAGGATAATTGCCTCCAGACCAAGTTGTAGGTAGGTTCGAATCCTACCTACAACAGACCACCAACTTAACCCTAAGTTGCTCCTTGAGCAAGACCCTTAACCCTAAGTTGCTCCAGGGAGACTGTCCCCTGTAGTTAGAGATTGAAAGTCGCTTTGGATAAAAGCATCTGATAAATGCCATAAATGTAAGAGAGGCCAAGTATAAAATAAAAGTTAATATATCATATACATTATGAAATGTTTGATCAAATAATGTAAAAGCTATGATCGGCATTACATATACGGACATTCGTGAAATGGTTACTACGACAAACTCCCCCCAATCCTGCCTCAGGCTACAATTTTTTTTTTGCTGTGTGAGCCACTGTGAATAATTTTGAATGCGGTCATTCTGTTCCGTGTGTGGTGTGAATGGTGTCCTGTTCTTCACAGGCATTATTACTCATCTCATACAATCTTGCTCCACCGCCCAGAAAAGACTCTGAAGAAATCTAATGGCTCATTGAGTGTGGCTGCAAGAGGCCAGGAATGCCAAATATGCTCTGACATCAGGAATGTGAGCCCACTCCCTGCTGTAGGCCACCCTTCCCTCCCCGCTAACTGTGATCATGTGGCCCTCAGCTGTGCGTACAGCCGTATGGGAGTGTGGGTAAAAGTTACCCAGACGCTGGTCAAACCACTGAAGAGTTTTTAGCAGCAGCACGAGCCAGTGTATAAAAAGTCTTATTTTTTGTATTAAAAACCCCTATGCACCTCTGATTTTTCCCACATCAAACCATTCAGAATTACTTAGTTACATCTTAAAGACAATTATGCAGATTATGAAAACTAACAGCTTCCAAATACAGATGATGAAAGTTTGCAGCTTTCAAATACCCATCCTAAAATATATAAGTTGCATCAAAAGATCCACTTACTAGCTAACAAGAACTAATGTTATACTCTGTAGGCCAGTTTCAGTTTGTGGACTAAGCCTAGTGTTGTTCTGAACTGCAATGTCAGTGGTGATTCACTACTTCAAACCCTTTAGTCCAAGTGTAGGCTTAATCTGCCTGTGTGGGAAAATATAACGAGCAATCGCTGAAGAACTCGGTTCCATTCAGGTACACTGGACACATTTATAGAACAGGCATGGTATCATGTTAGTTGTGGCCATGTATGACTGTCCAGGGCCTTCAAAGATTTAATTATGTAACATTAACAATAAACTGTTTTAGCTGGAATCTCTATGATGAAACACAGGGCGATGTGTGTGACCTTCACTGTGACCCAGACTTAGGGAGGCTAAAGCATCTCTCCTGGTTTAACAGATCCTACAGGAACTCCCACATGCGAGGGCGACTGGAAACTCAAGCAAAGGAGCTATTCTTAGCCATGTCTTCCTGCCTGGGTGGGGTTTCACAGTTTCTTCATGACGATTGCGTACCATCAACCGTTTCCCCTGACATCAAGCCAAAAAAGGGAAAAAAGCATGAGTGTTTAGGACGACTCCAGGGAGATAAAATAACAAAGGGCCAATTTCTGATGCAATGGCAACTAAAGGCAAAACACATTCAGGCAAAAAGTCAGGTTGCAATGTCGTAACATGGCTATTTAGGCCTCACCTCGAGTATGTTTAGTAAGAGCACCACAGGAATAGATTATCGCAGAGTTCTTCTTGATTGCAAAAGCTCATCTTGTGTGAGCTGAACACTGAATTAGGCCAATGGGAGGGACTCTAACTACCATGAGACATTCTGCTCTGGAAGTACTTTCTTTTTCTCTCTTTTTACACACACACACACACACACAAACACACACACACACACACACACACACACACACACACACACACACACACACACACACACACACACACACGATGTTTTGTGCAGCCTTACTCAACAGTTTTCCAGAAAGGCAGAGAACAGGTGACATACTTTGACAGTTTTAGGCAAAATAATTCCTGCAGTGTTCTGGTCTTTAGTCACGTCCACTTCTACTTCCGCCTGTCAATCAGAGAAGTGTGAGTAAGAAGCCGCCTCATTTAGACAAATAACAGAACTGGCGTTTTGAGTTCTGCTTCTCTGGACCCGCACCTGAGTGGTGGCTCCACCCTCCTCAAGTTTCTTCTTCTTCTTTTTCTTCTTCTTGGCTTTGCTGCTGCCAGGAGCGGCCAGTTCATCTTTGTCTTTTTCCGTATCGGATTCCTGTGGGGACAAAAAGGTTGCACATGATTGTTCAGGCACATAAAAAGCATTTGCGCACAACGAGCACATGACTCAAGGTCGGGAAAGTTTGAGACAAAACAAACTTTCCTCCCAGAAACTGCCGGGTTTCGGTTCCTAGGCTCGTAGAAATGACACTGTTGCTCAGTAACAGTTAGAAACCTCTTTCATGACGGCCTACATAAACCTTCATTTCCAGCAGGATATCCATCTGAAACTCAGACTGACCTGTAGCTCTGCTGGAGGTGCGTGTGCGCTTACAGTGCCCTCTGCTGGCTGATCCTCATAATTACCCCACTCCTCACACGGGGCGCTCCAGTCCGACGCAGGGTCTACACAGGTACTGCCTAAAACACACACACACACACACACAACCCCAGACTATGGTCAGGAAAGTCCTTAACAGCGTCTTTATGAGTATGTATCCTAAGTGTTAATATTTACGGGGAAAATAATACAAAACGGTTAAGTGAGGTACAGAAGTGTGGATCTGCAGGTCCAGAGACAGCAGAACAGTGACTCACTCTGTGCAGACCACTCATTGTTCACTGGGGGCTGGAGAGCCATGGAAAGGTCAGAAATGCCTGGAGGTTCAACAGCTAGAGTGAGAGAGGGGAGGAAAGAAAGAATAAATTGCCCGTTCCAGGTCTGTTAATAAGTATTCTAGTGTTACTCTGGTGTCTTACTTCCAGGGAGTCCAGGGAAGGGAGCATCTACAATCGTCCAGGACCCTTTATGGGGAAAAAACAAGACTCAGTCAATGATTCAGTATCTACAGCAGGTTCTGAAAACTACATCATCTATAGTATTTATAGCATTTACTGTAAATATTCCATGTCAACTATAAATTAATCAGAATCACCCACAAAGGATTCAGTGTCTACTATGAATATTCAATTAGTTCCAATAAGAATATCCAATTAGTAATTTCAGTGACTTACTCTGTGTACTGTTATTATATCCTATTCTATTCAGTATCACTACATTCAGTAATCAATTACTATTTCCATAGGCAACAAAATAAAAAACATAAATGACTACAATTAAACAGCCCATCTAATCTGCCGATGCGACGCAGGTGTTACCTTCCATATCGTGCGGCCAGGTGTGTGTGGTGTGTGTGTTCAGATGTGTGTGGTGGCTGTGCCAGGTGTCTGGCTGAACCTGGGCAGAAACAGACAGCTCTCTCCAGCCTGAGCCATTCACACTCAGAACCTCCTCCCAGCCTGGAGACACTGCAGGAAAACACACACACACACACACACACCATTAGGTCCTTAATACCAGTCACTTTCTGTAAAAGTTGAGCGTTTTTTGTTGTTTTTTGATGGAGGGACAGGTTTATACAAGAGTGCAGAATTGGGACTCATTCCTCGGTCACAACTGAACAGAGGTTGGCCAATATGGGTTTTTCTGTGTCCGATGCCGATATTTAGACATCAGTATTGGCCGATGGCTGATGGCCATTATTGTTTTTTGGGTTGTTTTTTTTTTGGGGGGCTGATATTTGGTCATTTCCCCCACCAGCTCATAAAATAAAAAACAAAAAAAAATTTAACACCTTTTAAACATACCTATTAAGTGCAAAAGTGCATAAACAATTATACAAGTAATAATAATAATGGTGCTTGACAGTTTCTAGCCATACGGTCAGAATCTAGTGATCGCAAAAAATATTACGTCACGCAGCCTGTTATGCAAGAACTACACAAGCACTAGCGATTACATTGTGAAAGCCTGACCCCGGCATGTTTAATGAAGAAAAATATACACATGGTTTAGTGCATTTATCTCTCAAGATATGTCAACAAACTGTCCCATTTTCCACTGTCACATGCAAAGACTTTCATTTGTAAACCTCCGCGTTGACGGCATTAATCGCTGTTAGGTGTAACCACACCTTTAAGCGTTTAGTTTTAGTCAACATCATCCTGAACTTTGTCTTTAAGCACGATGACGCTGATGCAGAGAGAGAGAGATCTGACAGTTGACAATGTATCTAATTAATACAGCCCAGTGGCTGATGGTTTCCATATTTAATGCTTGTTAACTGTGTTAGCGGTAGCAGGCCGGTAGCAGGGGCGTGTCACACGTGTTCCACAGCAACAACATGGGCCTGCCCGTAAATGTGCATGTCTATTAATCTGTCTTAATATGCGCAAACATCGGCTGATGCCAATCATATAAAAATATTAATTGGCCAGACCCATTGGTTGACCTCTACCTCTTCTACTGAACTGTACCTAGCAAAAATTTAAAACAAAAAATAAATGTTGTTTTCTGTTGGTGTTTGGTACACAAACGGTTAATGATTCTGTTTCTCTACTGGGAGTCCCGTATCTAATCCGGTATCGTTATATGTTTGGCTGTGTTGTTTCTTCCAAACGTGTGATTGATGAATCTGGCTTTAGGAAGCACAAAAGCTCAGTGCACTAATTGTGTGGAACTAGATATAGAAGAGGTTGTGTTTACACTACAACAGTATTTTTATGTTTAGACGGAAATACACATTTCTAGAGCATTGGTTTGAAAAGGTAGCAGTCTCTGCCTTAAAAATGTCAAGGTTCCAGTTAGGTGACATTAAAACTAGACTACATTTCCACAAGACACCCAAACTAGGGTTTTATGGGCAAAAAAAAAAAAAATCTGTGTACTCACTGTCCATTACCGTGGTTACGGATGGCTGAAAATGGGTGGAGCAACAGAAGTCGTGTTCACGGACTGATTATTTTAAATTAAACCAAAACCAAAAATTACACATCTTTTTTATAAGTGACCTGAGCTTTAGTGTCTTAAAGTCTGTTTATGAGTCTGTTGTATATTTAGCTCCGCAAGACTGAATTGTTGACCCACTTTTTGTCGCTTTCCAGGCACAATAATCATGACATCTCTTTCTGCTACACACTTTTGAACTGAGTCGCCTCACACCGGATGTTAATGGTCTTATACAGGATATTACCCAACGGAACCATTGGAACCATGCCAATATTTCACCAACTGTAGGAGGAGAAGAGGTGCCAAATTCCAACAATATAAAAAATAATAAAAATAAAACTTAAGAACAATCGTGTGTCTGCTGATGCAATCACACTAATAAAGTATGTCAAAGACAGCACTATGGCTGGAGTAAAGTTAGCCCTTTTGGGTCCCCATAAAGGTCAAAATCAGGCCGACACCCTTGGTTTTATATATTTACCCTGAGGAATGACAGCATGGGTGACCTCAGCTTTAGGAGGTTCTTCTGTAGAGAAATGAGGCAGCGGAGTTAGAACAGCGGGCAAATTCAAAAACTGAAACGACTGTATATTTCCTTATGAAAAAGCTCATCATCACTACAGCACTAACTGAAGACTAATTTGGGCATGTTCCCACCGTTTCTCTGGCCTGCAGAGGCAGGAGTGTTGTTGCTGGTTGCTCTGGTGGTGTTTTTAGTGGTGGTGGTGGTCTTTTTGGTGTTGGTGGGGTTTTGTGGGATGGTGACTTTGGGTTCCTCTGGAGTTCCCATGGTTTGCTCGGCATTCGGAACACTTGCCGCTGTCCCCACTCTTCCAGGACTGCCCGACTCATCCCCCGCTCCTTTATCTTTCCTCCGCTGCTGACGCTTTTCTCGGTTACTCACTTTTGTCTCCCAGGTTCCAGCTGAGGAGCACATCCATAAAGAACATAAGACACTTATTAAAGCAACAGTTAATTTCTTCACCCTACAGTTGTTTAACCGAAACGTGTTCGACATCTGAAATTCAGTTCTCCAGCACTGGAGCAACAAGGCTAATGCGGCTAACAAGTAATGAAAGCCTATGGCTCACCAATTAGCACGTATCACTCTTTCTATAACAACTGGTTTTCAACGATGGACTGTGGAAAACTCCACCCCTCCTTTCTTAATATTTTGCTAAGATCCAGACTTTCTTGTATTTTGATGTAGTCTTGAAGAACAGTTCTCCAGGCTTCCTGAAGGACTTTAGTATTCACTCCAGTCCCTGATCCTGACCAGTTTCAGAGGGATGTTTTTTCTTTGTTAAGACACACAGTGACCTAGAAGGGGATCATTCAAGCAGAACAAAGCACACCTAACTTATGGCTTGAACCAGTGAAAAACCAGGAGCAGATGATTCCAGATGATCAGGCGGTGATCAGTAGACTGGTGGTGCTGAATGCTGAGTGGTTGGAACTCCTTTACTTAGGCACCTTATATCTTTAGGCACTTTGCAGCCTCTCACAGTAAACCATATTTTCCAATTTCTACTTATTATATCTAGGTAAAGACATTTTTGTACCAACAAGGTAACTCAAAGCAAAATATAAAAACACAGGGGGTCAGGACTTTTGCACATTACTTTGGATGGACAACATACCTTCTTCTGGTTCTTTGCGTTCTGAAGGTGTGGATTTTGCTTCTTTTAAAGGAGCTTTTGGTTTCTTCTTATTCTTCTTTGCCTGGGAACATTGATGAAACCAGGCCGGTCATTTGAGCTCTAGTTTCCAAACACTATATATAAAGATAAATGTGTGGAAAATAGTCCATGTACGGAAAATTTGCAAGAAAAACAGAAGTCTGTTTTTAAATCAGTCTTGTGAAGTCACAAAACCAACACATTCAAATACATCTCTATAATCTGGCTACAGCCATCTAGCCCTGCCCATTCATTCACCGATGATTAAAATTTAAACTTTTGTTGGATTACACGAAGACCTTGATTCATCGGAACACTCAGTAACTCACCCTGAGCTGTGATTGGTCACCCTGTCAGAAACAATGTGATTGGTTAGAGGTTTATTAGCATATTGCAGCCCTCCGTCATAATAAGAGTCGCAGAGCCTGCCATCATAACAGATGAAATATTGTGCACAACTTCCAAGGTTTCTGATCTACCGTGTATGTTGTCACTCTAAAACCGGTTGCAGACGAAGAAACCTGACACCAGCAGCTGGTGCTCTCAAATCAACGTCTTCACTTCTGTAACCCATGGATTACACACACTTACAGTGTCCCATGACAGGGACCCCTCACCTTATCAACCTTAAGCTCGGACGGACTCTGGGCATCTGTCGGCTTCACGTCTTCCTGTGGTTCAACTGTGAGTCCGTTTCTCTGAAGCTTCTTCGAGACAGAAATGATTCCCATTTTAGTGAACAAAACTGCACCCATTTCCACCTCATTTCAATACAAATCTTATTGTGAATTCACACAAAAATTACAATACATTCTATTAATAACAAGTTTATTACAGAATAATGCACACCATATTACACCAGTGTTGCATATTCATGATAACACTACATAAATATTATCTAGAGCACAAAAAAGTAAACATTGTTGCTACAAAGAACTAGTATTTCTAGTTATTTTATCATTTTCTGTGAATATTTCCAGTGATCACTACACTGTTCTCATTGTTAGTAAACGATCACTAAACTATTTACATTCTTATGTGAGCACATAGTGACTATAGGATTCCCATTTTAAAGAATGATCCCTACACTATTATTATTTTAGTTAGCAAACAGTACACTATTGTCTTTTTAGCAAACAATCACAACACATAATATTTACTGAACGATCACTATTCCCATTTCACTGAGCAATCCATACACTGCTCCCAGTTTTAGTAGGTGATCGCTACATTATTCTCATTTTTAGTGAACAATGACTATATTATTACCATTTTAGTGAACAATCACTACACGATACATATTGTAATGAATGATCATTACACTTTTCAAATTTGTAGCGTTCCATCATGACATTATTCCCAGTTACAATCAACAATCACCCAACAATTTTCTTCATTTAACTACACATTTTAGTGAGCGATCACTACACTGTTTTTGGTGAACGTTTACTACACTATTCTCATTTTTAGAGACCAATCATTACAATATTTCTATTTTTCGATCGATCACTACACTATTCCTATTTTTAGTGAACATTCACTATACTCTACCCATTTTAATGCATTATCATTAATATCATTATAAATGTTGAGAATGACCACCACACTGTCCTCATGTTTAGCGAACACTAACGTATTTTTGGCCGTTTATAGATCTTGAATCCCTGATAGAGCAGAAAGAGACCCCCTCCCTTGTTATCTTACCTTCTCTCCTGCTTTCTTTCTGTTCCTCTTCTTGGGTTCCTCGGCCTTCTCGGTCTTTCCCAGCTCTGGCGCGGAGTCTCCGGCCCTCTCCCCCGCGGCTCCGGGCCTGTGGAGCCCCAGAAGCAGCAGCGTGAGGACCAGCCCCAGGCTGACCGACAGAAGGAGCACCCCAGCCGGCCACAAAGCCAGCGGCGCCGCGGCCTCCAGTCCCAGCATTTCTGCAACAGAAAACACCACCTGCTCGACCCTGTCTGCCCAGCTCAGCGCCATTTCAGTCCGAGAGGCAAGAAATGGACGTGGGGCTTTAAAACATGTCTTTAATAACCGAAAAAGGGATCATTTTGACAAAAATTAAGTCACGAACCGGCGGTTCAGGAGACGGGGCTCCCCTATCTAACGGTGTGTCACTTGAGAACGAACCGACTCTTTGAGCCGACTCTTTAAAGTGAACGTTTGGAGCCGGTACAGGAAAAATGAGAATGATGTCAGTCTTGAACGAGCAATCACTACGCTTTTCTTGTTTTTAGTGTACAATCACTACACTATTTCCATTTTAAGTAGAGAGAATAATCACTACACTATTCTCGTTTTGAATGATTAATCACCATTCGTATCTTTTAGTAAAAGTTACTACTCTATTCATATTTGTTATCAATCACTACACTATTTCCAATTTTAGTGAACAGTCGCAACATTATTCTTATTTTTTGCGAACAATCGCTACACTATTCTCGTTAGTTGTTAGCTTACGGTCACAAAGTTATTGTTTTTGGTAAATGATCACAACACTATTTTTTATTGTCACTGCAACTTGTTTTTGTTCTAGTGTTTCTCATCGTGGTGGCCCTTTACAAAATACGATTTCCAAGCATCTGCTTTTAAAAATATGAGGTTCGTCTCAGAATATCAGCAATGAGTCGTTAGCGATAGAGTCGACTCTTTTGAGTGAAGCTGAGTCTTTGAGTCGATGGGAGCCGTTCGAGAGCCGTTATTTTTATTTTTGATTTGTTTTCATTGAAAATGTATTAATTGAGTACATGGCATAATGTTTGGGTGAATGTTAAAGTTCATTTGATTGAACCTTTATAAACGCAAAGTGTTCCATTCTGAGTGATTTGTCTTTTGTTTTTTGTTTTTTTTAATTTAATTTAATTTAGTCTCATATGAACGTAACAGGAGCACTAAAACCGAGACACACACTTATGTACCAGCACCACACGCACTGTCTGTTAACACGTTTTAACACTGAATTATTTAATAACAAACATGATGTAAAATAAAAGTGTTATAGAAATGATAAGGTTTACTATGATTACATTGTGTAATGTAAGAGATATATGTGAGCACAAACTAACCACAGGTCAAAACAGCACTGAATGTGACTGAATTATAAAAGCTAAAACATGAAATAAATAAAGAGCCAAGTACTAAAGAAAATACGCTTTTCTGCCAGTCAAACTGTGTTATCTCGGGCATGTTGGGCAGATTAAAATGGGAACAAATGTTTTACTGACAGGCTGTAAAGTACCTAAAGCTAGCCTATAGGAGCCTAGATAACAGAGTTCTAACCAATCAGCATTCAGCAGCACCAGTATACTGATCACCGCCTGATCATCTGGAATCATCTGCTCGTGGTTCTTCACTGATTCAGGATGTTTGTTATGCTTAAATGATTTAGGTAAGTCATTGTCGTGTGTGTGTGTGTGTGTGTGTGTGTGTGTGTGTGTGTGTGCGTGCGTGTGTGTGTGTGTGTTGGGGTCTCATGATGAGATTCTCATTTTAGTGAATACACTAGTCTTATTTTTAGTGAATCCCCACTGCATTATACTGCATTATTGTTAATGCTGAGCTAATAATTGCTGTGTTTTTCTTCCCTGTCATGTCCAGCAGCTTGGCAAGGCGGATGCTAGGCGAGACCAAAGAGAATGTAGACCTGAACGAGGCTGGAATGGGTTACAAGAGCATCAGCGAGAAGCTTGATGAGAAGGTGACGACTGTTGGTGCGATTATTTGGAAATGGAAGAAATCTAAAATGACCATCAGTTGCCTCCAGTCTGGAGCTCCATGCAGTATCTTGCCTCCTGGGGTGGAAGATCACGAGAAAGGTGAGGGATCAGCCCAGAACTACACAGGAGGAGCTTGTTAATGATCTGAAGGCAGTTGGGACCACAGTCACAGAAAACACCATAATGGACTGAAATCCTGCAGTGATGGTGGAAGGCCCCTCTGCTCCAGAAGAGACATTCTTAAGACAATGAACATCTAAATGATTCAGGGAAGGCTTGGGAGGAAGTGGCCAACTGTCTCTGAAAGGTCAGTCAGGATTTTGTCAACTTCCTGAAGAATGTCAAAGTCTACTGCAAGTGACCTCACACAGTTCAGTGCTCTCTAATGAACTGCTGCTCCTGTTCTGTGATGTGGTGACATTGTGCAAAGGACTTGCAGCTTCTCTACAGTTCCGTCATCCATAGGCTTTTTGCAATTATGTTATTCCAATAGCCTGTGCATTTGGTGGTAACTTTCATGTATATCTCTTTTGTTTCTGGTTTTCACAGTAACCGCTTGTCAACAGCAGCACATGAAACAAGGTTTAATGTGTGTGATGCAGCAAAGTAATCACATGACCACCATCACCATCATCATCATCATCATCATCATCATCATCATCATCATTCTCATCACCAGCACTGTTCTGCAAGACATCATTAATTTTTGTAAAAGTCATCCTCGTCATCCTCAGAGTCATCTTCCTCGACTGGCTGGTACCTTTAGAAGGTCTTGATGAAATTTTCTGTGATAGTTGATGTGATTTTGATGAGTGAATGCTGTCAAGCTCAGCTGCAATACTGTCATGAGCATGGCTCGAATTACAGGGGGTACTGGGGGGTACTGTACCCCCCGAATAAAGACCCAGAACCCCCCAAAAAAGACAAAAATAACAGTTTCAGGGGGGTTTCTTAGCAGTGTTATGAAGGCAGTCCCCCCAAATATGGAGGCGTAATTCACACTTTGGTCATGAGTATGACGACCCTTGATTCTTCTGCATGCCAGTGCAGCGCTCCCTCACTCAGTGCTGCGTGGCTTTATCCAATGTGCAGTAAGACCTACATAGCTTTTATTATGTGCAGTCCAATAAGGCATAGAGAAGAACAACACAAGTCATAGAGAGGTGAGAAGTCAAGGGAATTTTTTAAAAGAAATAAGTAAACAGTAGGAAAGAGACATAGTTAGTCGCCAAAGTGCTCCTTGAAAAGGTGGGCCTTCAGGCGACGCTTGAAGACCATGAAGGACTCTGCCGTTCGGACCAGAAGAGGGAGTTCATTCCACCACTGGGGAG
>JBBPDB010000128.1:20919273-20932325 GCA_037974465.1 Brachypetersius altus | reverse complement strand
ACACACACACACACACACACACACACACACACACACACACACACACACACACACACACACACACACACACATTAAAGGCTCAATTTCATAATGTAAGTAATTTCCCAATTCATCTGTTCAGTATGAAAGAAGAACCCATTTTTTATTTGTTGCTTTTGTGACATCACAAAAACACAGATGTTCATATATCCATCTATTTAGCCTTTAAGTAATTTAGTGGTGCTCCTTTATGTAGACGGTTTAAAGAATGTTGCAGGTTGTAGTGAGACACAGGGCACATACAGGGTAGCCCACCAGAACAGAGCTGAATTACACACAGTCAGCTCCATCATTATTGGCACCCTTGGTAAAGTTAATGAAAAAATGTCTTTGTGATCAATTGGTTAAATTTAACACTGACACGTCTAAACCTCAATTAAAGAAAATTTAGTCAAGGAAAATCCTTACTAACAAACCAAATAACATTACCAGCCATAGAAATTATACCAAAAATGTAGTTGATATGTTTGCATTTATATTTCAGTCCAGTTTAGGAGTGTTTCTATCTTAAGGGATTGATCATTACATCCTGTTTGTGAATGTGAAGTAATGTAAGGGTTAGATTTCCTTGGTCATTCATCAAAATGCGGAAGATACGGTCCTGAACATGCCCATATCCACTATTAGCGTAATAACTGGTAGAGAAACTCCATGAAGTGTCAAGAGAAAATATGGCTGCCTCTGCCAGAAAACTAGAACTGTGTCTTGGTTGGATCTTCCAGAAGAACAAAGATCTAAGAAATCATTCTGAAATTACAATTCCAGTTCTTTGACCTAAAAGGTGAGCTGAAGCAGTCGAAACTGCTGGGTTGTTTATGTTTGGGCACGGGGACGAGTGGGCGTGGCTGACGAGGCCTAGACATCACAGCTTTTTTCGAGGCAATGGTACTCTCGAGAACACAAAGAAAGCGCATCTTGACAAGGTGAAATGCCACTGTACTCAGAGACGGGAGGTTTGAAAGTAGCCAATTCGAGAATGTTATTTATTTCTTCTGCTGATTGGCTGCTGCTCTTTGACACATCCCTCGCAGCTAAACTCCAGAATTTCCCCAATGGAGTGTCTGGAGTGTTCACGTGTTTTTCATTTTGTTCTTCTTAAAGACCTGTAGTTTTATTACTATAAACAACTGCGAATACCAAAGAAAACACCCATGCATGAAGTACTGTACAGTCTATACAGGGGTAACATCGGTATTTTACATTTACAGCATTTATCAGATGCTTTTATCCAAAGCGACTTCCATTCCCTAACTACAGGGGTTAAGGGTCTTGCTCAGGAACCCAGTGGTGGTATACCCAAGGTAGGCTTCGAACCCATGACCTCTTGGTCCAGAGGCATATATCCTACCCACAACCACCCCTAAAATGAATTAAAGCTCTGCTCCAGGTGAGGCTCGAACTCACAACCTCAGCATCGCTTTGCAAAGTACTGTCGTATAAGTACCGCGCGCTAACCGATTGCGCCACTGCAGCTCCAGGCTACATTCTAGCACTGCGGGAGACAGCGGTTCAGTGTACACTGTACAATGTGGTTTACCTTTACAATTTCTTTAAGGGCAATGTATTAAGCTGAGTTTAAATCCAATTAAAATATTCAAGGAGCATATGTGGAGCCATATTTAGGGTTTACACTTTTTTTTTTTTTTACTTTTGTTAAGTTTTTCACAAGACGCGAGTGCTCTTGGTGTACTCCATATATCTGTGTATATATACACAACCAGTCAAAGTTTTAGAACACCCCAGTGTTTCAAACTTTTTTTATTGAAATTCAAACAGTTCAAGCCCAGTGAATAGCATGTAAAGGTACAAAGAACAGAGCTGAACTGGGAGAGGTTTAGAAATGGTAAGGTTACCCAGAAATGGGAAATAATTCTGTAGCCCATGCAGTTCCTATGGTATGTGCCTAGTTGGTGGGGTTTGTCCTACAGCAAGACAGTGACCCAAAACATAAGTCCAAGTACAAAGAACAAGATAGTAAGCTGGAAAACATGGAGTGGCCAGAAGTCTCCAGACTTCTAGCTGCTTTAGGATGAACTGGAGTTAAAGCAAAGCAACCTATACTTATGGGAAGTTCTGCAACATAGTTGGGAAGAACTTTCTGCAGAATGAACAATGAGACACTGAACTGCTGGGAAAAAAACAGAAAAACTGGGGTGTTCTGAAACTTTTGCCCTGTAGAGTATATGTGTGTTTGTGTTTGTGTGTGTGTGTGTGTGTATGTATAAATGTATATGTGTGTGTGGGTGTGTTTGGGTGAGTGAGAGATAGAGGTATAAAGATAGAGAGGGAAAAACAATTGAACATGAAGATATTCTTTCATTTTTAATCCATCTTTACCAAGAGAGACTGCAGACGGTTGTGTATGTCCTCTTTAACTGACTACTGCAGCTGATTCTGTTGTGTAATTCCTTACAAAGAGTAAAACATTTCCAGTAGAATCTACAGAGAGTGTCTGGAGACGAACGCCTATGCCAAGAAAAGAGGAGATTTAATTGTTCCACTGGGCTTGGTTATGACTACACAGGATACATTTCAAAATAGCACTGTGTGTAGAGCTTACAGTGGTTTTGCTTTGTTTTGTTTGCACTGCTGTGACAGGACCCTCTGTCTCATGAGATTTCTATGTAAAAATGCAACAAAAAGGAATAAAATAAGCAGTGCATGTGGGTCAGCCACCTAAAACATGTCAAACGCAGTGTAGCAAAGATACAGCGGTCACAGAGTGTTGACCATATTACATAGTAATTACCAAGACGTGTCACATGACACATTTTGCCAGGCAACAGGAAAAACACAAGGTGACACACGAGCCGTCTCACTTCTATATTAGAGGTTTCTAAATGCACATTACAACATGTTCAAACACGGCAGAGGAGCCTGAGTAAGACTGCTAGTCTGCAATTACCCAACCTCAGCTCAACAAAAAAGTCAAATGGGGAAAGGTCTCAGTGTTGAGCAAGTTTAAAACGAAGTGAGGAAGAGGCCTACAACATTAAACACGGCCCATCTGATACTCAACCCACACTTAGAATCCTTCTGGCTTCAAGAACAACTCAGCTTGACCAGCCATCCTTCAAGATGCAGCACAAAAGACCAGACACATCTAAATGATGGAACTTCCACTGGCTGTCTGAACAGCCACTCACTGTACAAACACCCATTTAAATGAACATCAATCTTATACAGTGTTCTATCTACGTGTACATCTTTTGTATGTCTGTATCAGCACTTCCGTTTTCTGGCTTTCTCTCAGATGACGTATATTATGGCTGGTACTAGCTAACGATACAGAATCAAAGCACTTTTGTAAGCTCTTCTATACAAGGGTATCTGCTAAATGCCACAGTTGTAAACACGCTAAAACTAGACTGAATGTTAAATTCTATGACTCAGGAATGAACTGAGGAGATTATGTGAAGAATATAATAGTGTGGTATTTTTTTGTGTTGTTATAATGTTTGTATTTCTGACAGTGCATAGAGCCGACCAGTCATTATAATTACACTAGTGGAATCAAAGAGAGGGGGAATGTTTGTCTTGGTCTTCCGGAATGCCACTGATTACTGTTTCCAGTGTGTAACACGGTCATTGGAGGCGACACATCACGCCTCCTAGCTCAGTATGTAACTGCAGCAGACACAGACTATTAACATCGCCTGTTCTGAGATCAGATCTACTGTTTCAAAACTTCTGCTCTTAGACTCTAATAAAAATGGAGAAAATGTATATTATATTGACAAGAACATTAGTGGACAATGGGGCACAACCTTACACGGGGTACAATTTACATTTTACATTTACATTTACATTTACGGTATTTATCAGTTTTTACTACTTATCTGTTTATTTCATAAACTGCAGATTTGAAATCTTATTGAGTGAACAACCATTAATGAAAAAATGTCAAATAAAACAAGTTTCCTTTATAACTTGGGAAAATGTGACAGTGCATGTCTGACATCCTATTAGCTGGTATTGTGGTGATGCAGAGTCATCCCATAGGCTGTCACTTAAATGCTCTTTAAATATCTAACACTTGTTTGGTAATTCACATTATAATCATATAGGTGACTTTTTGTAGGTCAGTAGCGTTGATAGTTCCTGGGACAGTTTCTGGGAAACAAATATACTCAAATGGTGAACAATCTGTGAATTTATTTGTTGGAAAAGAATACTGGGTGGATTTTAGTATTTAGTATGTAATATGTAAATATAGTAAATGTCAGTGTGTGCCAACACATTTAACATTAAAATCCTCTGCCTAATATTGTATAGGTCCCTCTCATTCTGCAAAAACTGCTCTGACCCCTAGAGGTATGGACTTCACAAGACCTCTGAGGAGGTGGTATCTTCCACTAGAATGTTAGCAGCAGATCCCTTCAGTCCTATAAGTAGCGAGGTGGAGCCTCCATGGATCAGACTAGTTTGTTCAGCACATCCTGCAGATGCTCAGTCTGTGGATCTGGGAGCCAAGTCAACACCTTGAACTCTTTGTTATGTTTCTCAAACCATTCCTGAACAATGACTGCAGTGTGGCAGGGTGACCTGAAAGAGGTCACTGCCATTAGGCAATGTTGTTGCCATGAAGGGGTGCACTTTGTAGGACAGTGCCCTTTTTGGCAAGGCCTGTGCCCCCTTCTACCCTGGTCAACAGTTTTTCATTGTGAAAGACTGGACAGTATACATTCACACTTCTTAGAATCGTTAGAAAGGGGAATCAGGAAATAAAATAGATGTCTTTAATAATTCAATTCAATTAGGTCCTAAATCTAGGCCAATCAATGAGGCTCAGTATAAAAATGAGCTAATATTGATTTCCAGTTCAATGCCTGAACGCCACAGTGCACAGGAGAGCAGAGGGGCTTTAACATAAGCAACACACATGAAGCTTTTTTCATGGATAAACTGTCATGAATTAAGGTTAAGCAGTGTGCGCTTTGGGTGTGTATAAAACATAATAAAGCTGAAATGTGTAGTGTGTGTATGACCCACAGAGAGGTTGAAGGGCTAAAAACCCTAAACATGCATAGTTGAGGAACTGCATGATTTATGTAGTCAAACTGTGTGGTACCCAGGGGTTCTTTGGGGGCCTGAGACCCTATGATTGACTTGAGACCAAATACAGCCACATTGCAGGGGTGTCTCAAGGATGTCTGTGAGAAGTGTTTGTTTGAGTGAGTTTGCTAGAGTTCAAAGATGTTCAACTTGTCAGTTCCTTTTCTCCATTTCACCCTCCATTTGCTCCTCTGTATTTTCATGTTTCATGTTGCCATCTCCCATCAACAAAAATTTGATGGGGGGAGCCCACATTTTCCAATGAGTGTTTTACACATTGCTTGTGCAGCAGACATGGCTTTAGGATAAGGCTGTCAGGCTAGACGTAAAGGGCATTTGATCGCCGTAACAAAACACATAATGGTGTTGTTATGACCATTTTGCGTAGCCTAAAGGCACAAAGTATAAAAACACATGGGTCACAGGTCACCTAACCACCATCAAAAACACCTCTTTTGTGTGGGTTTAGTCCTATTCTTTCAGCAATACTGTGGCTACAGGTGTCCAGATCAAAACAGAGACACAGGAAGTGCTTCTATCTTCAGAACATCAGACTCTTAATCAGGACATTTAGTTGGAATATACTTTATTGCAGTCTTACGGGTCGCCTTGGGACATTTAACTATATGTTCTACATGTATATCTACGTATGAGACATATAAAGAATCTTGATTCTTGAATCACTTGACACCAAATGTATGATAGAAGCAATACATGTATGTTACGGGGAAAAAAAAATTCCAAGCTTTGAAAAAATGGTGAGCAAACTCCTGTGTCTCACCGAAAACAAACCTTCCTAGTTCTTACCACATATTTAGATGCAAGTTTTCATTTCAGTCATGGTCACATCCTGATGTCTTTCTTTTTGTTTTCAGTGTTTGTTTCCTCAGAGTTGTCCTCATTCACCCTCTCACACATTCGGCCTCTCTCTCAGCCCCTCGTCTAAATTGTTACCTTCCTTCTGGTTGCTGGAACATGAAGCTACTGATCGCTTCAAAGAATAAATGTAAAAGTGAACAAGTTAAAGTGAACTTATGGTTGGGGAAAATATGAGAAAAAATATGAGATATGAGATACATTACACTTTTGATGCATTACTGTGATCTAAATTCACAGAGATTAAAAGGGTTAATGTGAATTTGAAAGACCATACATAAGATACATATTACATGCAACTGTTGCTTAATAATATCTATAAAAATGCTAAAAAGGATTTAGTTTTCCCTTAAAAAACGTTCCAAACGGTGCAGCTTTTAGATTCTCTGGCAGTCTGCGGCAACAGCAGAATGGAATAATGCACCAGAGGGCAGAATCTGATAAAGGACAAAGAGAGCTGCTGCTTAAGCCAAAGGGCAAGTCCATATGCTTTCAGCACAGCTTCTCCCTGCATCCACACTCAGGATAAAGGAAATGGAGGGAGTCGGACGAACTGTGTGAGTTAATAGAAACACTATCCTCATATAACACAATGGGTTTGGCAATGATAACAAAAGCCATGGTGGTATGTTACCCACAGTGGGCCACTCACACCCACACCAGAGGCCCTGAAGGCTGTCTCTCACTGCCTTATGTGGAACCCAGTACGGACAGGCCTCTGAACCCTTTTTACTTTAAGGATCTCTGGAGCTCACACACCAAGAGCTCTACAAACTGGAGTGGATGGAGTCCCTCTTGAGCACACACAGAAAGGTCAACAGGTGTCTATAGGCTTTGTTAACCCACCCCAGCTGAATCCCAAACTGCACAAACATCAATGAACACCCCTAGTATACACATCCACACACACACACACACACACACACACACACACACACACACACTCACACTGGTCTGTTGTTTAATTGCTTTCTGCTCCTGAGCCTTTTCCTTTTTGCATGGTTATGAATGCAAAACTGAGTCATTGTCCTGCTCTCATTACCATTTCCACCTAAATTACCACATCAAGGGCTCTGGCAGTGAAGGAGGGAGCAGGGTAAAATATGAAGAGAGAAAAAATGATGGGGTTTTGTTCAGCTGATGAAAGGTTGCAGTTTGTTTCAGTCTAGGTTTGAGATCGACAGCAGAATGATTAGATCGTCTTACACAGGCCAAATTGAGAGCCGTGCACATTGCACACTGCAGTGGCACAAAAAAGAAACTAAACAAGCAACTTTGTTCTACCAAAAAAATATTCTACTGTGGCAATTAATAAGTATATAAATTTTTACGTGAGCTTCATACATTTGCTCTCGATGTTGTAGATTAAAATATTAAAATAAAATAAATATGCTTGATATATATGTATATATATCAACAAGAATAGTACACACATTGGCGAACAATGTTACATTGTTAAATTATGTAAATGAACAGTAATTGTACGTTAAAATGAGCATGTAAAAGACTGTATAACTAAAAAGATGAGTAAATGTTTGCCTAAACAGTTTATCAGCAAGAAACCTAACGAAAGGCACTAAGATGTCCACTAAAGTTGAAGTCATCCACGGCCTCTGGATCAAAGCTTGTGTTGCCTGGAGACAGCCAATGCATGTCAATAGTATTTTTCACTTTAACTACCCCCGACTAATTAGCAGAGCAAATGTTTGCCTTTGAATAGGTGAAGTCTTGTCATCGCCTCATCATTAGACCCATATTTGAGCAGTTGTGGACAGCCAGTGACCTTTGATGCTATAAGACTGATAAGGTTGCTAAAGAGATATAATTCGTGGAATAAGCTTAATGTGACATATATCAGCGTGGAAATTCCACATCAGGTTCCATCGGTATTTTTAAAAGGCCTGTCCTAGGAAAACCATTTTCTTTAATAAAACAGTGTAACAGATAAAAAGAGGTCAGAAATTTGTCATAATTTGAATCACAACTGTTTCTGACACATAAATCCACATAGAAGGAGTCATAAGAGAATAGTCTTATGATGATTATGATAGATCCTGAATGTGAAACTGCAACGTATCTCAAGACAAAAACAGCCAGCTTGAGACTTAATATTGAAACTGCACTAGAACCTGAACATTAATCAATCTTGAACCAAAAGAGGCGAGCTTTGGGTCCTGAGAAGATCCTGGCATTGAGACTCAGCGATAGAATGATCAATTGAAACCATTGATTGCTTGTGAATCACGCCAGCATCTACTGGAGAGTCTAACTTCAATGTGATTAGGCCGACTGTCTGAATTCCCCTACCTTGCTGAGAAGACTTGGCAAGAGTGGGTCAATTACTGTTACAACTGCTGATTGGCTGGCCACAGGAATTATATAAATAGCTAAATTAATAATACATTTATGGAGAGATCTGCATTATAGATACAGAAAGGGCACAGGCTTCTTCCTTTTCCAGTTTTTTTCAGGCATTGCAAACTGCAGACCTACCACAGACCTGTGAACAGCATGTGTTAAAACAAAGTTGTTATTTATATGCACAAATCAACCCCAGAATTTAATAGCTATAATAAATGCATACAGAAATGCAATTACGAAATGCATGAAGTCATGAAGCCCACATAACACCACATAAAACACTCAATAGGCACTTTGAAGTTTTTGTTACTCACTGTAGCTCATATGTCGCTGCACAGTTTGTCAGACATCAGTGTTATGGAACCACCAGAGCACCACAATAGGCCACTATTTGGGTAGTGAACCCAAGCATCCCACAACATGATACAGTGGTGGCATGAATCTATCAGACAATTCAGTATTGCTAAGTTTTGCACCAGTACTTAATGTGCACTAACATGCCATTATCATTTTATTATCACTGCTGTGCAGAATAATGTTCCACCATCCAAAGCATATCTGGTCAGGTTGGTCCTTTTCCATTGATGGTTGGAGTAGAGGTGCATCAACAGATGGTTGACACACACGTGGTACAAGTACCTGACGAATCTTTCATGTCGTGTTTCTGTTATTGTGGCAGCTATGATGGAAGATGAATTTGTGGTGTCTCTTACAGTCTTTATCCAAAAGAGGGCGACAATACGTCTGTTTTCGCTTTTAAAAATTTGAAATACCGTACTTCACTCTACTCTACAGTCAAACCATGTCACAAAAGAACCTTATGATTGCAAATACTATGTCAAGCAGTGCACGAGGCATGAATGAAAACTTTTATAAGGACAAAAGAGCAAAAGTAACATAATGCAAGGCATTCTTGGATTGTCTGCAAACGTTTTCTTCAGTTATTCCAGTCTACATAAAATCTGATCAGAGCAGACACGGACTCCCGGCTATTAGATAAATGCAAAAGTGCAGACGGAAAACAGCTTACGAGTGTGCTTACAGCGCGTGCGCGTGTCGAAGGACGCTGTCACTGTGGCAACGAGCGTCCACTGACTCTCAGCCTTAGTCTGTCTGTGACCAACAAACACAGAGTCTATTATTGTTCCTGACTTCTTTTCTGATTTAAAATGACAGTTCGTTTCAAGGTATGTTATTAACTTTATCCATGCGAAGAAAGCCTTAAAAACGGGCTGTGAAGCGAGGGCTGGGGAAAACAAAGCCTACGTCACAGGTTTCGAATCAAAGCAAACCTAGAACAGGCTAAACATGGGTTCTCCTTTTCTACCTCAAAATAAACAGCAAAACAGAGTCGAGAAGGGGCAACGCAACGTCGGTTCTTATCTGCCTTCATGCATAACTTCCTGGTAAGAGTTTGAGACGGTAATACGAAACCAAGAACCGAAAGTCTTCTTCAAAATCGTTTGTTTTGGTTTAGTAGCCCAGAAAGAGCTCGACGCAGCGACGTCTCACCTGAGCTACCACCAGTTCCTATAACAACGAGGACAGGTATCTTCGAATGCTTCGTGGTTTTTGGAGTAGAATAAAACTATAAGTCTACTTACTGTGTAGCAGAAGACGACCTTGAGATTCAAATGGTTTTATGAACGGCTTAGTCAGGTTCCTGACGCGAGGATAAGGAAGGATTGAGACAGTCTTATTGTCGAGGAGCCTGCTAAACGTGGATTACGTTAAACCTTTGGCCTGTTATAAACCCATTCTCTTCGGGAGCTATGTGTGCCTTAAGAACTTAAAACACACCCCTGAATGGTCAGGGACGGCACCCGAATGTAGAAACTGTGCCTTCTCTCTCTCACGTTCCTTCGTTTTGTGTCTCTAACCAGGTACGAAGCGAATATCAGAACAGGTACAAGGCTCGACCGAGGCGAGTGAAGAGCTCCTCACCTCAGAGCAGGATGCTACTGGCTGGACTCCGATCGGACCAGCAGGGTAAGACGGTACATAAACAGTGGGTTTGTACTTCAAATGTTAACTAACTAACCAGTGGAGTCTCTAGGGTCATTAGGGCCCCAGAGATCAATTCAATTTCCCTCCCTTACATGAAATGTTTTTTTTTTTTTTTGTAATTTACTAGTTAATGCACTATTGCTAACCTTAAACAAGTTCTTCCATACCAAATGCATTCAGCCATGTCTAAATGGACCTTGCTTTGTACACTGGGGCACAGTCATGCTGGAATAGAAAAGGTTTTTTTCCAGACTGTGTCCACAATTTTGAATGCATGGCATTGTCAAAAATGTCTTGGTAATTTTTGTCCCAAAAGTCCAGTGTGCCAATTTAAATTGTTAGGACGTTGAGCAAAGCACCGTCTCCACACACTGCTCATCGGGCACCATTGCCGGCAGCCCAATGCATCACATAGGTAAAAATAGTCTGTATTAAATTCAATTGCTCATGTGATATAATGTTATTATTACACTATAAAACATAGTGATTTTTGTGAGAGCCTATCTACATATTACACATTTACATATGTCTATTGCAAAGCACAATAATAAATTATATATCAAACAACACAGACGGACAGTGTATTGTAGTTACATTTCAATATTGTTGTCTGATTACTGCAGCTTTAACCTGATTTATTGTCCATTTTTGTTTAAAAATTATTTTTGTTAAAAAAATCTTGCTTCCAGTAGATGGTAGCAGAGAGTTATTTATGCTACACTGTGCAGACAAGTAACTTGAAGTTTCAGTGGTATTAGCAGAATTGTCAATCTAATAATGATTCATTTTCAGTAACAATGTAATGTTATTTATAACACTTTTGCTGAAATATTGTACTCTCAAAAAGTGTGTGGATATTTTCTCGGTATCTGCTGTGGCATCTTAGCTTATTACTGATCTATGCAAAATGGAAAAATATATCAGTCACTAGCAAATAGCCATAAAAATGTTCTGGCAATTTGACCGTGAAAAAACTATGGAATTTCTTTATGGGGAACGGGCACGAACCACAGACAGTATTGCATGTAAAGTATAATGCAATGCAATATGTTTTGCTTACTTTTAAGGGTTTTACATTTTTTACTGTAGGCTTAGATATATATCTGTTCAGTTCACTGTTTCTTCCTTGTTGTTTTCATTAACGTACAGGAATTATCAGAGAACCCCAGTGGCAGTCTAAAAGGAGGGTCCCCTTTTACCCACCCCAAGTGCCCAGTTCCCTCCAGTGGGGAAATTCACGGAGGCATAAGGATGCCCTCAGGCCTAGTAGCCCTCCAGCTGTGGTTCACACAACACAAACAAGTAGTGCAGAAAAAGTTGAGACACCTTTGGCCCCAAGATCATCCAAACCACAGAGTGTCTCAAAAACAACCCTTCACCAAAAAGAGGTTTCTTCTGCTGACCAACAGAAACAGGAGCATCCTTCAAATGGGGTGAGTGCAGTGCACAAGTTAAGTCTGTAACAAATGGGGAACTTACCAAAGTTACAAAGCATGCAGCAGTATTTTACTTGTACTAACTAGACCAGTGTTTGCCTTCTTAGACTTTAAGTTGCTGCCCTACACATTCCAGAGTGTTCTTTACTTTAATAAGCCAACTTAAAGTCAGTAAAGGCTTGGTAATGAGCTAATTTGGTGGGTCAGGTGTGTTGGGTGCAGAGCTGGGAGCCTCCAGGAACTGGAAAACACTCGTCCAGGAGTTAGCCTCCAGGATTTGGAAAACACTGAACTAGACATAAAGACAGTTGTTGAACAGTAGGTGACACTATAATACACAAAAAAGACTGTAGAACATATCTTGAAGATCTAGCCTTCACAGTGGGTCCTCAGGTTACAACAGTCTCGATGTACAACGTTTCAAGTTACGGCGTTCACTCCCACTCCCACTCAGCTTATAAGTCGTACTTATGGACTATGTGGGTTAACTAGTGGGTGCGCATGTTGAAAGGTTACGAAGTAGTGCGGAGTATGAGTGTGGGAGTTTTCATTTTCCTTTTTCCGTGTCTTAGTTGTGTTTTTATGATTGTACAGCTGTGTTCAGATAGGTAAGTGACTTAGGCTAAAGGGTGTGTTTTGACCAATTCTAAAATTTGTGCTATATCACTGTTGAAGGAAAGGACCTGTGTCGTAACTCAAGGACCCCCTGGATTTTCATATTTATTCTTAGTTACCAGTTTATTGTCAGTAGACTGTACCTACAGTTATTGACAATTTTATCAGAAACACTGCCCATAGTTTCTGCAGAATATGAAATCAGTGGAAATTGACCACAACAGAGCCACCAGGTGACAACAAATTGTTTGGGTCGTGGACCATGCTCAGCAGTGTCATCAACATGATAATGGTATGATATTGCAGTAGGAGTGTTTCAAGCACAGTGGTGTTATGAGTTGAAACAGCTGAAAATAGTCCACCCACCAAAAATAACCATAACAGCAGGGTGTCCACAGGGTTTTAAAAAGTATTAAAAAGTGATAAATCAAAATTGCCAAATTTAAGGCCATTAAAAGTGTTAAATTTGGTTTTAGCGGTATTATTTTTTCAGACTCCTATTTTCCTATTTTGAGTGAAATTCTATCTGCTAATGTGAGATTGATACAGATCAGCAGAAAAAAGTTTTGTTGGGCAAACAAGCAGTGGGTAAACAAGCTTCGGCAGACAAAGTTCTGGTAAGGCTGTCTTTTTCCTTGGTTAAATTACTATTTAGTTATTCTT